>OU342738.1:426136937-426591761 GCA_910589765.1 Avena atlantica
GAGGAATTTCAGGAGGTGACTTTCAGGCATGAATGGCGAGAAGCTAACGGAGATGCACATAGTCTAGCTAGAACGACAACTTCTTTAGATTGTGGTAGACATGTGTGGTTTATTCATCCCCCGGTCGGTATAGGGATTCCTGTAAACTCTCTGATAGTTGAGTAATAAAGCTTGCCGTTCCACTAAAAAAAAAGAATCCATGAGACCATGAGAACATGTTTTTTTACAGCAGACCACAACAAACATGTTGGTGAATTTACGTTACATCGTGTAGTAGAATACAAATTGCACCTACGTTTTCTAGGACGTGGAACTGTTGGTGAAAAAAGAGTGGCCTTCTAATATTGTCATTATCTAAACAAACAACCATAGGTCAAGGAATAGCAGCTCGGGGGGACCTAACCCTACCCCCCCTAATCCATCCTCGTCGGCACCGCCGCCAAACTTCTGCGGCGTGTGTGGTGGAGCAAGGTCGGGGTGGGTTGGTGGGTCGGGGGGGGGGGGGTGGGGGTGGGGGTGGGGGTGGGGGTGGTACACGTCCCTTATTGTCTCCGCGGGCGACAACGGGGCGAAACCCTAGCCTCCGCCACTCGCCCCCTCCTCCCCTGCCTCCACGCCGTCGCTGCCGTTGGCCTCCGCCGTGGTGGCGGCATGCCCCACTCCTGAAGGGCAGCGGGGGTATTCCTCTGTCCGGTGGTGCTCCCAAGTGGCGGGCGCACGGATGCCGGGGCGGCGGCCTCGGGGGTCTTTGGCTGCTGTGGCGAGGGGCCTTGGCGTCGCAGTCATCGGCGGACGGAGTTAGCGACAGGGTCCGTCGGGCGTTCCGGGGGGCTCTGTCGGCCAGACGTGGTCCGATCTGGATTCGTTTGATCTGGCGGCTCGCTAGTGCTGGGAGCCCCGGGGACGTGTAGGCGTTGGGAAGAGGCCGACCAGGCTGTTTCTCGATGTGGTTGTTGCGTGGAGGCCGGCGGACGTGGGCCCCGCCCCCAGTCATGTCGGAGTCCTGGTGGTTGTGGAGGGCCTGCACGTGTGGTAGTCTGGGGTGTGGTGGACTTGGCCGACATTTGTAGGTCCATGGCTCAGGTGTGCCATGGAGTTCGCCAGGCGAGGCGCCGAACCCGATGTCTCGTGGTCGGCGGCTGATCGACATGAGGTGCTGCGTGAGGAGGCCAGAGCGGAGGCTCTGGATCAAGATGGTGGTGATGCTATGCCTTTGTCCGCGCGGGCGGAGGGACATAGCTCCGTGGGCGGGGATGTTGTCTATCTCACCAGCGATCTTTCTCGCCGCGTGGCCTGGACCGTCTGGATGATAGAACATTAGAGGTGGTGGTCGGGATCTCCTGACGAAAGTCTAGCTCGACTTGGTCGATGCCGACAGCGGTGGCGCTTGAGGGTGCCGTTCTCCCTCTTGGGGGCGTTGTCGTGGAGCCCCGACACCCCTCCGTCTATCACTCCGGGGTGAAAACCCAAATCTAGCTTGCCGGATTGGATGACAGAGGCATCTTATGGATTTCGTTACCTCCTTGGAGGCATCATTTTTCGGAGTGTGTGGAGCCATTTTTTGGGATGCTATTGATGCCACTTGATTCATTGTCTTCGGGCCCTGTCCGCATGCGAGTACTGTTAGCGAGTTCCCTGCGGCATGTCTCTCGCCATGAAGCCTGAGAGGCCTAGCCGTTTCCTTTGGCTCTGAGAAGCCTAGTCTTATCATGGGGCGGATTAATATTGACTTTTCCAACTAAAAAATATCACCGCTAGAAATCGGAATCTTGGACAACAACCGGCTTATTAGAGAGCAAAATTAGAATCCCGGCCAGATTGATCTAAAGAACCTTGGCTAACCAACCGATGTTGAGTGTTGACATAAAGATGTGGATATATATGGTAAAATCAACAAGAAGCTCTAATAAAGAACAGGCAATCGCGGCCGGCGTACATATAGGCATGAACCCGCTAGCTTCTGCTAGCTTGAGACACAAAACTTTTAAACAAATAATCACACCTTGAATTGAATTCGAGAGCACAGCTCTCATCGATCGTGTACGTATAAGATGTGTGTACATGCATGCATGTCGAGCTAGTCTAATCTAATCTAGTTAAAAAGAAAGGCTTTCGCTAGGCCCGTGCTGTTTAGAAATAATACGACAGATGACATACATGGCGATGAAAATACCCATGAGAGCGGCTCCAGCAGCGATACCAACAATTGCCATGTTAATCATGGCATCACACGACGTCAGATGGCTCGGAGAATGGCTCGGCGCCGAAAAGCAGTCGATGCTGAGGAGGATGAGGGAGGCGAAGGCCAGGCACGTGACGAGGAAGGCGATCAGGAAGCCCAGGCACGCGACATAAGCCAGGCGTGCGGCGAACTGGGAGTAGGAGAGCATCGGCGCCACCGGGGTCTTTATTACATCATTCTTATTGGGGTTCCGGCCGTCGGCGCCACCGGGGTTCTCGATGTCTGCTTGTGCAACCATCGTTCACGGATCTGTTTTGATATGGATTCTCGTTGCGGCTAGCCTAGGCTAGGCTAGGGCGCACGTATATGTAGAGCCGGTCAGTTAGTTTTCCACATGATTCTGCGCTATGCATTCTTCATCGGACTGGGCCTTACCGCTAAGTAGAGGCCCAGACGTTAAACTGGAAAACAACAACAAATAAGGATCCATGAGACCACAGCAACATGTTTTTTTTTTACAGCAGACCACAACTAACATGTTGGTGAATTTACGTTACAGCGTGCACTAGAATACAAATTGCACCTGCGTTTTCTACGCCGTGGAACTGCTGGTGAAAAAAGAGTGGCCTTCTACTATTGTTATAAGTGAAGTGAATAATCATTATCTAAACAAACAACCATAGGTCCAGGAATAGTAGCTTGGGGGGACCTAACCCTACCTCCCCCTAAATCTGTCGGCCGGACATGGTCCGATCCGGATCCGTTCGGTCCGGGGAGGCGTAGGCGTTGGGAGGAGGGAAGCCAGGCTGTTCCTCGATGTGGTGGTCGTGTGGAGGCCGGGGGTCCTGGGCGCCGCGCCTAGTCGCGTCGGAGACCTGGAGGTTGTGGAGGGCATGCGCGTGTGGCAGTTTGGCTGCAGTGCGGTGGACCTT
Organism: Avena atlantica; assembly: GCA_910589765.1. NCBI lineage: Eukaryota > Viridiplantae > Streptophyta > Magnoliopsida > Poales > Poaceae > Avena > Avena atlantica. The sequence continues at coordinate 426,140,052 of OU342738.1, forward strand.
GCTGGCATCTGCAGGTCCATGGCACATGTGTGCCATGGAGTTCGGACGACGGCGCGGCTGTATTGCTTCGGGTGGGCGAGGCGCCAGACCCTGCGTCTCGTGGTTGGTGGCAGATCGACATGTGGTGCTACGCTGTTGCGCGAGGCGGCCGGAGCGGCGGCTCTGCCTTTGGTCGCGCGGGCGGTGCAGCATGGCTCCGTGGACGGGGACATCGTCTCTCTCGCTGGCGATCTTGTTCGCCGTGTGGCATGGTCCGTTTGGGCGATTGTACATTGGAGGTGGTGGTCGGGATCTCCGGACAAAAGTCTAGCCCGACTTGGTTGGTGCCGACAGCGGCGATGCTTGAGGGCGCCGTTCTCCCTCTTGGGGGTGTTGTTGTGGAGCCCCGACACCCCCCCCCCCGTCCATCACTCCAGGCTGAAAACCCAAATCTGGCTTGCCGAATTGGATGACGGCGACATCTTATGGATGTCGTTACCTCCTTGGAGGTGTCATTGTTTGGAGTGTGCGGAGCTATTTTGGGATGCTACTGGTGCTGGTTGAGTCATCGTCTTTGGGCCCTGTCGGAATGCGAGTCCCACTAGCGAGTTCTCTGCGGCCTGTCTCTCTCCATGAAGCCTAAGAGGCCTAGCCGTTTGCTTCGGCTCTACCTCCCTCTCTGGGGGCATGGACCCGGCTTTTCATAGAGCATGTTGCCTTTGTGCTGGTGTCGTTCGGCGGTGCCCCAGACCTATTTGAGCTAGGTAGTGTGTCCTCGTGTGGTTTTGCCGTTTGTTTCCTGAAAATTGTGCCACTTGAGGTCTTTTTTTGGTCTGGTTCCTCTTTTTACCGAACCCGTGTGGATATACGTATGTTTCAGGTTTTGGCCGGTTTCCCTTCCAAACTGGCCAATTATCTTCTTCTATTAGAAAAGGCCGTGCTTCTGTTGGTTGCTCAAAAAACGGGAGGAAAGCAACCTTGTGACTGAACCGGAAGTCCAAAAACAATGGAGTCATAAGACCCTTCATGAGGATGTCGGCAAACTGTCTAGAAGAAAGGACGTGTAGCACATGCACTTGCCCTAGGGCAACACGATCACAAACAAAGTGACAGTCGATCTCTATATGCTTGGCGCTTTGATGCTAAATGGGGTTCGTCGACATGTAGACGACACTGGTGTTGGCCCAGAAGACAACTATAGCTGTTGGTGAAGGGCGATGAAGCTCATGAAGAAGCTGTCGTATTCAGCTAGCCTCGGCGCCGGCATTAGCCACCGCTCGATACTCAACATCGGCACTAGAGCGGGATATCATCGACCAAGATAAAAAGTTCTCATTGTGGAAGACAGAGAATCCGGACGTAGAACAACGAGTGTCAGGGCATCCAGCCCCGTCGACATCGGTACAGGTGATTCTGGAGTCGGACGACGAGGCGTAGAGTTGCATCCCGTGCGTGGTCGTGCCCTTCACGTGTCACAAGATGCGCTTGCTAGCGGGAAGGTGTTCCTCGTGAGGATCATGCATGTAGAGGCGGACTTATTGAATCATCATAGGTGATGTTAGAGAGCGTAAAGGTGAGGTATTGCAGCACAACAATGAGGCTACGATACTCAGTAGGATCCACAACAAGCTCACCAGCGATGTCGGCCAGCTTGGGAGACGTGTCTACCGACGTCATCACGGAGTAGCAGGGGCTCATGCGGGCCTTGTTGAGTATTTCCTCGGTGTACTTGTCTTTTGGGAGATGCATGTCGGAGGAGTCGCGGGTGGCAGTGATGTCGAGGAAGAAGTGGAGACAACCCAAGTTGGGGGGATTACCCTCGGGTAGGCTAGCCGAATAAGGCAGAGCATATACGTATATATATGGCAGGAGGTTGGCAGGGATTGTCGCTAGCCAGGGCCGTTCGGTTAATTTAACGTTTGGGCCTCTACTCAGCGTGGCAAGGCCCACTCCGATAAAGCTTACAGATTCGGTCTTCCATGATCGTCATCCGCGAACCCCTAAAGAGTCCACATGTCGTGGCAGTCGATTGAAGTGGTTGGAAGGAATACGGATTGTGATTTTTTTTTTTTACAAAATTTCTTATCGATCTACCAACAACAGGTCAATTGACCACCTAACGATGATTGGAAACACTATTGCGAGTCGAAGGCGTGTTGTCATCCTCATTCCTCCAACAATAGAGTTGGGCAAAGGTTGCCATAGTAGATCTTGTTATAGTAGATAGACATGAAGCCGTCGAGCTAAACCCCCAAAGGACCACCGCACTAGACGAGTAACCATCGCCAATGGTGGCATCCGTAGATCGAAAGAGACTGGCTTGAAAACACAACAATATACAAAAACTGACATGGTCCCAGGAGATCTGCCAGACACACGACTCCACACGACCTCCGATGGTGTTAGATGCACCGTCGGAGCAAGGATAGGGCGGGAGGACCTTATTTTGACTTCAAGATGTAGCCATCGTCTCACTATCCTGAAAAAGACGTGAAAAAACAGTCAAACCAACGAATAGAAACCTCGTGTTAGCGAGAGGTCGTGGTGCGGCACAACTCCAAGGCCCCAAGGCCACTGGAGACGAATTGAACTGGCGACAACACCGGCAAGGGGAACGGAACCCTATATGAGTTTTTCTCAGCCACCTCCTCCTAAGGTCTCAAGTCGCGTACTCTTGAAAGATTTTTCAGAAAGATTTTGACTTAGATGGGATTTAACCCCCTCAATTGCTATCAATCACGCTTAATCCTAATGAAACCAAACAAACACTAAAGAAGAATATCATCATGGATACCTCCCTAGAAAACAACAACAACAACAAAAAAGGACCCATGTCCATTCAAACCACAAAAAAACATGTTACAAAATCTACGTTATACAGCATGCAATAGAATACAAATTGCACCTGCTTTTTCAACTCTATGAACTGTTGATGCAAAAAGAGTCACATTCTATATCCTATAGATACATATATTAAAAATGGTGTGAATAGCGAGCTCTCATTGGTCCACTACGCTGCACTGTAGAAGTTGATTTCCGTCCAAATCAACTCTGGACACACTAGTGCAGAGCCCCCCCTTTAACTCCGGTTGGGAGGGCCCTCTAACAGCGGTTCCCCAACCGCTGTTGAGGGTTCGGTGTTAGGGGGGGGGTCCTTTAACACCGGTTCTTATACGAACCGGTGTTAAGAGATAATACGACAGATGACATACATGAGGATGAAAATACCCATGAGAGAGCCTCCAGCAGCCATACCAACAATTGCCATGTTAATCATGGCATCACACGACGTCAGATGGCTCGGAGAATGGCTCGGCGCCGAAAAGCAGTCGATGCTGAGGAGGATGAGGGAGGCCAAGGCCAGGCACGCGCCGAGGAAGGCGATCAGGAAGCCCAGGCACGCGACATAAGCCAGGCGTGCGGCGAACTGGGAGTAGGAGAGCATCGGCGCCACCGGGGTCTTTATTACATCATCCTTATTGGGGTTCCGGCCGTCGGCGCCACCGGGGTTCTCGATGTCTGCTTGTGCAACCATCGTTCACGGATCTGTTTTGATATGGATTCTCGTTGCGGCTAGCCTAGGCTAGGCTAGGGCGCACGTATATGTAGAGCCGGTCAGTTAGTTTTCCACATGATTCTGCGCTATGCATTCTTCATCGGACTGGGCCTTACCGCTAAGTAGAGGCCCAGACTAGCAGAACTGAAACCCTAAGTTTTGTGAGACCGATGGCGGAGAAAGAACATAGTGCGGCATCAGGATCGACGGAGCGGGAGAAAGACGAGATTGAAGGAGTACAAGGATGATGAGTTAGACGATGTGGTTCTTGGGGCGGATGAGATCAAGGACTACAAGAAGGGGGCCAGATGGCTGGCGATCGGTAGGGTTCATACAACTCAATCGTTTAGTGCGACAGCACTTTTTGAGAAGATGAAAAACTTATGGGCGCTATCAAGGGAACCAGGCTTTCGAGGCGGGAGAAAATCTCTTTATTTTTCAGATGCACTGCCTGGGAGATCACAAGAAAGTTGTGCATCAGGACCCTGGACGTTCCAAGGCTGGGGAGTTATGCTGGAGGATTATGATGGACTCACTGATCCAGAGGAAGTCAAGTTTGGTGGCATGTGGGTCTGGGCACAAATTCATGGGATTCCCGAACTGTTCAGGAAGGCGGAGGTTGTGGATGAGCTTGCTAAGAGGATTGGCAAGGTTAAGGAGGTGCAGATGACGCCCAGATTATTTTATGAAGGGAACTATATTAGGCTCAGGGTGAGGATCGATGTCACCAAAGCACTAATGAGATTTGTGTCACTATCAACACCTGAAGGCAGGAAGAGGATGCAGGTGAAATACGAGAAAAATCCCCTATTTTTGTAAGCAGCGCGGACTGTTGGGACATGATCATGAAGAGTGTGGAGAAGGGGAGTGGGATGAGTGCAAATTCCAGTATGGTAATTGGATGCTAGCAAAACGTCGTCTGACACAACCAATTCAGGAGCCCCGTAGGTTTACTCCAATGACCAGGGGCGGAAGAATGGGCCGTGGAGGGGGACGAAGCAACCTCGCAAGGAAGAGATCGTCCGAGGAGGCTGCTCTTGATGATGATGAGAAAGACACAGCAGAGTCTCCCCTTAAACCAGCAGCTATTCCTGGAGGGGCTTATAGCTCCCATGCGACGTCTTTACGTGGAATTGGAAGGAAAGCGATATCGTTGAAAAGAAAAGCTCGCATGCGACACTTCTGAAGCGGTAAATAGCTCCCGTGCGACACTTCTACTTAACCCCACGAGACCGTCAACGAATTCGAATCAGCTGAGCACAGTAGGACCCACAGCCTCTCCACGTCACGGCGGAACTCACCTGATGTCCACCTCATATCGTGGGACCTACCCTGTGGTTCAAGAGAGCCGTTGGCCCCGATCCGCCCCCGCACCCGAGCACTCCCGCCACCGTTCCAGCATCTCATCCCCTTCCGTTTTCTTCTCCGGCGAGCAAGTGCGGCAACGCCGGCGAGGGATGTCGAGCTCTGCTTCCTCCCACCGCTCATGGCCTCGGTATGGTGCGGTGCCGATGAGGAGGTGCCCCGATTTCCCCCGTACCGCGCCTCTGAAGCGGCTTGTCACATCCACCGACAAGAACAGCAACATTGGCCGGGAATTTGTGAAGTGTGAGAGCAAGCCCGAGCCGGGAAAGGTGAGATCTGAGTGTTCCGAGCGCCAATTTCTCGCTTTTCTTTCGAAATTTCATGCATTTCATCGAATTTGGGATTTAGGGTTCATCTCTGCGATTTCAGGAACTGTCAAAATGTGGGCATTTTGAGTGGCTTGATGAGTACATCGAGCGAATTGGGGTGGAGGTAACATCCCGGGAGCTCGAAAAACCGTCCGTGGTGGAGCAATTGGGATGTGGCAACCCCATTTCCGCTGGTACTACGGTGGATGGGAAAGTGAAGGCCGAGCTGAAGAATATGAATAAACAGCTAAGGAAAATCATCGAATTGAAGAAGCAGGACAATCTGATGGCCGATTTTTTTTATTTTTGTGTAATTTCTCTCGGATTAGTTTATCTCCTGATCGTTAGTCATTACACAGCGCAGTCAGTGTTCGAGTGATGCTTTGTAATGAATGTAATGGTCTATGTCTTTGGATTGAATAAAATGCAACACAAATTCGGGCTAATTTTGAGCTGCTCTGTTTTCGAAATCAGTGTTCCTTCAGTTTCGTCAGTGTTCCTTTTATCAGTGTGAAGGGGGCGCCCGTGTGCAGGGGATGGGGAGGGGTTGAAAAGTTAAAAAAACAATTGACGAGGATTGAAAAAGGCCAGGCCCAAATAAAACTTATCCATGCCAAAATGGTCGTATTCAGGCCCAATAGTAACTATATGTTGATTGGGAAAAAAATGGTACTCACGTTACAATCTAAATAGGGACGTGTGGATCTGCAGATACTCGTTCTCAGGCCACAATCTTTTTTTTAAAGTAAATATATAAATGAAGTCCAAGGGCATCCATTTAACTAACATAACTTGGAAGCTCCTTTAACTTATGTAAATATGTAAATGTCTTGTTTGAAAATGAACCATGTGTTGTTTGAAAATAATCAACCATCATTATGTTAACTTATTCTTCCTTTTGAGCTTTTCTAATTTCACTCATTTTATAAATATTGCACGAGTATTATATGAGAACTTGTTTTTGTGTATTTTGTTTTATGCACTTGTTGTTTTGGGTGTTTTGACAAATGACAATAAATAAAACACATATTACAATAAAAAAAGGAGATAGATAATATTGGGATAACATTCATTATATTAGATAGCCCGATTGATAACATTGGGATAACATTACAATAAAAAGAAAAAAGTACAATAATATAGAAGGGAATAGGCGCCCCGCCTAAACCCTGGGCTAGCCCCTAAACCCTAACCCTAGCTACCCTACTCCATCGGCGGTGGAGGCGGTGTCGGTGCCGCCGCCCTTCGAGCCGCCGCGGCATTCCAGTCAACTAGCCTCTCGCGCTGCTCCTGCCGCCGCTGGTCCACCTGGAAGGCCCAGCGATTGGCCTCCCGTCGTTCCTCATCCTCCCGTCTGCGCCTTTTCTTCAAGGCGCGTTTGGCCTGCTTCTCCTCCCACCTGGCGTAAGCAGCCTCCTCCTTTGCCTCCTTCTTCTCCGCCGCCTTCCAGTATGCTTCGGAGGGGCCATCGTCGGGGAGGTTGCCGCCGCCGGGGACTGGGTTATGGACGAAGGGGCCCTCCGCCCAGGGGCAGGGCGGGGCTTTGCGTCGCCCTCCCCTTTTTTCCACGCTTGGGGCGCGTGGGCGCCTCCTGCTCCCAGACATGCTTGTGGTCCGGGTGGTTGTCCTCATCGCTTACTTCGCTCTCGGAAGGGAAGCGGAGGGGGGGAGGTCGTCATGGTCGAGTGTTTTGGGGGCTAGGAGGAGGCAAAGGGACGGGCTCGAGAGTTTGAAGATGAGAGGGGCAAGAGGAGATGAGGAGGCAAAGGCGTTTTGCCTATTTATTGAGGGCGGGGCGTGAAGGGCGGCGTGGGAATCCAGCGTTGGTGCAGCCGCGTGCGCTGCGTTGCGTGTGGGCAGCGGGCGTAGCCGCGTGCGTGATCATTGCGAAAGAGAGAAAAATTGCTAGGATGCGACGTGACCCCTGCACCGTCGCTCCGCCCCTGCATGCATGCATGCGTTAATGCGGAAGAGAGAAAAAAACGTCCAAGGTAGTCGTTCATTGGTAGTGAAAAATAAAAGAGAAAATAGAATTTTGCCTTGATTTACTCGGTAATAAATGCGGGAATCTAGTACTAAGGTACTCGTTCGTTTTTACACACCGCATGCAACAAACTCGTTCGTTTTTACACACGCAAAAAAAATCGGTGGGAGTAATCAGAGGGATGTCAATTGGAGGGAATAGAGGGAGTATGAAACTAAGTTTATAATATTTTAGATTTTGATTTTTTTTCTTATATACGTAGTCAAAGTTGATATTTTAGATTTATAAATATTGACTTTTTGTATGGCGCATGAACCGGATGTGAATAAGTTTGACTGAAGAAAGTTGTTCGACGTACACTTATTTAATGCGATGGAGGGAGTAAATACGCTGCAGCGCTGTTGCACGCAAAATAGCTAGACTGCGACGCGAGAGGCAGCTGCATAGCATGCATGCATGGTGCAGCCCGCCCCGCCCAGCGCCCTCGCATGCCACGCTCGGTCCAACGGTCCATTTTTTCTTAGGCTGATCATAGTGACATGCATACTCCCTCTGTGCATAAATAAGTGTACTTTTAGCTTCAAAATTTGTCCACAAAAAGTGTACTTCTACTTTTCCAATGCACTTTAAAGTAAAAAAAATTGCTTCACGGAAATCAAGTCCAATAACATTTAGCAAATGGTCTCTTCAATTTATTTGCGGACGGAGGGAGTATGTGAGAGTAACTTAGATGTGGTATCGTGCATATGTTAATAGTCTAAGTTACTACTCCATAGTGCAAAATAACATAGATGTGGTATCATGGAAAGTCTCATTTATTGCAATGAACCTGAGGGGAGTAAGTTTGACTAAAAAAAGTTGTTAGACGTACACTTATTTAATGCGACGGAGGGAGTAAATACGCTGTAGCGCTGCTGCACGCAAAATATCTAGACTGCGACGCTAGGGGCAGCTGCATGCATCGTGCAGCCCGCCCCGCCCAGCGCCCTCGCATGCCACGCTCGGTCCAACGGTCAATGGAGTGTGCCACGCTGTAACTTATCTGTTCATGAAAAAACGATGAAGCCAATCCTATTCCAGAATCATCCATCCCACAGATCGCCAAGAGCTAGCCGCGAAATCCTTCTAAGAGACAACAACCAAATCAGGTTGCAGAACAAGCCCTTCCACGGATCGCCCAGAGCCGGAATCCTTCTAGAAGACGCGATCGGACGGCCACAGTGTCGCGCTAGGTTTAGATCTACGTTCCTCATTCGGACTTAGGGTTAGCTGGGTTTAGGATGCAGTCAACGGGGTTTCACAAGTTTGACCAGACATTTATCTGTATAACTAATTCAAAAAAATCAAAAAAATACAAAACCTTCGCATGGTGTCATGTTATGTGACATAGTTGTGAGGAAAATAACAAACTTGGTCTATTGATCATATTTCAAAAAATCCTTCACAAAATGACCTATCTCCTCCGAGGTTTTCTGGCTTTCGGGTCAAATGACCAATGATATGGCTAGAATCAATGCATAGTTTGTGATAATGTGCCCATATTGGACATGCATGTCTATAATGGGATGACTAACAATGTTGTAGCACAAAGTTTTCCTTTTCGACGCACGGAAAATCCATTTTCTATTTTCTGAGTGCCGAAAGAGGGGGGGATTTGTGAAGCAGCCACCAAATTGAAGTTTCAAAATGGTAACATCCTATTTTTCAAAAATACTAGACCACCTAGCATGTACAATTTCCCAACTTGAGTATCTCAAACCTTTTATTCCATGCCTGGTGAAAAAGACAAATCCTGCCGAATCGGCTAGAAGTGGGTAAGATATGAACTACAGGTACATGATTTCATGCTGATGATTTGTTGTAAAAATCATTTTTAGGTTCAAAACATGCTATTTCATCAGAGATCCAATGCTAGTTTTGTGAGCCTCAGCCCCTAGCTAAGAATATTTATGAAAATCCTTCAAAAAGTTTGACCAGACATTCAAATGTGCATAACTAATTCAAAAAAAATCAAAAAAATACAAAACCTTCGCATGGTGTCATGTTAAGTGACATAGTTTTGAGGAAAAATATCAAACTTGGTTTTAGAAATGGTCGAAAAAAACTTGCTTAGAAATGGGGTGGTTTATCCTAGCTTTGGAGCCCATTTCTACCACATTTTGGGTGAGGGTGAGTTGTACTTCACAAAAGGGATCAGGGTGAGGATGAGTTGTATTGTACATATGAGAAAAACGTTGGAAGCTCATACAAACATAGAAAAGTGACATAGCTACATTTGTTGAAATTCAAATATACCATCATATTTAAATTTTATCCAAATTATCAACAAGTGACAAATTATTATAATAACAAATGTTTACAACAACAACTGTCAAATTATTACAATAACAAATGTTTACAACAACAAGTGCCAAATTCAAAGTCTATTTCTTTTGGCTCTTCTTACCCCTCGTTTTCTTCTCCTTCACAAGTTTCACACCACACAACAGGTTTATGCTCTTCTTTTTCTTACCATTACCATCTGGCCTCCCCACAGCACGTCCAAGAGTCTCCTTCACCTCCTGCACCTCCTCAACAACCTCATGATCATGATCCAGAGCCTCATCAACATGGTCACTTTGCACCAGATCCTCAACAATATGGTCAGTTTGCACCAGAGCCTCAACAACAGTCTCATTTTGCACCAGAGCCTCAACAACAGGCTCATTTGGCACTAGAGCCTCAACAACAGGCTCATTTTGCACTAGAGCCTCAACAACAGGCTCATTTTGCACCAGAGCTTCCAAATCAGAAACGGTGTGCCCTAAAGCCTTAACAGTTTGCACATCATCCTCCAAAACAAGTTCAGATTGCACCTCAGCAGCACCAAACATGATCTGGTTAGTTCTCTTCTTTCTTTGGCCATTGATTCTTGCATTTTTCACTGGCCAGCATTCGTCAACAACAATAGGTGGGCCTTTTTCTCCACGCTTCCTCCTGAAAACAAGCAAGTTAGCTGGGGGAGAAAAATCATCAACAAGAAATGGGATAGATTTTGGATGAACATACTTTGGCTTTTCAGCAGTGTATCTGCACTTGGTAGAGCCAACTCGGTGTTCAAGTTCTTCACAGAGTTTGCAACTATTCTTGTTACCGTTTTGGGCCCTTTTTGGCTTGGCATCTTTCTTTTCATCTTTCTTTCCCTTCTTGCTGCTCCCACCTTTCTCAAACCAAGCCTTGAATCTACTCTGCTTGGGCCAGCCAGCCTTTCTTTTCATCAAAGGAGGACACAAGGAGAACTCAATGTCCACTTCAGGCCACTGAGACTTATCTGTAAGTGCTGGAATTGGTGTTCCATATGCAGCCTTGAATTTTGCTACAGAATAATACTCATGCAAATATGGGTCATATTTAGCTTGTGTTTGGAGGCCAAGAAAAGTATGGCATGCTCACAAGGCTTCCCAGTGTGTTGCCACTCAAGGCATGTGCATTCATGCAATTGAGTGTCAACAACATGCCTCCTGCCAGTCTTTGTATCTCTGACTTCAGCACCCCACAATGAGGAATTATCAACACGCAAATGTGCAAGATTTCTGCTCCTGTTGACCACCTGCTGCACAACATCAGGAAGCTTATCTCCTTGAAGAACATCACCAAGCCTTCTTCTCAATTCCCACAACCTCATGATCATGATCCTGATCTGGTCAACCATGTCATGGACAGGCAAGTCTTTTAACTCCTTCACTTTGTTGTTGAAACTTTCTGCCAAATTATTGTTGATATGATCACATTTGATGGCAGTGTTAAAACCCGACCTATACCATAAAAGAGAATGGTAGGTTTCCAACCATGTACAAAACTTGACCCTATCCTCCTCAGAGCATGCCGCCTTAATCTTCTCAAGGTGATATGAATGTGCCTGCCTGGTGTAAGATCTTGCTGCTGGCCACATGCATCCAAAATCATCTCCTCTGAATTTTTTGATCAAATTCATCCACATATGGCCGAAGCACTCCCTCTGCTCAGCATGAGGGAAAACAATCTTCACTGCATTTTCTAAACCTTTACATGCATCTGTGTGCACTGCCAATGGAGAGACTGGCCCTATGCATCTTTTCAACTGCATCATGAACCATGTACATGATGCCTCTGTCTCAGACTGAAACATGCCAATAGCTACAAGGAACATCCAATTGTGTCCATCTAAAGCATTGCATGCTGCTAGTTGACCATTCCACTTTCTAGTCAAGAAAGATGAGTCTATACTCAAATATGGACAACACCCTGCTTTGAAGCCATCGATGCAAGGCTTTAAAGCCATGAAGAATTTAGAGAAGAAGACTTTCCCATCAGCTGTTACCTCAGTATCTATCTCCACAACACTGCCAGGTGACCTCTTCTCTACTTCTGCTTTGAAGTTATAAAGCATTCGAATGGTATGTGCCCAATCACCATATAGCTCTTTCATTGCCCTTTGCTTTGCCTTCCACACTGTAGTATAATTCAGCTTAATGGGGTACTGCTTTTCCAAGTCTATTTTCAGTCTCTTTGCAGTGCTGTTTGGTGTTGTGGCTAAAATGGGCTTGATCTTTTCTGCAACCCATAATTGTCATGTCATCTTTGTAACTGTTTGAGAACTTGTAATGCAAGTATGAGGTTTTGTAATTTGATTCACTCTTATTTTCCTTCCATCAGGTTGGCGTCTAGCAGATATATACCATTTGCAAGGCTTGGAACCACCATCATAACCTATGCATTTTGCATAGAACTTCTTTTTATCAGTCCACATAGTCTTGGCAGCAAACTCACGTTGGACTGCATATGTCCTGAAACACATCCTGAATTCATCCATGCTTGGAAACAATCTCCCAACTTCAATAACTGGGTCCTCTTTGTCATAAACTGTTACTAGCTCATCATCATGTGCATCATCTACATGAACTGCAGCATTTTCCAACAACTCTAGATCTATATCTGCCTCTTCATCTCTTAAATGGTTGTCACCATCATTTGCAGCTTCATCCCTCTTCTTCTCCTTGTCTCTGTCATCTATAGGAATGCCAAAAAGCTTTGCCATTTCAATGTCATCTATTGGTGCAATGACCAAATCAGTCCGGTCATGTATCTCAACTGAATTCCAGTCAACAGTTACAATCCTTTGTGCATTACCATCTGCAGCCTCCCCTTGTGCATTAGCATCATCATCCTCCACTGTTAACACTTCCAACTCAGTAAGTATAGGCATTACTTGCCTTTGTGCAGCCCAATCATCCTCGACCATATGAGTAGCCAGCTTCGAGGTCACATATCCAACCCTCAAATCAGGTTCCAGATCAATGAGTTGTGATAAAAACAGAACATTTTTGCTTGTCCAATCGTTTCGCTCATCGATTTCATCAACTATATGTTCACCTGTCTCAACCCTAACATAGTCACATTTGTAATCATCAAATCATAACAAAGAAACTTCTTGCTCTGGCCCCCAAACCATACTATCCCCAATTTTTTCCACCATTTTCCTCACCGCCTCCTCTCCCATGTTTATTAGCTCTTGGGGATCAACATGTTCTAATTCCACCTCCCATTTAACAACCGTGTCTCTCTCAATGATCTGCGTGCTGCCATCAACTAAACAACCCTAGAGGGATAGAAATTGATGCGAAATTCGAAGGTTTGGCGCGCAACATCGTCTCCCCTGTTTTTGGCGGGCACTGTGAGCTAGAGGAAGCGAACAAAGAGTCAACCTTAGAGAAATTAAGTGCAGAGATACGGGATATACCGATTAGAAGTCCCCTCTCCATGCTCCATATCGTTCCCCCTCGCCCCATTCAGCACACCCTCGCCTCCACAATCTAGCATTAATGGGCACGCTCAGATCTCAAATTGAGAAGAATGGGAAAGGAATTAGCTTTCAAATGGCACTCACCACCTTCGCCGTCAAACGAAAGCGCTACCGCCTAAATTAATTGAGTGCCGCCGCCACCGGCACCGAGAACGATGGGTGAGGTCCGCCGCCACCGTCGAGGAAGCTACAATCAGTGTGACGCGCGCTCTCGGTCGGAAGCGGTTGGTTTGACTGGCTGTCCCAACCAACCGGTTTGTCTTAACCCTAACCTTGGAACAAAGTTAAATGTGTCCTTACGACCGTTTTATGGCCCGTGTGGACCTGGAATATTAGCTGCCTCACAACCGTCGCATGCGAGCTATTCTTTTCAACGATGTCGCTTTCCTTCCAATTCCACGTAAAGACGTCGCATGAGAGCTATAAGCCCATTCCTGGAGAGGCTAGAGAGGAGGATTTCCGTGTTAAAAAGAAGCTTGACATGGATGGGGAGCAGGAGCATAAAGAAAAGGCGATGAAGGGGAAGACAACGAGTACTGAAAGCAATACACCTCCTCCGCCACCGACTTATGTGTCTCCGAGAGAGAGGAGCAAGCAGCGCAAGATTGGTGCCTCAAACTCTGATATGGTTATGGGAACCCCGGCGGCCTCCAGTACGGAGGACCGCCAGACCCAATGAGTACCATGGGCTGGAACTGTCGCGGTTTGGGCGACACCGCGACAGTTCATGAGCTACGCGCGAGACCTCGCGCGTACAAATTCGCCGGCGATTTTTTGTGTAATGGAAACCCAAATCGCCAAGAAACAAGTTGAAGGGCTGGCTGGAACACTAGGCTTTGATCATGCTTGTGATGTTGGAAGCAGTGGGCGAAGCGGTGGTTTGTGCATTTTTTGGAAGAACCCCATGCAGCTTAGGCTGAGGAATTTCTCCAAATATCATATCGATATGGAGGTACAGGAGGACGGCAAGGAACCATGGCGTTTAACAGCCTGGTATGGAGAGGCCAATAGGAGCTTGAGGCATCGTACATGGGAGATGATGAGGTTCCTCAAGGCAGATTGTGATCTGCCATGGGCATGCATAGGGGATTTTAACGAGGTTCTACGCAGGGAGGAACAGATGGGGCCAAATGATAGGGAGATGTGGCAGATTAACCAGTTCAGAGAAGTCGTAGATACATGCCAGCTATGTGATATTGGCTACATCGGTCTTGACTGGACGTTTGAGCGGAAACTCCCTAATAATGAATATTGCCGTGTGCGGTTAGACCGGGTACTCGCTTCGGGTGACTGGTGCGCTCGCTTCCCTCTAGCGACAGTGCATCATCTCCATGCAGTTAAATCCGATCATTCGCCTATACTCCTTTTGAATGAGATGGAATCACAAAATCAGAGAATTGCAATTGAAAGACCGTTTCGTTATGAACTTATGTGGGAAAGGCATGAGGATTTTCAGCAAACTCTTGATAGGGCATGGGGCAGATCACGTGCACGCGATGTGGGTGAGCTTCAAGAAAAGCTCAATGCAACGGAAAGGGCCCTGGCTGGATGGGGCAGTAACAATTTTGGGGCAATCAGGAGAGAGTTACATGATCTCAGAAAGCACCTTAGATCAATGCGGTCAGAAGTTCACAGGGTCGGACCCAGCTATGAGGAGATAAAGGTGGAGGAAAGAATTGCTGAGCTATGCTATCGAGAGGAGATCATGTGGAGGCAAAGGGCGCGAGTCCAATGGCTAAATGAGGGCGATAAAAATACTCGGTTTTTCCATCAAAAGGCGAACAATAGGAGGAAGAAGAATACTATGAGACGACTGATTCGGGCTGATGGTTACTTTTGTGTAGACCCGCAGGAATTGGAGGCTATGGCACACAATTTTTTTCAGAAACTTTTGTGTAGACCCGCAGGAGGTGAAGGTTGCACTGTTTCAAATGTTCCCAACCAAGGCGCTTGGCCCAGATGGCTTTCCTGCTCATTTTTTTCAGAAACATTGGAATATGTATGGTGAGGAGATAACACAGATTGTCATTCGGCTTCTAAAAGGAGAAGATTCACTTGAGGAGATAAACAGGACGTTCATCGTTATGATTCCCAAGATACAAAACCCTACATCTCTCTCAATTCAGGCCTATTAGCTTGTGCAACGTGATTTTCAAAATCGCTTCAAAGGTACTCGCTAATCGACTGAAGAAAATTCTCCCCGAGGTGGTGTCAGAAGAGCAGTCTGCTTTTGTCCCTGGTCGCCTTATTACCGATAATGTTATAACGGCATACGAATGCCTTCATTTTATGAAAGGAAATAAGAGCAAGAGGAAAGGGCATTGTGCTCTTAAGTTGGACATGAGGAAAGCTTATGATCGCCTAGAATGGAATTACTTGGAGTCAATTATGAAGAAGCTGGGATTTTCGACTCAGTTTGTTGATACAGTCATGAGGGGAGTGAGCTCGTTGTCTTTCTCTGTTTTGTTTAATGGAGCGTGTACTGAAGATTTTAAACCGAGTTGAGGGATACGACAGGGAGACCCCATCTCCCCATATCTCTTTCTTTTAGCAGCGGAGGGTTTATCATGCCTACTTAAGCATGCGATGACTGCGGGTATAATCACAGGTATTCAGATTGCGCCTACCGCACCTCACGTTAATCATCTCCTATTTGCAGACGATTGCATTCTGTTTTGCAAGACGACAGCTGCTGAGGCAGAAAATCTAAAAGGTGTTCTGCTTACCTATTGTAATGCCTCAGGACAAAGGATAAATCATGATAAATCTTCAGTGTTTTTTGGGAAAGGCTGTTCAGAACCATTGCGGCAACAAATGAAGGGCATTCTTGAGGTGGAGAACGAATCATTGAAGGACAAATATCTAGGATTACCTTCAGATGTTGGGAGGTCAAAGAATGGGACGTTCAGCTATCTTAAAGATCGAATTTGGAAGCGTGTTCAAGGGTGGATTGAGAAGATTCTTTCGGCGGGAGGTAAAGAGATTTTAATCAAATCCGTACTGCAGGCTCTTCCCACCTACTCAATGGCCCTATTCAAACTTCCTAAAGGACTATGTGATCATATCACATCCATGGTTCGGAAGTTCTGGTGGGGCAGCAAAAACGGCGAGAGGAAGGCTGCTTGGGTGGCATGGGATGACATGACCATGCCAAAGTACAGAGGAGGGCTTGGTTTCAGGAATATCGAACTGTTTAATCTTGCCCTGTTAGCTCGGCAGGTATGGAGGATTCTAGTGGAGCTGGATACTTTGAGTGCACGTATTTTGAAAGCCGTATATTTCCAAATGCGGATATTCTCTCAGCTGCAGTATGTGCAAACCCGTCCCAAATATGGAGATCGTTGTGTGAGGGCCGTGATATACTGAGAATGGGACTGATTAAGAGAATTGGAGATGGCCGCACTACTGACGTGTGGACAGATAATTGGATTCCTAGAGATTTTGGTAAGCGACCATTTGGATGCCTAACAGATGACCCGCCTACTCAGGTCTCGGAATTTATTGTTACGGCGACCAGATCCTGGGATATCCAAAAGCTCGAGGAACACATGCTTCCTATGAACGCTGATGCAATCAAAAAAATTCCAATTAGTAGAACACTACAAGCAGACTTCTGGGCATGGCACCATGAGAGATCAGGGAGATTCTCGGTTCGGTTGGCCTATAGAATGATCATTGATACAAAGATGCGACGAGAGAGCTATTTTCAGTCAACAACAGCTACTTCAAACTCCGACCAGGATGAGGAGAAGTGGAAAAAACTTTGGAAAGTTAGAGTACCTTCCAAGCTAAAGATTTTTGCGTGGACTCTTGCTCGATCTTCTCTACCAACAGGAGAGGTCAGGGCGAATCGGCACATGGCAAACTCCCCTATCTGTTTAGTGTGTAACACCGTGATTGACACCTGGAGACACTCTCTGCTGGAGTGCAACATGGCACGAGCGGTCTGGGCGATGAAGAAAGATGACCTGATGCTTCCATTGTTTGCTGACGAAACAACAGACCCAAAGCTCTGGCTGTTCTCTCTGAGTACCACACTTAGCCAGGAAAAATTCATCGAAGTGCTGGTGACGCTATGGGCTATTTGGTGGGCTCGATGAAAACTGATACATGAGGACGAGCACCAATCCCCCTATCGACAAACTTGTTTATCACACGATACATGTCTGAATTGTCCTCGCTGCGCAAACCAGCATCAACTGCACCTCCTAATGCCCTGCCGTAAGGATATTACCTTGGTATCCGCCGCCAGCGGGATGGGTAAAGATCCATGTTGATGGAGCAGTGGCTAAATCGCAGGGCAGGGGAGACTATGGAGCTTTTTGCAGGGATGAACATGGTCAGTTCTTGGGAGCTTCGGCTGTGACAGTCGAAGGCATTACTAGCCCGGAGGTTCTCAAAGCGTTTGCATTCGCCGAGGCGTTGTGCCTAGCTACTGATCTACATACCACGAGAATTCTTGTCTCATCCGATTGCTCAAATGTTGTCCAGGAGATTCAAGGGGAGAAGCCGCAAGGAGAACACTGCATGATCATCAAAGAGATAGCATCAAGAAAGGAGGAATTTCAGGAGGTGACTTTCAGGCATGAATGGCGAGAAGCTAACGGAGATGCACATAGTCTAGCTAGAACGACAACTTCTTTAGATTGTGGTAGACATGTGTGGTTTATTCATCCCCCGGTCGGTATAGGGATTCCTGTAAACTCTCTGATAGTTGAGTAATAAAGCTTGCCGTTCCACTGGAAAAAAAGAATCCATGAGACCACGAGAACATGTTTTTTTACAGCATACCACAACAAACATGTTGGTGAATTTACGTTACATCGTGTAGTAGAATACAAATTGCACCTACGTTTTCTAGGACGTGGAACTGTTGGTGAAAAAAGAGTGGCCTTCTAATATTGTCATTATCTAAACAAACAACCATAGGTCAAGGAATAGCAGCTCGGGGGGACCTAACCCTACCCCCCCTAATCCATCCTCGTCGGCACCGCCGCCAAACTTCTGCGGCGTGTGTGGTGGAGCAAGGTCGGGGTGGGTTGGTGGGTCGGGGGGGGGGGGGGGGGGGGGGGGGGGGGGGGGGTGGTACACGTCCCTTATTGTCTCCGCGGGCGACAACGGGGCGAAAACCTAGCCTCCGCCACTCGCCCCCTCCTCCCCTGCCTCCACGCCGTCGCTGCCGTTGGCCTCCGCCGTGGTGGCGGCATGCCCCACTCCTGAAGGGCAGCGGGGGTATTCCTCTGTCCGGTGGTGCTCCCAAGTGGCGGGCGCACGGATGCCGGGGCGGCGGCCTCGGGGGTCTTTGGCTGCTGTGGCGAGGGGCCTTGGCGTCGCAGTCATCGGCGGACGGAGTTAGCGACAGGGTCCGTCGGGCGTTCCGGGGGGCTCTGTCGGCCAGACGTGGTCCGATCTGGATTCGTTTGATCTGGCGGCTCGCTAGTGCTGGGAGCCCCGGGGACGTGTAGGCGTTGGGAAGAGGCCGACCAGGCTGTTTCTCGATGTGGTTGTTGCGTGGAGGCCGGCGGACGTGGGCCCCGCCCCCAGTCATGTCGGAGTCCTGGTGGTTGTGGAGGGCCTGCACGTGTGGTAGTCTGGGGTGTGGTGGACTTGGCCGACATTTGTAGGTCCATGGCTCAGGTGTGCCATGGAGTTCGCCAGGCGAGGCGCCGAACCCGATGTCTCGTGGTCGGCGGCTGATCGACATGAGGTGCTGCGTGAGGAGGCCAGAGCGGAGGCTCTGGATCAAGATGGTGGTGATGCTATGCCTTTGTCCGCGCGGGCGGAGGGACATAGCTCCGTGGGCGGGGATGTTGTCTATCTCACCAGCGATCTTTCTCGCCGCGTGGCCTGGACCGTCTGAATGATAGAACATTAGAGGTGGTGGTCGGGATCTCCTGACGAAAGTCTAGCTCGACTTGGTCGATGCCGACAGCGGTGGCGCTTGAGGGTGCCGTTCTCCCTCTTGGGGGCGTTGTCGTGGAGCCCCGACACCCCTCCGTCTATCACTCCGGGGTGAAAACCCAAATCTAGCTTGCCGGATTGGATGACAGAGGCATCTTATGGATTTCGTTACCTCCTTGGAGGCATCATTTTTCGGAGTGTGTGGAGCCATTTTTTGGGATGCTATTGATGCCACTTGATTCATTGTCTTCGGGCCCTGTCCGCATGCGAGTACTGTTAGCGAGTTCCCTGCGGCATGTCTCTCGCCATGAAGCCTGAGAGGCCTAGCCGTTTCCTTTGGCTCTGAGAAGCCTAGTCTTATCATGGGGCGGATTAATATTGACTTTTCCAACTAAAAAATATCACCGCTAGAAATCGGAATCTTGGACAACAACCGGCTTATTAGAGAGCAAAATTAGAATCCCGGCCAGATTGATCTAAAGAACCTTGGCTAACCAACCGATGTTGAGTATTGACATAAAGATGTGGATATATATGGTAAAATCAACAAGAAGCTCTAATAAAGAACAGGCAATCGCGGCCGGCGTACATATAGGCATGAACCCGCTAGCTTCTGCTAGCTTGAGACACAAAACTTTTAAACAAATAATCACACCTTGAATTGAATTCGAGAGCACAGCTCTCATCGATCGTGTACGTATAAGATGTGTGTACATGCATGCATGTCGAGCTAGTCTAATCTAATCTAGTTAAAAAGAAAGGCTTTCGCTAGGCCCGTGCTGTTTAGAGATAATACGACAGATGACATACATGGCGATGAAAATACCCATGAGAGCGCCTCCAGCAGCGATACCAACAATTGCCATGTTAATCATGGCATCACACGACGTCAGATGGCTCGGAGAATGGCTCGGCGCCGAAAAGCAGTCGATGCTGAGGAGGATGAGGGATGCGAAGGCCAGGCACGTGACGAGGAAGGCGATCAGGAAGCCCAGGCACGCGACATAAGCCAGGCGTGCGGCGAACTGGGAGTAGGAGAGCATCGGCGCCACCGGGGTCTTTATTACATCATCCTTATTGGGGTTCCGGCCGTCGGCGCCACCGGGGTTCTCGATGTCTGCTTGTGCAACCATCGTTCACGGATCTGTTTTGATATGGATTCTCGTTGCGGCTAGCCTAGGCTAGGCTAGGGCGCACGTATATGTAGAGCCGGTCAGTTAGTTTTCCACATGATTCTGCGCTATGCATTCTTCATCGGACTGGGCCTTACCGCTAAGTAGAGGCCCAGACGTTAAACTGGAAAACAACAACAAATAAGGATCCATGAGACCACAGCAACATGTTTTTTTTTTACAGCAGACCACAACTAACATGTTGGTGAATTTACGTTACAGCGTGCACTAGAATACAAATTGCACCTGCGTTTTCTACGCCGTGGAACTGCTGGTGAAAAAAGAGTGGCCTTCTACTATTGTTATAAGTGAAGTGAATAATCATTATCTAAACAAACAACCATAGGTCCAGGAATAGTAGCTTGGGGGGACCTAACCCTACCTCCCCCTAAATCTGTCGGCCGGACATGGTCCGATCCGGATCCGTTCGGTCCGGGGAGGCGTAGGCGTTGGGAGGAGGGAAGCCAGGCTGTTCCTCGATGTGGTGGTCGTGTGGAGGCCGGGGGTCCTGGGCGCCGCGCCTAGTCGCGTCGGAGACCTGGAGGTTGTGGAGGGCATGCGCGTGTGGCAGTTTGGCTGCAGTGCGGTGGACCTTGCTGGCATCTGCAGGTCCATGGCACATGTGTGCCATGGAGTTCGGACGACGGCGCGGCTGTATTGCTTCGGGTGGGCGAGGCGCCAGACCCTGCGTCTCGTGGTTGGTGGCAGATCGACATGTGGTGCTACGCTGTTGCGCGAGGCGGCCGGAGCGGCGGCTCTGCCTTTGGTCGCGCGGGCGGTGCAGCATGGCTCCGTGGACGGGGACATCGTCTCTCTCGCTGGCGATCTTGTTCGCCGTGTGGCATGGTCCGTTTGGGCGATTGTACATTGGAGGTGGTGGTCGGGATCTCCGGACAAAAGTCTAGCCCGACTTGGTTGGTGCCGACAGCGGCGATGCTTGAGGGCGCCGTTCTCCCTCTTGGGGGTGTTGTTGTGGAGCCCCGACACCCCCCCCCCCCGTCCATCACTCCAGGCTGAAAACCCAAATCTGGCTTGCCGAATTGGATGACGGCGACATCTTATGGATGTCGTTACCTCCTTGGAGGTGTCATTGTTTGGAGTGTGCGGAGCTATTTTGGGATGCTACTGGTGCTGGTTGAGTCATCGTCTTTGGGCCCTGTCGGAATGCGAGTCCCACTAGCGAGTTCTCTGCGGCCTGTCTCTCTCCATGAAGCCTAAGAGGCCTAGCCGTTTGCTTCGGCTCTACCTCCCTCTCTGGGGGCATGGACCCGGCTTTTCATAGAGCATGTTGCCTTTGTGCTGGTGTCGTTCGGCGGTGCCCCAGACCTATTTGAGCTAGGTAGTGTGTCCTCGTGTGGTTTTGCCGTTTGTTTCCTGAAAATTGTGCCACTTGAGGTCTTTTTTTGGTCTGGTTCCTCTTTTTACCGAACCCGTGTGGATATACGTATGTTTCAGGTTTTGGCCGGTTTCCCTTCCAAACTGGCCAATTATCTTCTTCTATTAGAAAAGGCCGTGCTTCTGTTGGTTGCTCAAAAAACGGGAGGAAAGCAACCTTGTGACTGAACCGGAAGTCCAAAAACAATGGAGTCATAAGACCCTTCATGAGGATGTCGGCAAACTGTCTAGAAGAAAGGACGTGTAGCACATGCACTTGCCCTAGGGCAACACGATCACAAACAAAGTGACAGTCGATCTCTATATGCTTGGCGCTTTGATGCTAAATGGGGTTCGTCGACATGTAGACGACACTGGTGTTGGCCCAGAAGACAACTATAGCTGTTGGTGAAGGGCGATGAAGCTCATGAAGAAGCTGTCGTATTCAGCTAGCCTCGGCGCCGGCATTAGCCACCGCTCGATACTCAACATCGGCACTAGAGCGGGATATCATCGACCAAGATAAAAAGTTCTCATTGTGGAAGACAGAGAATCCGGACGTAGAACAACGAGTGTCAGGGCATCCAGCCCCGTCGACATCGGTACAGGTGATTCTGGAGTCGGACGACGAGGCGTAGAGTTGCATCCCGTGCGTGGTCGTGCCCTTCACGTGTCACAAGATGCGCTTGCTAGCGGGAAGGTGTTCCTCGTGAGGATCATGCATGTAGAGGCGGACTTATTGAATCATCATAGGTGATGTTAGAGAGCGTAAAGGTGAGGTATTGCAGCACAACAATGAGGCTACGATACTCAGTAGGATCCACAACAAGCTCACCAGCGATGTCGGCCAGCTTGGGAGACGTGTCTACCGACGTCATCACGGAGTAGCAGGGGCTCATGCGGGCCTTGTTGAGTATTTCCTCGGTGTACTTGTCTTTTGGGAGATGCATGTCGGAGGAGTCGCGGGTGGCAGTGATGTCGAGGAAGAAGTGGAGACAACCCAAGTTGGGGGGATTACCCTCGGGTAGGCTAGCCGAATAAGAACAAGGGCAATGTAAATGACGGTCGGCTGACAGAGCTCTACCAAACAGAAAGCATAAGATGAAGCGCAGGAGGATTCCAGATCAGGGCGACCCGGCGTACCAATCAGCCAGGGTGAAGAGGATAAAAAGTCCTGGGCAAAGATGTGGAATGTCAAGATCCCATCCAAGGTGAAAGTCACTACAAGGAATCTGGCTATATATGACCCTCCATTTTCGTCACAGGATCGTCATAGTAGTCCGTTTCTGACGATTCTATGACGATTTTGAGATCGTCGAAAGTTGGGCGTCGCAAATGAACTATAACAACATTTTTGGTAAAATCGTCATAACCGTCTATGACGATATTGGATCGTCATAACGTGTATGACAATCAAATATCGTCACGATCCATCTAGTATGGCCAAGTCAGATCCTACGTGGCCGATCCTACGTGGCAAAATTGTGACGAAATTAAATCGTCGTAGTGTGAATTCAGCCCAGTCCATTCGGTCGTCTATGTAGGCCAAGCCCAACAATTCTAGCCTTCTTCATTTCATTTAGATGGGCTTTTTTCTTTTCATCTAGATTGGCTAGACCCAATATTCCTAGCCTTTATCGATGCTTTTCGTTTGGGGCCCTAGCCTTTTAAGGTCTATTTCTTTCTATGGGCTGCGGCCTTATTACAGGCCATTCCTTTTTTATTCAATCATTTAATTGTGTTTTATTTAAATTTCAAATTCCAGTCCAACACCTTTTTCAGATCCATCTATGCACAACTTCAATAAGTTACAACAATATTTTAAAACATACAGGAATAGAACATCAATTTTGCAATATTGTAATACATCAAATCATGCACAGGAACAGAACAATAACTGTATTACACTACGATCACATCCAGAATGTCCAGGACCAAAGCTCCGCCGCGAATCAACACCGTCTTCTCCCGTTCCGGCACATCAGCACTAAAAATAAGATGAGCATGATTATGAACCATGAAAATGTGTAAATGTGCAATTATAATTGATGTGCATGTTTCAGTATACAATATGGTTTTTAAACCTAAAATAATGTTTCTAGTACAACAGAAAAAATCTTTCTCGAATTAAACAGTAGTAAAAATCAAACTACAGAAAATGGGAACAGGTTCAGTAGAAGATGGACTGTCAATGTTGTCGGGATTAATAGCCTGATATGCTACACCAGGTACGAGCTTACAAGCAATGCATCAGGACCTTCGGCTATCATGTAGAATACCTGAGGTGCTAAAAAAATCAGCTACGTAGAGATAGAAGCTCAACAAAAGTACATGGTGATGTTTCCTTGTCTTCGAGCTTACAAGCAATGCATCAGGACCTTCGGCTATCATGTAGACCTCCTTGTTGTCCTCAAAAAGAACAAATCAGTACTTAGTAGAGCAAATTTAGCAAGAATAAATTTGAGAGGGTTTCAACTTTGCCCACAAGACACAGTAGCACATTTTACAACAGCAATGCTTCATGTGGATTTAAACTATATCATTGCTTTCTATTGTCACTAGAAACTCGACAAAACCCACACTATCAGCTAGACCCACAAATTGACATGGAGATGCTTTAGTTGGCTAAAAGAGACATGTTCATGAGAAACACATTCATCAAGTTCCATTCATTGGCGCCCAGCCCTCTATATTTTCCCTAGCTGCAAAGTTCAAGGAGGAAATCAACCTGTGGGCTAGAGCAGGCGCAAAAGGGCTTCGGGTTATACTGCCATCCACTCGAGATGTGCATTGATAGGTTAGTTGTTTTTCTGTATTTGTCTCTTAGGAGGATGTAAGCAAACTCTATATGTTCAATGAAATGAAACAAAAAGGTCCTTTGTGTTTTCTCTAAAAAAGGAGAGTACTACACCTCATATACAAAATTCACAATTGATATTTACAACAGGCACTGCCCATACATGTATAAAATATTTGAACATAAAGTGAGAATTTAGGCATGTACTAATTGACCAACTATACAAAGGCAACAATTCAGCGGTAGCTTAGTTGCAGAAATTAATCTTTCGGTAACCAGCAGCAACAGAATTCATCTATCTTAGGAAAATACTGTGTTTGTTGTAGCACGAAAGAACAACCACTTCAATCGAGTAGTCCAGCTCAGATCCAACAAGTGCAACCAGCCCACAAGTAAGAATACAAAATCAGCATGAAACAACCAGTGTCAACACATACTAAATAAGAAACCAATAGCTAGAGCATCAGAACATAAGTTAGAGCTAGCATTAGGTCACAAAAAACCCGCAACAATTAATTTATAAGAATCATGATATTCTATGAACTAGACTTAGATGTCAACAAGAATAAGACTTTCTGTTTAGAGAGCGATTAGAATAGCGTACCATAACCGTGAAGACTTGTTTCGAGAGCAATTACAATAGTATCTTTTTTAAACAAGTCAGCTGGTACTACCTTGAGCTTCTTGGATTCTTGAGATTCTTGGCGAGGCCCTCGATTAGCCCCACCTTCATGGTGCGCTACTAAGCACGTCCTCCATCAATCCGTCAACCAAAACATGTATGGCAAGAACAGAGGATAATTAACTTACTATATGCACAAAACAGAATCTAGTTTGACTACAACACCAACATTCATTCACAAACCAGCAACACACTTCAACCAAAACATGTATGGCAACACGCACTGAATCAAACTGAGGAAGGTACCTGTGGTAACCTGGTAGGTGAAGGCCTCAGATAAGAGAGACCGGCAGGAGCGGCGGTGCTGCTCTTTAAGGAGACATCTTAGTCAATCCACAGCCACTGGGGCACATCTCCACTGCACTTGTGGATGTCACCAATGTTGTCTGCCACCGCGCCGCAGCTGGCCGCAACATGTACTGAAGGATACGGACACAATACAGCCCTTGTGCTATGTTAAGTACCAAACTTTCCTGGCAACACACAAGACAAACAACAACACATTACAGCCAATGATATGCATCGAAGCAACAAAGTAATAACTATAAACATCACTTATAAGACAACAAGAGCATAATTCTGAACTAAATAGCATATACGATATATTGATGATTCAAAAAAAGGGGGGAACGAAACGATGCTATGCAAATCATAAACATCAGGGGCTGATGTATACCACTAAGAAATGAATGCAGTGGCTGCATCATAAGAACTCAGCGTCAACCAATCAAAAATATCAAACATGAGCAAGTAAATGGCAACAGTGACAGCAGCCACTTATTCAATTAAGAACACATTTATAAATTGAAAACTTTCCATGTACAATCATGATCTCTGCATCTATAACAGAAGATGTAATTGACATGGTCAAATCATGATATGCAAGTAATGCAGATAAGATCGGCTATAACATTAACCAACTGAAAAACACAAGTATTATGAGGGAAGAACATCATCATATTCTAAAATCAATAGTACAGTTCCTAGTCAATAGTACAACTGCCCGTAGATGCAGCAGCAAGTCTTCTCTTGTAGAATTATGACAAGCAAGACTAATGCTAAATGATATATTCAAATAAATGCCATTTGCAAGGCATGAAACTCAACCTGTCTAAGGTCGTAGAACAACAAGATAGCATGAATTCCAAACAATTCAAAAAGTGCATATCATACCTTAGAATTTGAATTAATACTTTACTGTTTAGCACGCAGATTATAAGCATCTTTAATAAAACAAACAAAGAGTGTTCTTTACTTCTAGAAAGTTATCAATGTTCATCCTATGTTAGTTACAAGTAATACATGGAAATTATTTCCTTTATTCATCCATTTGGAAATAAGTGCCACAGATTTGTCTAGATATGCATGTATCTACACACTAAAATATATGACACTTATTTCTGAACTGATGGAGTAGATGGTACACAGAGTTCCATTATTAAATCTACATAGCAACTACTTACCAGCAAGACAAGTAAGGCTCTTGATTCTGAATCGAACACAAGAATGGAACATACCTACACCTCATAGTATATATCAGAGCATAGTGTACACCGACAAGACAACTAGTGTTACTAGTTACATCCTTCTAGAAAAAATAGGATCAGCCAAGCACCATAGTTAATGAAGTTCCCCTGCTACATGAACCTAGTAGAGAAACTATACAAAGTAAATACAAGAGAGCATATTGCAGAGCGGAGCGGAGCAAAATCAGAGCAGTCAGTTCTTGCAGCAGCAGCGGCAACTGAAGACGGCATACAATAGTAGGAGGATGAGGAGAAACTGATTGTGGGGGGGCTTTACCCCGTGGCCGGCGTCGAAGACCTCCATGGCATTGACAGTACTGGGCTCGGCGACCTTGAAGGCGTCCAGTGAGCAGGCACGACCAGGAGCATGCGCGGCCGGCTCCACCATGGCCAGACCGGTCTGGCGTGCGGGCGGGGCAGCATCTAGGGTCCTACGCAGTGGGGTAGAGAGCGACAAGGCGACCGCTGGGAGGCGGAGGACCTGGGGGAGCCGAGACGTGCCGTCTTCGACGCCGACCGACCGGTGACACCCTAGGGTTTCGCGGCGGCGCGGTTAGGAGCTCGATTGGAGGCGCGGTCTTGAGGGAATCGGCAGGGGAGACGGATCCGAGGCCGCGTCATAGGGTGGCGATGCTGAGGTGGCCTAGCCGGCGGCGAGGCTGGAGCGTCGGAGCTTAGCGCGAGGTCGCGAAGAGAAAAGTCGGCGGCGGCGTCGATCTTGTGCTGTAGAGCGCGCTTGGAGAGGAGAGGAGGAGGGACCTTAGGCAGCGGGGCCTGCCGCCAACACGGCCGGAGGCCAGCAGCAGCGGTGGCGAGAGCAGGGGTGAGAGGGCCGAGCGGCGGCGCGGCTGGGAATCGCCTCGGTGTTGACTGGGATGGGGTCTAGTCGGATTTGGCTCGCTGGGAGTTCGTCACCCAATTTTTGGTCAGCTAAAAAATGAAATTTTATTGGGTCTGCGCGTGAG
The DNA here is from genome assembly GCA_910589765.1 of Avena atlantica. Lineage (NCBI taxonomy): Eukaryota > Viridiplantae > Streptophyta > Magnoliopsida > Poales > Poaceae > Avena > Avena atlantica. The sequence goes on from OU342738.1 coordinate 426,167,482, forward strand.
GTGGGGCGCCAAAGGGAAATATTCCCTGGGTCACGCGACGAGTGGGATGCCAGGTCATCGATCCGCGACAAGTTTCCACATAGAAGTATCTCATCCGTCCATCACGTTCACATCCAATGGCTAGAATTTCCCTCCTTTATGTCTAGTCGCCTAGAACTATGTTATGACGATTTCACCTAATGAACTATGACGATTTTGACCTAAATCGTCTTAATTATTTAGGTTTTTGGCTCTCCCAAACGTCTTACAACCATCTGGTATGAAACCATCATAATTATATGACGATTTTGTCCACGGTCACTATCAAAAGGTCATAGATTGACACATTTCTTGTAGTGAGTGTTTGTATGGAGATTAGCCCGCATGTCATTACCCATTGGAGATGTTCGGCTTAGACGGAATATGGCGACTGATAATGTTTGCGCAGTATGTAAGGGTGCTGAGGACTCATGGAGACATTCACTGTTGAACTGTAATATGACTCGGAGTGTCTGGGAATTGGCGGATGAGGATATCACAGAGCATCTGATCTCTAACAATTCGGAAGACCCAAGGATTTGGATCTTCTGGCTGCTTGACACCCTAAATCAAGCAGATGTTGCTAAGGCTTTGGTGATGTTGTGGGCTATTTGGTGGGCTCGGCGTAAGGCAATACATGACAATGAGTTTCAAAACCCAATGTCCACTATTATGTTTGTCAATAAATATCTAGAGGGGTTGGTGTTATCGCCATATTTTGGCCAAGGAGGGAGATGGGCCGTGATCAAGATGGGCTTGGAAGATGTGTATATTCAACGTGTTGTTGGATCGGCCTAGTGCGTGGATTTGGGCTAAATTGCCCGTGTATCTTGTATCATAGTAGGTTTCGTTTCAGTTTAGGTAAAGATAGAGTTGTAGAGTTATTCCAAAAGTAGAGAGTCTCCGGACTATAAATATGTACCTAAGGTTATCGAGAAAAAGAGGACAATCACGTTCACAACAAACACAATCTCGGCGCATCGCCACCCCCTGTTTCTAGGGTTTCTTTCGGGTAAGTGTCATGCTGCCTAGATCGCATCTTGCGATCTAGGCAGTATTTTTACTTATGCGTTGTTTGGTGTTACTCGTACTGAAGCCTTGTTGATGGCGAGTAACACTACTATCATAGATTTGTTGAGGCTAGCATCGGTGCTTTTCGTTATAATCGTTTAATCTTGCTACCTCTAGTTGCCTCGCTACCTTTGCACCTTTTCCCAAGTGCAAGGGTAGCATCTTGCTTGATCTTTATTTAGCTGAGTCGATCTGTTGTGGTTGTGCCTTGCTCGCCAAGGTTTAGTTTAATATCTACGTAGCCAGGCCTTACAAACGGGTTGAACGATCCAGTAGTACATAAGGACGTAGTTTACTCGCTCTAGAGAAGTTGTTCCGGTAATTGACTTTACGTTGGTTATTAGGCCTCCTCTAGGATTAGTATTCTTCATATTTTGTATATACCAGGCTCAATTACGTGTAGGACGTTCCAGTTACGTGGTGAAAACGTTAAACTGTCGTAGATCGAGTTAACTTGTAATGATCAAGCAAAACCCCATGTTATCGTAAATCTAATGCAGAACCATGGGATAATCGGCTCTGAGAGCCGATTCACGGGGAAACCTGGGATCCGGTCACGGCTCGAATTTTACGTATACTTGTTTACCATGCAGGAAATCAATCGGAGCAATCCTTCACCTTCCTGACCAGGTATAGGTCAGGTGGCACGCCCTCGAACCAAGCCAGGACGTGTGCCAGAGTTTTGCGGGCCGTTGCCCGAGGGACCAGGGCCCACCAGCAGTTCTGGGAGCCTCCCGGCTCTTCGTGTTGCTCGTCGCTGCTCGCCGGTGAGTTTTGGCAGGCAACACATTCTGGCACGCCCGGTGGGACCTTCAACAACGTCTACATCAACATCCGACGCTGCGATGGAGAACAGACCAGTCACGTACGACGAGCTGCCTGAAGAGCACAAGGCGAAGTATAACGAGATCAGAAATCTCTTCGAAGCCGATCTCATCGGCTCTTTTGAGAGGACCCGTAAGCATGGCATCAAGTGGAGGGGGTTCTCCCCCGAGGGTGCTCTTGATGAGGTGGATCTGTCGGTTCCTTCGGAGGAACGCACCAGAGCTCTACGACAGGAAGTCAACTACATGGTGGCTCATTCTCTGCACCGCCATTCTGAGAGCCTGGTGAACGCTTTCGAGCGGGTCGCGGTTCGCGTAGTTCAGGAGATCATGAAACATCAGTACTCTCCGTCGGGGCCCACTTTAGGGACTCACCAGGGAGAAAGACCGCTCCAGACCAGGCCACAGCTGCCATTCGCACTTGCAGCTCCAGAGCCGCCAGGGGTAGCGGCATATGTCGTTTACAAGGTTGGAGGCGACCCAGGCGATCGCCAATTCCTGTTTGAGCCACCTAAGGAAATCCCACACGGATATGTATGCACCTACGTACCGGACTGCAACAACCTGACACGCACCAACCAGATCGCAACCGCAGGAGTTTCTGCGGCAGGGGTTCCTGGGGCAGGATCTTCAGGAGCAGGCGTTCCTGGAGCAGCGATATCTGGGATGGACGCTGACAAACAGGCGTGGCTAGCCAAGTACGCCACTGGAACAAGTCATGAGAATCTAGCCCCTGCAGCTCAAACAGTGGAGCAAATCCGTACCATCTTGAGAGACCAGTTCGGCTTCGTGCCGAAGAGAAGGACAATCGGCTATTCAAAGCCGTACCCCAACGAGTTTGATCTAATTCCGCTGCCACCCAAGTATCGGCTCCCTGAGTTCTCAAGGTTTAGCGGGTCAGAAGGGTCGAGCTCGATCGAGCACGTAAGCCGATACCTGGCGCAGCTAGGCATAATTTCGGCATCGGATCAGATGCGCGTAAGGTTTTTTGCGCAATCTCTGACAGGACCAGCTTTTGGGTGGTACACCTCGCTGCCACCTGATTCGATTCAGACCTGGAAGCAAATGGAAGAGCAGTTCCACATCCAATATCATTCAGAGGCTACCGAGGCCGGCATTGCAGACCTGGCACAGGTGCGGCAGAAGCGGGGAGAAACAGTAGCCGAGTACATCCAGCGCTTCAGGACCATCAAGAACCGATGTTACTCAGCTCGTTTGACTGAGAAGGAAGCAGTCGAGCTGGCAGTGTTAGGTCTCTCAGCACCCATCAAGGATCTGGCTTTCCAAGTAGAGTACAACTCGTTGGCACACATGGCCCAGAAACTGACGATGTATGAACAGCGCCACCCTGAGTTATACCAAGACAAGTTCAAAAGTCCGATAAGCCTGGTCGATACAGAAGAAGATGATCCTACACAAGACCAGGAGGTGGCCGTGGCTGAATGGGCTCGGGGGGCAGACCCTGTGTCCTGCAAATGGGTGAAACAGCAAGGGCCCGCAAAAGGGTTCGACTTCGACGTGAGCAAAGCTGAGCAGATCTTCGATTTGCTGCTGAAGGAGAAGCAGCTGAGGTTACCCGAAGGCCACAAGATCCCCACGGCTCAGGAAATGAACGGGAGACCATACTGCAAGTGGCACCACTCGTTCACCCACACCACCAATGATTGCAAAGAGCTACGTCGCCAAATCCAAATGGCGATAGAACAAGGCCGTCTGATCCTTGGGCAGTTCGCCATGAAAGTGGACACAAACCCATTTCCCGGCGTCAACATGGTAGAACTCAGTCGCTCCGCGAGGCGTCAGCTGGATTTTTCGTTCGGTGTTAATATGGCAGGGTCTGGGTACCACCATGACACGTACAAGGAGGAAGGTGGTCGCTCTCGGGGCAAAGAAAGAAAGGAGGCTGGTCCATGCGACCGGCCCGGCCACAATGACAGGCGGTACTTAACAGAGGAACATGTGAGGAGGGTGCGGTATCAGAAGCCACATTCCACGCATCTCCTTAACAAGTATGAGCGTCAGTATGACCAACGGCGCCGGCGCGATCGAGACGATGAGGGATATGAGCACCTCGCTAGGGGACCGTCAAAAGAAAAGGAAGGCGCAGACAAACATTGGGATTGTCCCTTCTTCAAGTATTGCTGGGACGCGGGAATGAGCCGATTACCTACAGTCGACAACTGCCCGGAATGTGGACAGCAGAAGGAGGACACGAGGCCAGTTTCAGTGTTCAAACGTCTAGGGCCTCTCCCACCTCAGAGCCGTTACAGGGAGTCCGCTCGAGCAAAAGACCTCGAGAAGCCAAGGGATGACAAAGAAGAAGACAGATATCAACGTCCAAGGTGGTGTCCCGATGGACTCAGACACACCCAAAAGCGTAGGGTGCAGCGGCTGCGTAACTTGGAGGAAGCTGAAGCGCAGTATCTCCACGCTTTAAAGAAAGCACGGCCTGATCTGGCCGTCAAAGTTAGGCAGACCTTGGAAACGGGAGACCGCCCGACAAGGAAAGAGTGGCGCCCCAAACCAGTGAAAGCCGATGCACAGACATCGGCTGGCACAAACATGGTGTTCATACTTCCGTCAGAGTTCTGTGCGCCAAGAACCAATGAGCTACCAGTGGCACAGTTCGACTGCGGCCCACGGCCGGTTATCTTCGAGAAGCCACGTGAGAAGGGTTATAAACATCTGAAAGCCCTGTACCTACGAGGTTACATCAATGGGCAACCTGTCAACAAGATGTTGGTGGACACCGGAGCGGCAGTCAATATCATGCCATACTCCATGCTACGACCTTTGGGACGCTCCACTGCAGATCTGATCAAAACCAACGTCACGTTAAGCGACTTCAACGGTCAGACTTCGGAAACGCAAGGTGTCCTGAACGTGGATCTGACAGTGGACAGGAAAACCATACCCACGTCATTTTTCGTCATGGACAGCAAAAGTACCTACGCTGTCCTGCTAGGAAGAGATTGGATTCACGCTAATTGCTGCATTCCATCCACGATGCACCAGTGCCTAATACAGTGGGACGGAGATGAAGTGGAGGTCATCCATGCAGATGACTCTATCGAAATTTCCATAGCTGGCATGAACGTCTGGGAAGCAGAAGACCAAGAGCCGATCTCTGGAATCAGTTTAGACGGCTGTGAGCGCATTGAAGGTACAAAAAACGGGGTGAGGCTGGTCTTATCCACTGCCTGACAGAGTAGAAGAGTCCACGATCATGCGTGGTACGGCCGATCCCTGCGATCGGCCACAAAAAATAAAAAGCAGCAATCATACGACAAGCAGGTCATGTAGTCGTAGCAGGGAGATGCCCTGCCATTGTAAAACAATAAGGTGTAAACCATCCTTGACTAATGCAATCAAAAAGGGGGCCGATTCAGGCAATCGGCCCAAATTATTTTTGTTATCCTCACCTACTGCTTGCCCTGTGTTTAGCATCGATTTGACAGGTGACGGAAAGCTAGGGTATGGGTTTACATCCGCTGATGAACTAGAAGAGATCGGCATTGGTCCTGGGGATAAGCCACGACCAACATTTATCAGCAAGAAGTTAGATCCGGGTCTGCGGGGCCCGATGATAGCCCTGTTGAAACAATATCCAGACTGCTTCGCCTGGGACTACACAGAGATGCCTGGGTTAGACAGGAGCATCATTGAGCATCGACTCCCGCTTAAAAAAGGATTTCGGCCATTTCAGCAGCGAGCACGGCAAATGAAGGCCGAAATTCTGGAAGAAGTCAAGAAAGAGGTCGAGAAAATGTTGACAGCCAAGTTAATCAGGCCATGCAGGTATGCTGAGTGGATTTCTAGTATCGTACCTGTAGAGAAAAAGGATGGCCGGTGGCGTGTTGCCATAGATTTTCGGGATCTCAACAGAGCTACCCCAAAGGATGAGTATCCGATGCCGGTAGCAGAGACGTTAATCAACGCAGCGGCTGGTCATAAGATCTTGAGCTTCATGGATGGCAATGTCGGTTACAACCAAATTTTTATGGCTCTAGAAGACATACACAAGACTGCATTCAGAGTCCCAGGTTCGGTGGGGTTGTTCGAGTATGTAGTCATGACGTTTGGACTGAAGAATGCCGGCGCCACGTACCAAAGGGCCATGAATTATATTTTCCATGATCTGATCGGCAAGCTGGTGGAAATCTACATCGATGACGTGGTGGTCAAGTCTGCTTCAGCGCAAGGACACTTGGACGATCTACAACGCGTCCTGGACCGAACAAGAAAATTCGGCCTACGGATGAATCCAAAGAAGTGTGCCTTCGGAGTGACGGCCGGTCAGTTCTTGGGTTTTTTGGTCCATGAACGCGGAATTGAGATCGGCCTGAAAAGTCAGGAGGCAGTGCGAACAATGAAGCCACCCACTACAAAGAAAGAACTGCAGTCTCTCATCGGCAAGATCAACTTCGTCAGAAGATTCATCTCCAATCTGTCAGGAAGAATAGAGCCGTTCATGGGACTGGTGAAAATTAAATCTGACGAGGAATTCCACTGGGGGGCAGAACAACAACGAGCCTTTGACGAGATCAAAGAATATCTGACGAAGCCGCCAGTGTTGGTTCCACCCCAGCCGGACAGACCGTTCTACATTTACTTGTCAGTAGCCAACACGTCCATCGCCTCGGTGGTGGTGCAAGTTTATGATGGGCTGGAGCGAGTCGTATTTTACATAAGCAGAAGGATGCTGGACGCAGAGACAAGGTATCCTGATATCGATAAGTTGTGCCTCTGCCTGTTTTTCACCTGCACCAAGCTGCGCCACATTTTGCTATCAGCAGAGATCATCATCATATGCAAATCAGACGTCATAAAGCACATGCTGTCGGCTCCTATGTTAAAAGGCCGACTGGGCAAATGGATGTTTGCATTATCAGAGTTTGACATCCGGTATCAACCCGCGAAAGCAGTTAAGGGACAGGCGTTGGCCGACCTTATCGCTGAAAGGATCAACACTAACATAGCAGCACTGTCCATAAGAGCGTGGGCTATGTTTTTCGACGGATCGGTTTGTGACGATGGCTGCGGCATCGGCATTTTACTCGTGTCGCCCCGGGGGGCAACATTCTCCTTCTCCATCAGATTGTCTACCTCTCGCACCAACAATATCGCCGAGTACGAGGCGATACGCAAGGGAATGGAGTTACTCCTCGAAGCCGGAGCAGAAGCAGTGGAAATTTTTGGAGACTCCAAGTTGGTGATTTCCCAACTCACGGAGGAGTACAAGTGTGAGAGCGAGTCCCTCTTCCCATTATGGTTGCACTGCCGTGAGCTGATGGCGCAGTTCCGGTACATAAACTTCACCTGGATCCCGCGGTCGCAGAATACAGAGGCAAATGATCTTGCACAAATGGCTTCAGGTTACAAGGATGTAGCAGCGGGAGCCGATGTTCAGGTACAGTTCCTGGAAGCTGACGACTGGAGAGCCGATATCTTCAATTACTTGAAGGATTCGGCTCGGGGGGCACCTAAACGGATAAGGTACAAGGCCATGAAGTATGTGCTTATTGGGGATGACATGTTTTACAGGACTCTTGAAGGGTTATTGCTCAAATGCCTGGGGACAGCCGAGGCCAATCGGCTCCTACACGAGGTACACGAAGGCGCCTGTGGAACTCACCAATCGGCTCACAAGATGAAATGGTTGATCAGGCGATCAGGGTTTTATTGGCCCACCATGCTTGAGGACTGTTTCAAGTACTACAAAGGGTGTCAAGCATGTCAGAAATTTGGAAAAATTCAGATGGTACCCGCGTCAGCAATGAACCCCATCATCAAGCCTTGGCCATTCCGAGGTTGGGGCATGGATATGATCGGCAAAATCAATCCTCCATCAAGCAAAGGCCACATGTGGATTTTGGCCATCACTGATTATTTCACTAAATGGGTGGAGGCTGTCCCGATGAAATCAGTAAACTCAAAGGATGTTATCAACTTTGTGAAAGAACATGTCATCCATAAATTCGGGATTCCCCAAACTATCACGACCGATGGAGGTTCGGTCTTTATTTCTCAGGAGTTTAGGAAGTTCTGCGAGGACACGGGGATTAAGCTGATCAGATCATCTCCATACTATGCTCAAGCAAATGGGCAAGCCGAAGCGTCCAACCAAAGCCTCATCAAGCTGATCAAGAGAAAAATCGATGAGCACCCTAGACGTTGGCACGAGGTTCTGTCAGAAGCTTTATGGGCTTATCGCATCATGCCATGGGGCGATTAAAACCTCGCAATACCATCTAGTATATGGAAAAGAAGCCGTATTGCCCTGGGAAATTACGGCTGGGTCGAGACGTGTCACTTTTCAGGACAACCTAACAACTGAAGAATATGCAACCCTGATGAGTGACAGTGTCGAGGATTTGACTGAGCTCAGGCTGTGGTCACTTGAGAAAATCAAAGAGAACAAGGCCAAGGTAGCTCGTGCATATAACAAGAAAGTGAAGCCGAAGGAGTTCCACGTTGGTGATCTGGTATGGGAAGCTGTGTTGCCGTTGGGGACTAAGGATGCAACATATGGTAAATGGTCTCCAAATTGGCACGGGCCGTACAGGGTCGATCAAGTTTTAAGAGGAAACACGTACATGCTCGAGGAGCTCGACGGCGTGAAATTCCCAGTGGCGGTCAACGGTCAACATCTCAAGAAATATTTCCCAAGCACGTGGGATGATGGACAGTGAAACTTGGGGGCCGATACATGAAATCGGCCAAGTAAAAGAACGTGAGACGATGGACAGTAAAAATGTGGGGGCCGATGCTGGAAATCGGCCGAATAAAAGCAAAAATATATAGCCGATGCATGGTCATCGACGCTAGAGGTTCATACATGTTACAAACAGGTGCCAGTTTACACGTACGAACTACTGGAGAAATTGTCGCCCGGACCTTCTCTTCAAAATCAGTTGAGGATTGAGGGTTCTTGTTGAGGGTCGCAGGTTACCATTTGAAACTAAGAAGTGACCGTTTAGGTTTGCCTAAGTATGCGACCAAATTTGACCTTGTCAACGTTGTTGAGAAAGCCGATGTGCATCGGCTCTTCGAGCTGTGGCTTGGTTGACTGTGTGAAAGTAACAAGGTGAAAGCCGATACGTTGCTATCGGCTTCTGGAGCATCGACCTGTTTTGGTTATCGGCAAAATTGGGGCGACAAGAGCAATCTTCGAGAAAACAGATTTTTCATTTCATTCAGAAGCTGGTTGCTTACAAAAGGCTGATTGATTACAAAAGGGAGCTTATTGCTACTACTACTACTGGTTCCTAATCTAGGCCGAGGTCGTCGTCGCTGTCGTCGCCGCCGTCTTGTGCGCTATCCTCAGCGCTGCTACCGGCGTCGTCTTCGCTGCTGCTGCTGAAGAAGCCAGCAGGGGCCTCCTCGTCCTCGTCGTCGTCGGTGTCCTCACTGGACCCGGTGCGGAAGTACTTCACCGGCTGGTACTCCTCAGAGGAGGTGTCCTCCTCTTCCTCCTCCTCTTCGGAGGAGTCGACGCCGTCCCAGGACATGGCGTCGTCGGTGCTGTCTGCCTCCAGTTCCCCATCAGCAAGGAACTGCAGGTCTTCTTCGTCGTCAGTCAAGGACACGTCGTCCTCTGACCAAACGGCGAAGTCCCAACCCCTCTCGTCCCACCATTGTGGGGCGAGAGTGTTGTACGCCGCCATCGGCGGGTTCTCTGGCATCGGCTCTCGGTCGCTCATTGAGTTGGAGGCGTGGGAGGACAGGCCAGAGGAAGCAGAGGAGGCCATGGCGGAGAAAGAGGGTTTTTTGGCTGCTGGAGGAAGATGGGGATTGCGAACTGCTTAGATGGAGTTAAATAAGGGGAATAGTGGAGAGACGGTTCAATGCCATAGCGGTTTCCCAGAATGTGCTGCCAAAATCGTCAAATCATGCACTGCGAAGGAGTTGAGAAGACAGGGCATCATGATGACGGGGTGGCGTGACGATCCTGTTCTGTAACGCATTCTGTCAACGCGCAACCCGATACAAAAAAAAGAGGGGGGAAGAAGAGAAAAAAAAACATCAGCAGAATGGTTTTGGAATTATCATTGCCAAAACCAGGGGGCATGTGTTATCGCCATATTTTGGCCAAGGAGGGAGATGGGCCGTGATCAAGATGGGCTTGGAAGATGTGTATATTCAACGTGTTGTTGGATCGGCCTAGTGCGTGGATTTGGGCTAAATTGCCCGTGTATCTTGTATCATAGTAGGTTTCGTTTCAGTTTAGGTAAAGATAGAGTTGTAGAGTTATTCCAAAAGTAGAGAGTCTCCGGACTATAAATATGTACCTAAGGTTATCGAGAAAAAGAGGACAATCACGTTCACAACAAACACAATCTCGGCGCATCGCCACCCCCTGTTTCTAGGGTTTCTTTCGGGTAAGTGTCATGCTGCCTAGATCGCATCTTGCGATCTAGGCAGTATTTTTACTTATGCGTTGTTTGGTGTTACTCGTACTGAAGCCTTGTTGATGGCGAGTAACACTACTATCATAGATTTGTTGAGGCTAGCATCGGTGCTTTTCGTTATAATCGTTTAATCTTGCTACCTCTAGTTGCCTCGCTACCTTTGCACCTTTTCCCAAGTGCAAGGGTAGCATCTTGCTTGATCTTTATTTAGCTGAGTCGATCTGTTGTGGTTGTGCCTTGCTCGCCAAGGTTTAGTTTAATATCTACGTAGCCAGGCCTTACAAACGGGTTGAACGATCCAGTAGTACATAAGGACGTAGTTTACTCGCTCTAGAGAAGTTGTTCCGGTAATTGACTTTACGTTGGTTATTAGGCCTCCTCTAGGATTAGTATTCTTCATCTTTTGTATATACCAGGCTCAATTACGTGTAGGACGTTCCAGTTACGTGGTGAAAACGTTAAACTGTCGTAGATCGAGTTAACTTGTAATGATCAAGCAAAACCCCATGTTATCGTAAATCTAATGCAAAACCATGGGATAATCGGCTCTGAGAGCCGATTCACGGGGAAACCTGGGAGCCGGTCACGGCTCGAATTTTACGTATACTTGTTTACCATGCAGGAAATCAATCGGAGCAATCCTTCACCTTCCTGACCAGGTATAGGTCAGGTGGCACGCCCTCGAACCAAGCCAGGACGTGTGCCGGAGTTTTGCGGGCCGTTGCCCGAGGGACCAGGGCCCACCAGCAGTTCTGGGAGCCTCCCGGCTCTTCGTGTTGCTCGTCGCTGCTCGCCGGTGAGTTTTGGCAGGCAACAGTTGGACATTGCGGCGATGAGGAATCCATCATCGCGTGTGACAAGGGAAAGAGATGCTCGATCGCCAAAGAAATGGATTCCACCGTCGATTGGTGAGTACAAAATCCAAGTTGATGGGGGATTGTCAAGGGATGGGACAAAAGGTGCGGCGGCTGCGGTGTGCCGAGATCATACGGGTAAATATGTTGGAGCATCTGCGGTTGTTTATACGGGTATGAACAATCCTGCCAGTTTGGAAGCCCTTGCATGCAATGAAGCACTTTCTTTGGCTCTTGACATTCATCTCTCAGATATCAGTGTTGTGTCCGATTGTTTGGAGGTGATCTCCAACTTGAAGATTATGGCCCATGCAGCTATGTGATGATAAATTGAGTCCAAGAGAGCCTCGTTCAATACTGCCTCGTTCAACCATGAGTTTCGGGAAAATAATGGGGATGCTCATTCTCTCTCAAAAGCTGTAGTTTCTTTACCTGTTGGTCGTTATGTTTGGCCTTTAGCTACTCCTGAAATAAGTTGTATCCCTATGAACTTGGTGATTGAATAAAGATACAAGTTTTCACTAAAAAAAACTAAGTTACACAGGCGGTGGAATGCTAATTGTCGCCCGCTGCGGCGCGGGCGGCAAGGGCTGTTCAGGGCACTCCCCTGTTGGGCCAGCACATTCTGCATAGTAAAAGATTTTTTCTATTTTTTTTATTTTTCTGTTTTTCCAGTTCTAATTTACTTTTTTGGAAACCCATTTCCAAAAGTAATGAATACTTTTCGAATATGACTAATAATTTTCAAAATTATGAACAAAAATTCAAAATTCATGAACAATTTTTTAAAAAATCATGTACATTCTTGAAAACTTATAAACCAATTTTAGAAAATCATGAACCAAATTTCTGGTATCATGAAAAAACTCATAAATTATGAACCAAAGTTAAAACCCATAAACCAAATTTTAAATTGGTTCATGATTATTGAAATTGGTTTATATTTGGATTGGTATCTGATTCGGGAGGAAACACAGATATGGGAAGCTCGAAGAAAGGTCCAAACGAACAATTTCAACGAAATTTTTCAATTTCTCATTTTATTATGTTCCACTTTATGTATTCCTCTATCCGTAGAGAAATTGGTTCATATATTTTTTAAACTAGTTAATTATTTTTAAAAAATGTTAATGATTTTCCTAAACATGTTCATGTTTTTTAAAACTTGTCATGATTTTACAATTTTTCACTTTTTGTAAAAATTATTATTTTCAAAATTAAATTTTAGATTTTAATAGATCTGAAATTCTTTCATGTTTTGAAATGTTCATATTTTAAAAATCTAAAAAAAGAGAAAAATGGAAAAAACCACGTACTAGTATAGATATGTGTAGCCTTTATATTTTCAAAAAGAAGCGCTACTTTAATCACATACATGTACATAGTTTAGCATAGGGCGAAGAAACCAGACGAACGTTTCCTCGTGAAAAAAAGGAATTCCTTATTCGACACTATTTTTTAATATAGTTTCTTATTTGACAGTACTTAAAAATTACTTTCTTATATAATCACTTGTGTAATTTTTTTTGTCTTATATGACACCATTGTCATTTCCGTTAGGCTCTTTCGTTAGTTTATATTTTCAAGGACCAAACTACCCATAGCTCGATTTTCTGTGTTCCTACGCCTTTTTATAATTATCATTCGGTAAATTTGATGGTATAACCTGTCAAGTTTTTTCGTGCATCGGGTTGTCGGTAGCGGCGGCCCTATGTGCCTTGGTGCGAGGCCTTCCTCCGCCGGAATGGCATTCCCGCCGGAGAGCCCACGTGTTAAAGGGTAGGAGCTGGAGCACGCGAGGGCGTCCATTCTGGCCGTCGAGCTCGAGCGCGCGCCTGACTGCAGCAGCCTCGCCGTCTCGGGCTCCATGCCTGCATGTTGGCGCTGTGGCGCTCCGTGGCGGTGTCACTGTCACGGACTGTATCGAGGACGGCCACACATCATCCATATATGGCGATGTAGGGCGACATCTTGGTTGGGCATCGTCGTGCTACGGGTCGCGTCTAGCTATGCTGTGTTGAAATTTGCTGTATATTGGGTTGCTGGTCATTAGACAAATTCAGAAATTTCCTTTGGCCAACTTATGCATGACAGCATATAGCTATGCTAGTGATGCTAAAGTTTAGTCTCACATTGCTAATTGAAGGGGAGTTGTACCACCTTATATAGTAGAGTGTTGCACCACTCACTAAGGTGTGAAATGAAAGAAGCCCTCGCGCACTCCTCCTCCGACGCCGCCTGACTCGCCTTGTCACGACGCGCGCCGCGGGTTGCAGGAATCTCGCCGAGCTGAGCTTAACGGACGCGTTAATTACAACAGTTTCTAGTTTTTATCGAAGTGGGCTATTACTGACTCGGACGTAGGCTGAGCCCCACGATCTCCTAACCTGCACTATATAAGCGGCTGCGCTAAACCTAATCGGTGAATCAATTCACAACACGCATCTACCTTCAGAACCTTGCGCCGCCGCTTTCGTCTTCCCCATCCCTGCTTGCGGCGTGCACCGCAGATCGGGACAGTATGTCTCCGAAATCCCGACTCTCGTGAACCTGTACGGGTGAGGGGCGATCAGGTTTTTGGGGAGCGCGACTACTGGCAATCACGACGTCGTCCGACGACGAGTACCCGAACGACGACTTCTCCCCGGACGTCAGCGACCTCTTCGGTAACCTCAACATGGGCGACAACTCTGCTGCTGCTACCGCCACTGCTACTGTCACAACTGCATCGTATGTGATCTCAATCTCTCTCTTTCGGATTATGCTAGAGTTTCTAGTTCTAACGTTTGGCGTAGGTTTGTCTTGTATAGATATAATGTGTTCATCTACTTTGTTGATCTGCGTAATTGGTTTTAGTACCGTCTGTATGATTATGCTTTATCAGTTTATTATTCGGATTAAATCATATGAATTATTGTTTATATTTCCAACGGGTTGCCGTCAAAGCCATGCTCATACATTCCGGCCACGTCCGAAGTGTACACGCCGACGTCTAATGAGACGCCGCGCATGTTCGTTGTATGCAGTCAGCACGCGTCCGTGTTGTCTCCACGGTCGAGACTCGAGACACAGGTGCTCTAGCTACCCCCACCGCGTAGGGTCGTCGTGTCTAGTGCACTAGGTCGATGGTTTCAGGTTGTTAACGTCACAGGATGCGTGCAGAGTTAGCTCCACAACGAGTGCGCGCACGCACGGGTTGATGCTTGCCGGTGTAGAGCAGGGTCACGAACTCTAGCTAAATCGATTGATTAGCAACGATGGGTTGTACAACACAAATTTATTTTAGGGACGAGCCACGAGGATTGCGAGATTTGTTGAGACAGGAGAAATAAAGGCGGCTTTGTGCAAAAATCAAACGCACACTGCTAGTACCATAACTAGCCACGTCATCAGAACGTCCCGCTCCCGGAGCCACTGACCGTCTATGAGCACACAACTTGTATCTGATGACCGTAATTTGGTATTCTCTAAGTACCGATGACCAATCTGAGCAACACCTACAAGTTCAGGTATTAGCCATGTATTTTACTCAATAATATACTCGGTTCCATTTCATCACATGTATCCGTTTCTTGTAATTTTGTCACATTATGCACCAGGAGCAAAAGTGTCTTTATAGGTCTCCATCTAACCCCGTTGGCTCTCAAAATGCACTAGTGTCATATAAGAAAAACAAATACACACGTGGTCAAATAAGGAAGTGAAAATTTTTTATTGTCAAATAAGGAATCATGTTGGGAAATAGTGAAAAATAAGGAATTCTCTCTGAAAAAACACCTCTTGCGACCGGCCGCCCCGCCACCTCCTCTTCCTCGAGGCTCCTCCTCCTCCCTCTCCCTTGTTGTCGTTCGTTGCTGGGTTAGGCCAGAGCGGCGCTGGCGGCGACGCCATCTGGCTTTTCCCCTCTCGGTGGTGTGCCCGCGCGGGACGACGCAGCAGCGACGGGTGCGCGTAGGCGGCGGCGTTCCGGCGCAGCGACTTGGCGTTGGCGAGGATGGACACGCGCTGGGGTGGAGGTTTCACTTGGTGGCCATGGCAGCTGGATAGGAGCCTGGCCGGAGTGCCCTACAGGCCCAGATTCGGGCCCAAAAGGGCCCGATCTAGGTCAGGAAGGGCTAGGTTGGGCTCAGGCTTGGTGCCTCCTGTTGTTTTGATTGGCGGTTCATGACGGAGGTGGCGGCAACGGTGTCATGCCAGCTGCAACGTGGGAGCGGGAGACTCGCAGACCCATCTGGGTCTGGCCGAGCCTATGGTGCCGAACGAGAGGATGGCGGCGAGTGTAGCCTACGTGTAACAGCGTGACGGCAGAGACTTTACGAGACCGTCCATAGCTCGGCTGGGCTGTCTAGCCTGGTTTGTCTCTACTGTCGCATACGGTCGACACCCGCTGATGGCGGTGGAGGTAGTCCTCTAGATGGATGTGCTGCTGCCGTCCTCCGGCACCAAGTGGCTTGGTGTTCTCTTGCCCCTGCGTCCGGTCGGCTACCATCTACGGCGGTGGAGGCTGTTCTCTCCCACGTGGTTGTGGTTCTGCGCCCGTTGTCTACAGTTGTTTCCTCTTGGTACAACTAGCCTCGCAGCGTTTTTCATTGTGAGACGACAATGTTAACTGCAAGATTGTAGTGGCGCAGGTTGGTGGGTAGTAGTTTTCTGGAGCGCTTTGGATTGGCTAGGGTAGTATTTTTTGGGGTTTGGGAGAAATCCCTATCGGCTTGGCCGATATCGACGCGGTGACGCCTGCAGGTGCCATCTTTCCTTCTTGAAAATTATAATTTGAGGTTGGCTAGGGTAGTGGTTTTTTGGGGTTTGGGAGAAATCCCTATCAGATTGGCTAGGGTAGTGGTTTTTTGGGGTTTGGGTACCCATTTGTTCGCGTTGGTCAGAATTTTGATATGTTTATATATTTTGTCACAAAGTATATTTTGACAAGAAAATAAACTAGATTAAATAATCTAATTAAAATAGTGCTTACATATAAATAGTTCACGCTCACAGGGTTCGTAGAAAACAACCAAACGTCATTCAAATTATAATAAACAATTAAGAAATTAACCGTTTAGATTTTCCGCATGAGCTCATATATGGTCAACCAAATCTAGTAGAAGTCTTTCATGTGTTTGCATGTGACCCAAATTTTCATGCACTCGCATGAAATCCGAGTCTTGGCCTAAGATACCGTTATCATGCTCGTTCTCGACAATCATGTTCTGCATAATTACACAAGCAGTCATCACATCTCACGTCCTATGCTCCTGGTTCTAGCACCAATCTTGACTGAAGCACATCAATAGCTTGCTCCACATCTTTCGTAGCGACATCTTACTCATTCACAAACCTCTTACATCTCTTATCTACAGGGTTGCGGATTATCTTACAAAAGTGGTCCAGAAGAACTAAATCAAGCTACGCGTACAGGTAGTGAGACGCGTACTGTATTTAACTCCCAAAACAATCGTAACCTCTACCCTTCTAACCATTTGCATGGATGGAGCTAGCTCCTATGCCACGGTGGTCAGTGACGTGGAGGGTCCAACCTGTTAGCTTAATCTTGGTAAGAGAGTCCGAGTGGTACTAGTTTATGTTCGAGTAGCATTAGGACTATGTGTGTCGTGGTATGTGTGGTGTGTACGTATCTTAGTGTAGAAAGGTTTCCTAGTTAGACAAGTGTATGTGTGAGTCCAAGTACTAGTAGATCCATACGTGTGTACGTGATGGTTTAGGTTTAGTATTAGTCAGGTCTAGCTTGCATATATAAGCAAGGGTATACCGTGAGTCTTGCAACACATTGAGTGAGTTGAAAAGAAAATAAAGAAAAAGAACGGGCACGACACGTGCCCTTGGCCATAAGATTTTTCGAGCGTGCTTGTTTATCTAGTTTGATGTAGTCGATCTGTGGACAAATTCTAACAATTGGTATCAGAGCGAGGTCAAAGATTTGAAGCCACGCTTGCCCCGGGGAGGCGACCCGACTAGCGCCTCGGGGCGGGCAATCGGGTGGAGACGGCAGGCATGCTGTCATTGGTTAGACGGCGGGCGATCGTCACTCGGAGGAGTGACAAGGAGGAAGAAGTCGGGCGATGTGTTGTCAGCGAGGTGGTGGATGGGGATGATCGTTGATGAGTGCGGTGGTACCGGGGTGCGGTGTTGGAGAATCTTGTCAAGATCGTCGTTCGGGAGAGTATGAGTCAAGGAGTCATGGTCGTGCGGGTTAGCACATTGAGTTAGCGTTGTGTCTGTGAGTCGTCGTTGTGTCCAAGTGCTTGCCTCTGTGAGGATCCGTTGCAGTTGAAGCGAGTGAAGGTTAAGGACTGTCCATTGTATGGATGAAGACAACAATTTGTGTGTCTCAATCAGGTCGTCTATGTGTCTCTACGAGAGGATCAAGTTCAAGTGTGAAGGGGGCGGTAAACCAGTGAAGGTGAGTCTCTTCAATGAGGCCATGTCTCTACATGAGGCCGAAGTGGATGGTCTAGTCCACGCCAGGAGGTCGGCATGTATTGCGCTAGGGTGGACGATGTGTTCCACGGGTGGTGCGATTCCACAAGGATTGCTAGCATGGCTGGGTAGTCCGGATCATACTTGAGTTGTTCCGTAAATTCGCCAAGTCAAAATTGGAGAGAGCCAATTAGACTTGTCATGGTGCGAGACCTAGACAAGACGCAGATCTACAAGGATTCAAGATCAGAGAAGCATGGAAGACGAAGAGTAGTCAATCAAGATTAGAAAGAGATTGTTAGCTTAATCTTAGTAAGAGAGTCCGAGTGGTACTAGTCTATGTCCGAGTAGCACTAGGACTATGTATGTCCGTGGTATATGTGGTGTGTACGTGTCTTAGTCTAGAGAGGTTTCCTAGTTAGGCAAGTGTATGTGTGAGTCCTAATACTAGTCTTATCCATACGTGTGTACGTGATGGTTTAGGTTTAGTATTAGTCAGGTCTAGCTTGTATATATAAACAAAGGTAGACCGTGAGTCTTGTAACACATTGAGTGAGTTGAGAAGAAAATAAAGAAAAAGAACGGGCACGACACGTGCCCTTGGCCATAAGATTTTTCGAGCGTGCTTGTTTTTCTAGTTTGATATAGTTGATCTGTGGGCAAATTCTAACACAACCGTCGTGGGAAAGACATTTCGAGGCGACCAAGACTCCAAGGACGTGACTTGTTTAACCTAGGCGCTTTTTTAAGGCTCACTTCGGACGGACGAGTTTTTTACTCCCTTCGGTCCATATTAATTATTAATTAATTTGAATTTGTTAAATTTTGGATGAACCTATATACTAAATAGCGTCTAGATTCATTTAAATTTTGACAAATCCAAGTCAATTAATATGGGTCAAAGTGAGTACTGAAAATCAACTCGTAGCTACCCACTGACAGATATGCTAGGAGTACTGTACTAAAAAGATTACATAAAAATTGGCAAGCCAAGGTATTAGACATCTCCACTAGCGTTTTCATGAGAGCGTTTCCAGACGATCTTTACATCCAGATGGCGAAAATTCACCCTGTCACATTTCAAGATGCCCAGTTTTCACCGGCTTTCGCCCATTTTACATCCGGGTTCTCGAGGCCAATCCCAGGGCGTCGATAACCGTCTGAAAATGCCGGATGAAGCAAAAATCGGGAGGACCAACCCTGTCGATGACACAAGGCCAAACTCCCGCCGTTCTTCCCCCTCGCCGCCATGTCGTCGTCAAACTAGACCGAATTTCAGCCGAACTAGCCCGAAGTAGGCCAAAGTACGCCGAATTTTAGCCTAATTTGAGCCTAACTCGAGCCGAATTTGGGTGAAATGTCACCAGGCCTAATTAGGCTTAACTAGACCGAACTTTAGCCAAATTTGGGCACGATGTCGCCAAATTAGGCCAAACTAGGCCAATATACTCCGAACTAGGCCAAACTAGGGCAACATGTCGCGAAACTAGGCCGAACTTGGCCAAACTAGGCTAAACTAGGCCAAATTAGCCAAAGTAGGCTGAATTTTAGCCGAATTTGAGCCAAATTCGGGAAAAATATCGCCTATTTTGTCTTGTCTGAAAACCATACCTAGGAACCGTTGCTAGGCCAAAGTTATATCCGTCTGACGCTAAATAGCGCCGAATTTTTGCATGAGAACGTCGAAGGGGTGGAGGTGCTCTTAGGCACCCAAATGCTAGTGAAATTAACAGAACCCGAACAATCCATGTACATGTAGATTGTTTCAACAAGGGGACCGGAAGTTGTACACACGATGGGCAATGTGTTAATGTTGCAACTGCAGCATGTGCAGGGTTTGGCCAGAATCGCTCTAAGAATTTCGATGGGCGTCTTATTTCCTCTGCTTCTCTATCGGACAAAGTTTAGCTGGTGAAATGTTTTTCTACTACTGTAACGGGTGATTTTTTTCTACTGTAACTGGTGAATTTTCGTTTACATTCTGTGTGACTAAATTGTGCTTGACATTCGCTGTCTGACAGCATTTCCTTTCAAAATTGTAAGCATAAAAAAAAGGAAAACGATTGGCTTCTCCCGGGTATCAAAGGAAACGGTCTTCCGGATCGCTCACTCGCTAACTGCCACGCACGTTTCTTAGAATACATCGTCCGGGTCCTCGCGTATATGCACGCGTTACAACTCCGCATCGACAACGCATCTTCAGGCCCATACCTTATCTTCTCCTACCTTCTCTCCTCCACAGATTTTTCCCAATCACGCCGTGCTCATCCTCTCCACCTCGCACGGCTGCCATTCTTCTCCCCCTGTTCTTCTCCACAGGACCACCACGCCTCCATGGCTTCCCACCATCACAACAATACATGCCGCTACTGCTAGCTCCCAGTTCCCATCGCTGCAAGTCGGCGCCACCGTGATACGAGCATGGGGACCTGCAGTGCCGCGAGCGGCGGGCGGATCTGTGCCTCCCTGCTAGAGAGGCACGCGGTGTTCCCTGCTACAAGGGGCTGCCGGCCCTGCTACAGAAGCACGGCGGCGCTGCTACTCAGGGCAGCCGACATGTCTACATAGGCACATCGGTGGCTGCTACTCAGGCGCGGAGGCACTGCTACAATGCGCGACAGACCCTGCTACATAGGCGCAGCGGCGCTGCTACAGAGGGGCGGGCGGTCCTGCTGCTACAGAGGTGTTGCGGCGATGCTACAATGGGCGGCCGACGCTGCTACCTAGGCTTCGCGACGATGCTACAACAGCCGGCCGGTCCTGCTATAGAGGCGTGGCGGCGCTGCTACAATGGCCGGCTGGTCGTGCTACAGAGGCATGGCGGACCTGCTACAGGGGTGCAGCGGCGCTGCTACAACGGGCGCCCGGCCACTCCGTGACGGCATCTTCTCCGGCGACGTCGTCTCTTCGGCGACGACGCCTTTGCTACAAGCGGTGTGATGCTCTGCTACAAGAGGTGGCTGGTGTTGCTACTGCTGCAACGGTATCTTCTCCGGCAACGGTCGACATCTTCTCCGACGACGGTTGGCAACCATGGCTTCTCCGACGACAAGGCCATGACGAAGCAGGGGCGGAATATGTTCAGAAGCGAGTTCGTTTTCGTTAGTGGAAGGAGAGGTGCGTGCAGAGAGGAAGGAGAGGTGCACGCGGGATCGTTCGTCGTTGACTACATGTATGGACCCGGAGGATCGCGGAATTTATCCTTCGGGGGACGCGTAGGACTGTCCTAAAAAAAGCATTTCCTTTCACAATGGACACTGGCACACTATCATAAGCAGCAAAATACAGACACGAAACAAAAGATTTCATGTCAACGAGTTTACTACAGTAATACTTAATTTACTACATTAGAAATCATCTCTGTTTCGTGAGCTCCGAATCAACCAGTATTGCTCACAATAAAAACAATGAAACAAGTACGTCGACGGTCAAGCAATAAAAACAATGATACAAGTACGTCGACGGTCATGAATGAAACAAGACTGACGAGTGAATGATCAGATGAGTACAGTCGGCATATTTAGTTATTTACTCAGGTCATGGCGAATCGGCAGGAGAAGAGCAAGAAAGAGGCCACGGCCGCACGTCCGATCAGCCGAAGAGCAGCTCGGCGTGTGGGCGCAGTTTGTTGTCCAGCCCACCACTTAGATTGTCGTATTGGGGACGCCGGTGGCCGCCGCCACGTCCTTGGCGGGCTCCCGCGCGCCGGCGCGCTCGAGGGCCATCCAGACGACGGCGGCCGCCACGGACACCGGCTTGTGCGGCAAGTCATGGGTGCCTCTTCGAGCCGCCGCGCCCTCTCCAGCACCGCCGCCGCCTCCGTTGCGCCATCCTGATAAGCGCTCACCATACCGATGCCTGTCGCCTGCCCGGCCTCCTCCTCCCCGAGCTGCCTCCTGATTTTGGCGATCAGCTTTCCGATCTCCCTCTTCGACGCCGCACCGCTGCCCCCCGGCGCCGCCGCCAGGGCCAGCTCCCTCAGCGACCGTTCCGAGCCCTCATTGCGGCACGCGATGGAGAGGCAGGCAGCCTGCACCAGCGGGACCTTGCACTTGAACCGGCCTGGACCATGCGGCCACGCCCTGGCCTGAACACCTCGTTCGCCCGTTCCCCGGCGGCGGCCGCGAGCCTGACTCGTTACGCCATGCCGGAGTTGTCGGCCTCGAACCCTCGGCCGGACAGGGTCAACCATGACGGAGATGGCGGCGCCGGACCCCTCGGCCCGGTCCTGTACTCTGTCTGTTCCCTGCTCCGACGTCCACGCGCGCCAACAGGACAAGAGGAGCCGTGCGCCGCTCTTGCGGGGGGCAAGCTGGACCGCGACGATGGAGTCGACCAAGATGCGCTCGCACCTGGTGCACGTCACATCGTCGGCGTCTGCGCAGACACAGCCGAGCAACACCGCCGCCGACGCGCGCCAGTGCTAGCATATTCGGTGCCACAGCGAGTGGCGCAAAATGTTGGAGCGGGACAGCGGCGGTTGCCTGCGGCCTTGGCGTTTTTGGGAAGATGCGTCACACGATTGTTGGTGGTCCGATCACCATTGTAGTTGTACGACATGGATATACTTGGCAGCCCTCTATTCTCTTTGGGCAAAAAACACAGAATTAACCTAACGA
The DNA here is from genome assembly GCA_910589765.1 of Avena atlantica. Lineage (NCBI taxonomy): Eukaryota > Viridiplantae > Streptophyta > Magnoliopsida > Poales > Poaceae > Avena > Avena atlantica. The sequence goes on from OU342738.1 coordinate 426,189,714, forward strand.
CGAAAAAAAAAAACACAAAATAACATGTTTTTAACCTGTTTTTTGAAAGATTTCAGAATCTAACCGATTTTCTTGACGCCCTACCAGACGGCTCCATGGTCAGTAGGATGACGCTGTCCGAAACGGCGCCATGGTGCCTATGACGCTCCAATCAACGGCGCCATATATCGGTCCGATGTGGCGGTCATCGTGAGGCTCGGACCCACCTCGATAGGATGGCTCCATGGTAGACGGCGCCATGCTATCAAGCATGGCTCCTTAGCCGACGACGCCATACCACTTTGCATTCAATCCAGCCATGCATGATCTAATACTACTTTGCACATATTCCCTGAAACGGACTACGACAGTTTGCTTTGCACTACTGTACGTACATACCAAGGTCTCGCCCTAGCTCTGCCATGCATGCAGAGATGACCGATCGACTTCATATTAATCTAGCTTCGAGGTGCAGATACCATACCTGTATAGTCGTAGATGTGGCAACATATAAATAATCGTAACTGTATTAGACGGATTGTAGTATGTTATGTATAGTACTCCCTGGCTTCGTTAAAAAATAACTAATATGGGTTTGTCTAGATTTGAATGTATCTAAACCTATTTTAATATATAGATACATTCAAAAATAAGGATTAAAGTTCAAGTAATCGTCCTGTGGCGACCCCCACGCGCCGTCGGAGGGCTCCCAGATTCCGCCGCAGCCGACCTCCCTCCTCTAGATCCCATCCCTCCACCATTGCCGCCGGCGTCGGCCGCGGTGGCGGCGTTCCCCTAGTACCTAAGGTGATAGGGGTGGCGGCTGTGGCGGTCTTCTTCGAATGGCCAGTGGCGGCGGTGTCGATGGAGCGGGTCGGGGGCGGAGGTCCGGGTGGCGACCTCGGCCAGGCGACGGCGGGTGCTCCTGCAGTTTCTTCAGGCGGTGGCATCACGCCGTGGGCCTAGGGCGTCCATCTAGGCCCATCATCTTCAGGATGGCGCAGATCGAGGTCTTGGGAAGAAGGCGGTGTCGTGGTGGCAGCATTAGAGGCGATCTTGCGAGGACTTTCTCGGCAGCGCTAACGTGCGGCCGCCATGGTGGGCGGCGGTTGCATATATTAATCGATCATGACCAAGTAGTAGTTCTTAGCAGATTAGTACACTACGCAATTATATATATTTACTCGATTATGACCGATGCAACGTATTAGTCAAGAATTGCATTCGGTTTGTATCGATGGATCGTACCATGTGATTCATGCATAGAGTACAGTACCATATGCATGCATGCATCTCATCCGTCGGACCAGGCTTGAGGTGGTTCTACGTGATCCTAAGTAAGCAAGCAGTATATAGGTACAGTGCTTTCGCGTGAAACTCTGGCGCATGGCTTAATAAAATTAATAGTATAATTATATCAACAAGTTGTAATTTTTTTTCCGGAAGCTCATCTAAAAAACTCAAGGTTGAGCTATTTAGCCTAGAGTAATTTAAGGATGAGTGACCGATCGAAAAGTGCATACCGGTACGCACGAGTGAGGATAAAGTGCGCATAAAAGACTAGTGTTGGTCTGTGGGGTTAGTCTAGAGATCCTATTGAGTTTACAGAAGTGACAACCGCTGGTCCAAAGAAGCCGGAGTGTTACATTCCGTTCATGTAGTCACAACGCCATATATAGGTGAGCATGCACCGAAATAGGATTAGAATACACTAATATCGACGGGGCTGATAATGTGATACATGCATGACTGGGTTGAATGCTAAGTGGTATGGCGCCGTCGGCCGAGGAGCCATGTTTGATAGCATGACGCCGTCTACCATGGAGCCATCCTATCGACGTGGGTCTGAGCCTCACGACGACCGCCACGTTGCACCGATATATGGCGCCGTTGATTGGACCGTCATGGGCACCATGGCGCCGTTTCGGACGGCGTCGTCCTACTAACTATGGAGCCGTCTGGTAGGGCGTCAAGCTTATAGGTTAGATTGTGAAATCTTTCTGAAAGCAGGTTATTTTGAGTTTTCTTTTTGAATTTAGGTTAATTCTATGTTTTTTGCCTTTTCTTTGTTGCTGACAATTGTCATATCTCAAAATTTGTGTAGTATTTGTCTGCCTATACTTGAAACCCTACTGCACGACGAGTCTTCGCGATATATAGCTAAATATAAATTCGAATTATGCATTAAAACGGCTGTGTGCATATATAGATGCAGAGGCCGAGGCTCAGTTCTCCATTTCGAAAAAAGCTAGATATAAATTTCTCCATTCTAAAAGGAAACGCAACTAATTTCTTTACGTCAGTAACATAGTGGGCTTATATATATTTCTAAAACAGATATATAAAGCTGCTTTCACATCTTTATGTGTTTCTCCATCTATCCAGTAGTGGAAGTACTCGAAACAATGATGGTGGTTTTAGTGATGGTTTTGTAACAGATTAGAGCAAAAGTTACTTTCGCATCTTAATAATGTTTCTCCATGTATCCGGTAGTGAAACTATTCAAATAACGACATGGGTTTAGTGATGGTTCTATAAGAGCTAAAGTTGATTTTGCATCTTGATGTTTAAGTACTCCCTCCAATCCTAAATAAGTGTCGCAGTTTTGAACCACTAAATGAACGAAACAGTAAGTTGTGAAAACCCTTTGCTACTTGAAGTTGGTTATGACAGTTGCACAAAGATCACTGGTGAAAAAAGGGCCTCCAGTCCTGGGCCGCAGTTGTCTCTAGTCCCGGTTTTGGGCCCGGGACTGCGAAAACGGGACAAGAGGCCCCCCTCTAGTCCCGGCTCGCTACGGCCCGCGACTGATAACAACCACGTGGTTGTTTCAACGCCGCGGGGGGTGGAAACCCTCTAGTCCCGGGCCGTAACACCACCCGGGACTATAAGGTTTCCTGCCGCGGCAGAGGATTGTGTGTTTCTCTGCCGCGGCAGAGATTGTGTATTTCCTTTTTTTTACCATTTCGTTCCTTTTTCGTTTTGTGTTTCACTATAATTCAAACATATATTTCAATATCAATATTATACGCTACTACATACACACTACACGTCGATGCATTTATATAATTAATCGATCCCTTGCAAGCATACATATAATCAATTATATCAAAAGGAAGAAATGTTTTGAAATTACATGGTCATTGATGAATATATATATCATATCAGGTACATGGAAATGACTAAGGCAAATCGAGTTCCACGTCATCCGTATAATACTCTCCATGTACATCAAGGACTTCCTTCATCATAAATCCCGCCAGCTCCTCTTAAATTGCTCTTATACGTTGGTCTGGCTCTAGTTTCTCCCGCAAATCATAAATATAATGTGAGTCAACTTTCCGCTCACTGGTCAACTCGCGGATGTACTCGCAGACGTAGTATCCACATAAATGAGTTCCCGGTGGCTGCTGTAAACTCTTCGCCATTTTATAAGTTAGCTCCTCTTTGAATGGACCTGGTATTTTCTGCCTGAACCGTGTCCAACACCTCCTCGGCAAAGAAAATGAACAAAGGAGTTATTAGTTACTTGATATCAGGAAATGAATGAAAGAGGACGATATAATGCGATAATGATTGAAATTACTTATGGAGCATTGTTTTCATGTCGCTCTACTGCTCTTGGTCCCAACTTAATGAGTCGTGGACTTCAACTAGGGACTTGTCAACTTGAATGTTTAGCAAGATCCAGTGGAATCTGCGGACATTTACATAAGCATACATGCATAGCTCATCCAGTAAGCAAAAAAAAAAAAAAAAAAAAATGTGTACAAGATATAAACACTCACTTGAAGTTGTAAGGAAATAGTATTTCCTTAACAAAATTATTCTCGGTTAAGAACCTGCACAGGTCTTCCTCCATGTCCTTGGGGTGATTCTTTAACGTATATTCATTAATGATATATGGGTCAATGAACCCAACGTCGTATCTTCTAACTCTTTTGCATTCAAGCATCTTCATTCTGCAGAATATAATATCATCATACAAAAGGATATATAATTAGGATAATATATTAAATGCAATGAACGAGCTAAGCTACAAACTTAATTATAGAAATAAATAACTTAGAGATAGTAGCAACCAATGATAGATTTGTCGAGGGCGCGCTGGTTGTATAACTGAAACAGTTCGGTCATTTGAACATGTATCGAGTATGGTTTGAAGTGATGCTCCATTCTAACGTCCACCGGAAACCAATCTTTCTGATGCTTTTTTTTCTGCTTGCGACATGTACCATTCGTGCAGATTTCGCATATGTGTGGATAGACGCGCGAGCTCCTCATTACTGACTAGAGGCTCCCTTGGACATACTGCCATACTATCTGACCCACTGGTGTATCTTCATTGCCTAAATATTGACCAAGAGACATATTTGCTTCGTTAGCAAGTGCTTTGGCCTGCGATACAGTGATTCCCATAAGTGCAACATTATTACGGGCTCTAGGGTCCATTATTTGCATGTACATATCCATTTCAGCTCTGAAGGCCTTGTCGAGGTCTAAAATAACTTTGAGCGGAGCGACCGATTGATTCTTTTGTGCTCCGAGCTGGGCAACTTGCTTCCCACTTTTTGCACTTGTGATTTTTTTGTTCTGTGCTTGCTTAATAATCTCCCGGTCATAGTCTGATTCCAGATTCATCGATATCTGGGATGGTTGCTCAAGAAAGGACTTAGCCCACTTTTTGGTTTTTTCATTATATACCGGCTTTGGCTCAGGATTTTTGGGTGCAAAATGCGCCTTAACTTGGGCAGCCACATCTGCGTTAGTTTCCTCATCGGTCTTGTCATAAGGTCTCTTTGGAAGAGCCGGCGGGATATCGACTATCTTCGGCGTTTGACCTTTCTTCGATGTGGGGCGGGGGGGACCGTTGAACTTCCGTTTCTTCGACGAGGTAGTAGTATTGCACGGAGGCGGAGGCGGAGATCGAGTATTGCGCGGAGGCGGAGATCTAGTTGATGTACTCCTGCTGCAGCGATCATCAGCGGGGCGGGGTGGACTTGGAGGTTGGCGATAATCGGGTTGGGGTGGACTTGGAGGTTGACGATATTCGATGCGGGGTGGAATTGGATTCCTCGGAGTCGGTGGCCTTGGCGCTGAGCCTGGAAACTTGATGTACTTCTTATTCCATAGAATGATGTTGCACTTGACATCTCCTAGTTTCGTAAGGCCTTCAGGCGTAGCGATTTCAATCTCTAGGTCCGCAAAATCCTCCACTATGTCATCCACCGTGACACGAGCATAGCCTGGTGGAATCGGAAGTGAATGGTGGAGTGCTCCAGGTAGACAAGGTAAAGCAGTGCCGATCGCCACCTTGAAGGACATGTTGTTCATTGGCTAATGTAGCTCACATTGTGCCATCTCTCTGACATCATCCACGGGGTAGTGAGGAGCCGGTGCATCATCCAGCAGTGGTTGATCATCAGCCCGGACCTCCGTGGAAGCCACGCTGCTTCTCCGCTGGCTAAGATCCAATGCAGGATCATCAAACCGCGGGTGAGTTGACGACGGCGGCCTTTGGCTAATTTCATGCATGAGGTTCTTCAGATCAGCTAGGTCCTGCTCTACCATGGAGATCCGGTCTGCCTCCCGGTCCTTCTTTCTCTCACGGCTTCTGTAACTGGCATCATACTGAGGAAACCCTTTCTTCCACGAGACACCGGCGCCTTTGCCTCGTGTTCGTCCTCCCTTTTCAGGATTCCCTAGTGCGCGTGTCAGCTCGTCGTTTTCTCTCTCAGGACGAAACAATCCCAATTGAGCATTCTTCATTGCTTTAATAAGGTCTTGGGAGGGTTTTAGAATTTTCTCATGAAATAATGTCTTCCCTGTATCTGGGTCCAAGGATCCCCCGTGCCCGCACCACCAGTCCTTTGACCTCTCGGTCCATCCATCTGTACCAGGAGTTACGCCTCTAGCCCTCATTTTCTTCTCCATAGTTTCCCACTTAGGGACAACACTCTTGTAGCCACTTGTCCCCATTTTATGATGGTATTTATTGTTGGCATCATTTAACGCGTTCTTTGCCGACTTTGCCTTTGCTTTATCAGATTGCTTGTATTGTACAAAATCGGGCCACTGTTCTCTCAACTTCTCATTTACTCCTAAGTCTGGAGTTTTCTTTTTTCTTTTTCGCGACATATTTCGCGTATAAACTTTTCTTGTGGTTCCAGTACAGTTCAGCCATCTTGCTCAGTGCCCACGCCTTGACTTTCGCTCTATTTTCAATCCCGCCCGGCCTTGGGATAATACCATCTACCTTAAATTACTCATACTCTGGAGGTAGTATGAAATGCACTATGAGCTTCTGCCAAAGGTCATCTTTGGCATCATCGGTGATATAGCTGTTGGATTCTTCACCGGGTTTCTTTGACTTATTCTATTCTTGGATGGTGATCGGCAGGTTGTCCCTAATAAGCACCCCACATTGATTTATAAACATCCTCCGGTGCTTCTCTGGAGCAATCGGTTCACCATCATCATCTATTTCTTCGATTGTGAACCTCTGATTACCATCCAACTTTTTGTTCGGCCCTCGTTTTGTTCGAGCTGTCGATTGCTTTAATCCGGTGGGCTAAAATAAGAAGAGAGAGTGCTTAATATATATCTAGATCAGTTAATGAATAGAGGTAACATGAGACTTTATATATATATGTACCTCGTCGGATCCTATCGAGGGGCCATCATTATTGTTGTTATTTGTTTGCCCTTCGTCCATTAGGTCTTCCCCTTGGTACATTAGGTTTTCCTCTAGTCCATCACCGGATGGATTCAGATATGAGGATATCTCTTCCTCGAGCAAAATATCTTCGCCGGTAGTAATATTAAGAGGGATTTCACCTCTTATCATGCCCTGAAGAAAACCTTCACCGATGCGACCAGGATCTTCGGTTGGATCCATGACTTAATTATCTATAACAAAAAGAGAGTTAAACAGGTTAGAAAAAACAATAATCCTAATAACTAAAATAATATAATCCTAATTATAATAATCCTAATATTATTTGTGGTAAAACAATAATCATAATAACTAAAACAAAAAAATAACCCCTAGTAAAACAATAATCCTAATATTATTTGTGGTAAAACAAAAAAATAACTAAAACAATATAATCCTAATAAATAAAACAAAAAAATAACTAAAACAATAATCCTAATACTAATTCTAATATTTTAATTAAAACAATAATCCTAATAACTAAAAAAATATAATCCTAATATTATTTGTGCTAAAATAATAATCATAATAACTAAAACAAAAAAATAACCCTAATAAAAAAATAATCCTAATATTATTTGTGGTAAAACAAAAAAAATAACTAAACAATATAATCCTAATAAATAAAACAAAAAAATAACTAAAACAATAATCCTAATCCTAATTCTAATATTTTAATTAAATCAATAATCCTAATACTAATCCTAATAACTAAAACAATAATTCTAATCCTAATAACTAAAACAATATAATCCTAATACTAATCCTAATAACTAAAACAATAATTATAATCCTAATAACAAAAAAGTAACTAAAACAATATAATCCTAATAAATAAAACAAAAATATAACTAAAACAATAATCCTAATCCTAATCCTAATCCTAATTCTAATATTTTAATTAAAACAACAATAACTAAAACAATAATCCTAATACTAATCCTAATAATTAACTAAAACAATAATAATCCTAATCCTAACTAAAATAAAAAACCACCCCGGCCTCGATCGAGCGCTCACCGACGCCGGCGCGCGACAGCACGTGACGACAGCACAGCGAGGCGGCGCGGAGCGGTGGCGCGCAGCACGACGAGGCGGCGAAACGGCGGTGCGTGGCACGGGGTAGCGCGGAGCGTGGAGCGGCGGAACACGGAGCACGACACGGCGGCGCGGTGGAATCGACTGCCGGACAGCACCTCCCCTGTGTTTTGTCTCTACGTTCGTCTGCTTCGTCTTCGTCGAGGAATGCCAAGTGCTGGGAAGGGGCGGTCAGAATATATAGGGTCACACCCTTTAGTCCCGGGCTAAGCCACGGGACAGGACTAAAGGGTCTTTTGTCCTGGGCCGTGGCTTAACCCGCGACTAAAGACCCCCCTTTAGTCGCGGGTTAAGCCACGGCCCGGGACTAAAGGGTTTTTTCGGCCACTTCGTTTTCATGCGCGCAGGCACCCTTTAGTCCTGGGTGCAGCCACGACCCGCGACTAATTGTTTTTTTGTAAATTTTCTTTTTTAATTCAAACAAATATAAACACTTTGGAAAATCATATCTTTTATTGTAATAATCCAAATAAAACAAATAATAGTTCTATTATTATTAGAAAAATATAAAGAATCTTAATATAATATCCATTTATCTGTTTGCATCATTTATAAATTATTTCATTTGTAATTTTTCTTTTTTTAATTCAAATCAAATATAAAAACTTTGGAAAATCATATCTTTTATTGTTATAATCCAAATAAAACAAATAATATGTCTATTATTATCAGAAAAATATAAAGAATCTTACTATAATATCCATTTATCTGTTTGCATCATTTATAAATTATTTGATTTTTAAATTTTCTTTTTTAATTCAAATCAAATATAAAAACTTCGGAAAATCATATCTTTTATTGTAATAATCCAAATAAAACAAATAATATGTCTATTATTATCAGAAAAATATAAAGAATCTTAATATAATATCCATTTATCTGTTTGCATCATTTATAAATTTTCTTTTTTAATTCAAATCAAATATAAAAACTTTGGAAAATCATATCTTTTATTGTAATAATCCAAATAAAACAAATAATATGTCTATTATTATCAGAAAAATATAAATAATCTTAATATAATATCCATTTATCTGTTTGCATCATTTATAAATTATTTCATTTGTAAATTTTCTTTTTTAATTCAAATCAAATATAAAAACTTTGGAAAATCATATCTTTTATTGTAATAATACAAATAAAACAAATAATATGTCTATTATTATCAGAAAAATATAAAGAATCTTAATATAATATCCATTTAGTCCCGATTATAGTCACAAACCGGGACTAAAGATATTTCCCGCCATTTTCCACCGCTTCCCGCCAAGTTTTCCCGCCCTTTCATTTCTACGAGAGCTTTTAGTCCCAGATGTAGTCACTAACCAGGACTAAAGATATTTCCCGCCATTTACCAAAGCTTCACGCCAACTTTTCCCGCCCTTTCCCTCTATATTTAGGGCGATTGCGCCATGGCTATTCACACATCCACACCTTCCTCTCTTAGAATAATGGACAACACCTACTGGGCCATTCTGACCCTCGAGGAGACTGAGGCGCCGTGCGCCTGCAACTACCCTTGTTCGCTGGACTACCGGCCGTCCGCCAGCTAGATGTTGAGCATTGGAGGGGTTCCTGTCCCTCCTGTCCCTCAAGGTTCCGCACGCTAGGCGGCCATGACAAACCACTTCTACCACGAGCTCACGCTGGAGCAGCGGATGGATCCCTAGTGGGATCCCGACAACTACGACACCTGGAATGCCTTCTTCGCTAATAGGCGGGAAAGGGAGCTCGCCATGTACGAGGGTGATGGCCCGCCCCCGGTGAACCACAATGAAGCCGGCCATCGTCTGTGGTGGGCGAACCATACTATCATCATAGTGATGCGCTACATCGCCGGGGGAGACCATCCTCGCATGCGGTGCCCACGAGTCCACCCGCCACAGAGCCACAAAAAGGCCCCACACCGGCCCGGCGGTAGCGGCATCGTCTTCCAGGAGACCTCTCCCCCGCCTGCCGTGAATCCGAGGCTGGAATGTCCCTTGGTATATGCCATGGGATGGGCTGAGGATCCCCGGAGTGGCAGGTGACGATGAAGATGATGATGACGATGACGAAGAAGACCCTGAAGCTGCGTACTATAGGACTAGGCATGATTATTACTAAAGGGGGCGGCTTTAGTCCTGAGTGTTAGCCAGTCCCGATTTGTCCCGGTTTTTAATATTAATAAATGTCTTGAGTGTTACCTAATAAATAGAGGGAAATGCCTATAAAGAGAGGGTTCATCTTTAGTCCCGGTTGGAGAAACCAACCACGACTGAAGGGATTGCGGCAGACTGGGCCAGGCAGCACTAATAATAGGGGTGAGTGTCGACATTATGTCATGCGGCTTGTACCATGTCCCGGATGGTGTCACCAACTGGGACTAAAGATGAACCTTTAGTCCCGGTTGGAGACACCAACCGGGACAAAACATGAGTCAGCACTAATAATAGGGGTGAGTGTCGACATTATGTCGTGAGTGTCGACATTATGCCGAGCTGCTTGTACTATAAATAGGCATCCTTGTGAGTCCAGTCCTCCAGCCAGTTTGAGGCATCTCCAAGATAGTTTTCGAGAGCAGGGACACCACTACGGCCAGTTTCAAGGAGATGCCGCCGGAGCCCGGTCCTCCGGCATCTCTGAGAAACTGGTCATAGAGGCACTCCCTAATATGTGAATTAGTTAGCTCCCAGGCGTATTGATCTAGTTAGAGATTTTACAAGCCGCAAGATGGTTTTCGAGAGCAGGGACACCACTACGGCCAGTTTCACGGAGATGCCGCCGGAGCCCAGTCCTCCGGCATCTCTGAGAAACTGGTCATAGAGGCACTCCCTAATATGTGAAATTAGTTAGCTCCCAGGCGTATTGATCTAGTTAGAGAAGTTACAAGCTGAAAGATGGTTTTCGAGAGCAGGGACACCACTACGGCCAGTTTCCGCGAGATGCCGCCGGAGCCCAGTCCTCCGGCATCTCCAAGAAACTGGTCATAGAGGCCCTCCCTAATATGTGACCTCACGCGTTTGGAGATCAGATCTTAATGGTAAGTATGAATCGGGACTAAAGGCCCTCCTTTAGTCCCGGTCCAGCCACAAAATGGGACTAACACACTCAAGATAGTTTGCAGACAACACTATAAAAATGGACACATGGAGCATCTTCACTCATAAAATGTTACAATTATTACATATCATTTCTTCGCGTGTGTTCCTTTCTGATCCCGTCGTATCCATGGAGCATCTTCATTCATTAACATGATGCTTGGGTCATCCTTCACCGCGAAGGGCGGAATTTCATGAAACTTATCACAATCTTCTGACATGTCTGTCTTGTCCTCCACTCCCACGATGTTTCTTTTTCCTGAAAGAACTATGTGGCGCTTTGGCTCATCGTCTGATGTATTATGACATGTCCTTCACATAGAAAACCTGACCACATCATTGGCTAGGACGAATGGTTCGTCTAAGTACCCAAGATTGTTGAGATCCAATGATGTCATTCCGTATTTCTTGTCTACCTCAACCCCTCCTCCTGTCAGCTTGACCCATTTGCACCGAAACAAGGGGACCTTAAAAGTAGGTCCATAGTCAAGTTCCCATATCTCCTCTATGTAACCATAATATGTGGTCTTTGACCCATTGTTGGCTGTTGCATCAAAGCGGACACCACTGTTTTGGTTGGTGCTCTTTTTATCTTGGGCTATCGTGTAAAATGTATACCAAATTATCTCGTACCCTTGGAAAGTCGATATAGTCGAAGATGGTGACCTAGACAACAAGTATAGCTGATCTACAAGAGTGTTGTTTTTGATGAGATGTTGCAACCAACCGCCGAAACTCTTCATGTGTTCATCTCTAATCCAAGAGTCATGCTTTCCAGGGTTGTTGGAGCGTAAGATTTTCTTGTGTTCCTAGATATATGGGGCTGCCAAGATAGAATTCTGTAGAACGGTGTAATGTGCTTCGGTGTAAGAATGTCCGTCCCCACATATTATTGATTTTCTTCCCAGAGTACCCTTTCCACTCAGTCTCCCCTCATACCGCGATTGAGGAAGGCCAATCGGCTTAAGGTCAGGAACGAAGTCAACACAAAATTCAATGACCTCCTCTGTTCCATAGCCCTTGGAGATGCTTCCTTCTGGCCTAGCATGGTTACGAACATATTTATTTAAGATTCCCATGAACCTCTCAAAGGGAAACATATTGTGTAGAAATACAGGACCGAGAATGGAAATCTCTTCGACTAGGTGAACCAGCAGGTATGTCATAATATTGAAGAAGGATGGTGGGAACACCAACTCAAAACTGACAAGACAATGGACCACATCATTCTGTAACCGTGGTAGATCTTCAGGATTGATTATCTTCTGAGAGATTGCATTGAGAAATGCACATAGCTTCACAATGGGTACTCGAACATTATCTGGTAGAAGCCCCCTCAATGCAATCGGAAGCATTTCCGTCATAATCACGTGGCAGTCATGAGACTTTAGGTTTTAGAACTTTTTTTCTGCCATATTTATTATTCCCTTTATATTCGACGAGAAGCCAGACGGGACCTTAATACTGCTTAGGCATTCAAAAAATATTTCCTTCTCTTGTTTGGTAAGAGCGTAGCTGGCATGACCTTGAAACCATTCTGGATGCAAGCCATCTGGGTCGTTCATACGTTGATGGTCCTTTCGTGCTTTCGGTGTATCTTTTGTCTTCCCATACACGCCCAAGAAGCCTAGCAGGTTTACGCAAAGAATCTTCGGCACGTGCATCACATCGATTGCAGAGCGGACCTCTAAGAATTTCCAATATGGTAGATCCCAAAATATAGATTCCTTCTTCCACATGGGTGCGTGTCCTTCAGCGTCCTTCGGAACAGATTTTCCTCCAGAACCCTTTCCAAAGGTTACCATTTGATCCAAATCTTTGACCATATCAAATATATCAGCACCAGTACGCTCCTTAGGCTTCGTCTGGTGACATGCCAGACCGTTGAAATGCTTGCCTTTCTTTCTTAAGGGATGCTTGGCCAAAAGAAATCGACGATGCTCATTGTATACATTCTTCTTACAATGTTCCAAATATATACTTTCAGTCTCATCTAAATAGTGTGTGCATGCATTGTATCCCTTGTTTGACTATCCTGAAAGGTTACTAAGAGTAGGCCAATCATTGATTGTTACGAAAAGCAATGCTCGGAGGTTAAATTCTTCCTGCTTGTGCTCATCCCACACGCGTATCCCGGGTTCTGCCACAACTGTAAAAGTTCTTCCACTAATGGCCTTAGGTACACATCAATGTCGTTACCGGGTTGCTTCGGACCTTGGATCAACACTGGCATCATAATGAACTTCCGCTTCATGCAAAACCAAGGAGGAAGGTTATAGATGCATAGAGTCACGGGCCAGGTGCTGTGACTGGAGCTCTGCTCCGCAATGGGATTCATGCCATCAGTACTTAGACCAAACCTTAAACTCCTTGCGTCATCTGCAAAGTCCGGGTACTTTCTATCGATTTTTCTCCATTGCGACCCATCAGCGGGGTGTCTCAACATCCCGTCTGACTTACGTTCCTCTTTATGCCATCTCAACAACTTGGCATGCTCTTTGTTTCTGAATAAGCGTTTCAATCGTGGTATTATAGGAGAATACCACATCACCTTGGCAGGAACCCTCTTCCGGGGGGCTCGCCCTCAACGTCACCAGGGTCATCTCGTCTAATCTTATACCAAAGTGAAGTGCATACCGAACATGCATCCAAATTCTCATACTCCCTACCGCGGTAGAGGATGCAGTCATTAGGGCATGCATGTATCTTCTGAACCTCTAAACCTAGAGGGTAGACAACCTTATTTGCTTCGTACGTACTTGCGGGCAATACATTATCTTTTGGAAGCATATTCTTCATATTTTCAGCAACTTTTCAAATGAGAAGTCGGGAATAGCACACTCAGCCTTCCATCGCAGCAATTCCAGTGTGTTGCCTAGCTTTTTCAGACCATTTTCGCAATTTGGTTACAACAACTTTTTGTGATCCTCTAACATGTGACTGAACTTCTCCCTATCCTTTTTAGTTTCACAATCTCTTCGTACATCGGCAATGGTCCGACCAAGATCATCAGCGGGTTCATAATGTGTCTCTTCTTCATCCTCCCCTTCAGCATCCCCCATGAAAGTATCTCCGTACTCAGGGAAACCATGATAGTTGTCATCCTCCTCCTCTTCTTCATTGTCTTCCATTATAACCCCTCTCTCTCCGTGCTTGGTCCAACAATTATAACTGGGCATGAAGCCGGACTTCAACAGGTGGTTGTGAAGGGTTTTCGAGTCATAGTAATCCTTATGATTCCTACATCCATTACATGGAAAAAATACAAAACCACTGCGCTTGTTTGCATCAGTAACACGGATGAATTCATGCATGCCATTAATGAACTCGCCAGAGCGTCGGTCAATACCGTACATCCATTCCCGGACCATCTACATTATAGTAAAAGTATATCAAAAACCATTACACAACATGATAAAATTATCACAAGTTATATTGAGAGCTTCTAGAGCATTAATTTTGAACTTTAAAAAATTTACATGCACCAATTTGTGAATTGGAGAAAACAATCAACATGATAAATGTGGAGTTTTTTTTATTATTGTTCTATCAATGAAAACCTCATTCCATTCTAAGCTCTGAAACTCTAAAATTACACATTTCAATTTTCAGTAACTATGTGCCTAATCAAAATTTGTTACACATATATATCAAAATCCTTCTAGCTACTTCTAGAGCATGCATGCATTTGATCCATATCTCTATACTTCTAGAGCATTATAGAGCTAAAGTAGCAATAAGAGATGAAAGAATGAAGTTCAAACCTTTTAAAGCTTTGGATTTAGGTGTTGCAAACTAAATCTTGACAAATCTTAAGAAAAAAATGGCATGAACTCTCTTGCTTCTTTGAGAAAAATGGCCACCATATGCTTTAGGGCAGCAGGACAGGAGGCAGAATATATAGTGGTGGACAACTAGTCCCTGGCCATGATACGATCCGGGCTAATAGTCCACAAAAGGACCAGCTGGCCTGTTTCAGGTTATTAGTCTCGGGCCGTATTACGGACTGGGACTAATGGCCTGGTCCGGCCTGGGACTAGTGACTACGGCCGTTTCTAGCCGTTAGAGGCATCACGGCCCGGGACTAGTGGTCCCACTAGTCGCGGGCTGTGCCAGGCCAGGACTGCTGGCCTTGTTCACATCGAACCGAAGATGGTTTTTCCAGTAGTGGATATAGCCGGTGCCAAGAGACCTTTATTTAATAAGATGTCATCTTCATTGGCATGATGTTGGCCCTGAGGACATTCATGCTTCCACCACATCTGGACACCAAATCATTTGCCCAAGGCGAGGTCAATTGGCGGAGGTCAAAGTATTGGACAATTTAGTAGGTGGCGGATAGAGTTTCTCCGTCCTATATCTCTTATAGAGGCCCTTGGGTAATTACACTCTATTTGTGGATATATTTTTTGGATCTACGCCTTCTATTTTTGGATTGTGTTTATTGTACCTTTAGTCTAAGTAAATTATATATTTGGGTTTAGTTGATTATACTTCGGGTGCAACCTAGTGCACTTTTTTACCAGGTCTACAACATTTTTTGGTTGTTGTCACAAGTGAAATATGAGAATGGTAGAAAGATAAAAAAATTTGCAAAACCTGAGAAAAGTATGATTGAGAATGAACAACAACAAAAAAAAATTACAAGTATTAGTAGAAATTCAGTTTTGATCCTGGGAGCATATGCACCCTTTACCCCAAAAACATATTTCGATTGTTCAGAAAAAAAAAACGAAACATAAATTCGTACATCTCCACATTCTATGTACACAAGAAAAGTTTCACGAAAAGAAGATATTGTGTAGCCTATGTAAAAAAGACAAAGCTGTTGTCTCGTGGACAACTTTTTTCAGCACCAAATTTTATCTTTTCACACCAGCCCCAAAAAGAGTTTCCGTGAAAGGACTTTGTACACGTATAACAAGTGGAGGTGAAGAAGGGAAAAAATCCCCATAATTTTTAACATGTCAAAATGCATTTAAATAAAAGGAGCATATGCTTTCGGATGCCAAAACGCCCCTCTCAAGTATTTTAAGCACTATTGTGCTTACTTTAGGAGGTGTTTCCCAGATACTAATCTTACCTGATAAACAAACAGTAGGTCTCAAAAGTACTCCCTCTGTTTCAAAATATAAGATGTTTAGATTTGTGAAGAAAATGTATCTAGACTTTTTTTAGTGTGTAGATTCACTCCAAACTTGAGTGTACCTAATACTAAAATAAGTCTAGATACATTTGCTTCACAAAGCCAAAACATCTTATATTTTGAAATGGAAGGAGTAACTCCCAAAAGATAAGTGTGAAGTTGGGTATTGTTGATACTTTACGGTCTCAGTATTTTTTAGCGGGTTACTTGTAGTGTACTTCAAGATGTTACTGTTTGTATTTCCTAAAAACACAGTGCATTAAGAAAACAAAAAACTTAAAATAAAAACAAGAAGAACCAATGTAACAGTGGCCCGACCATCGCGCAGCGCAGACCCGATGCTCTGTTCACTTCGGCGCCCGGTGACCTTCACAAAGAGTTTGTCCTGTAAACTTGTACTCCACTAGTGCAGCCCCCCCCCCCTTTAACTCCGGTTGGGAGGGCCCTTTAACAGCGGTTCCCCAACCGCTGTTGAGGGTTCGGTGTTAGAGGGGGGGGCCCTTTAACACCGGTTCTTATACGAACCGGTGTTAAAGGGTGGCGCACGTGGGGCTGCCGTAGGCCTCAGGTCCCCCCCCTTTAACACCGGTTCGTATCTGGAACCGGTGTTAAAGGTTCTTCTGCCGCGGCAGAGATTTAGGCCGTTTTCCTGCCGCGGCAGGAAAACGGCCTAAATCTCTGCCGCGGCAGACTTCTGCCTCTGCCCCGTTCTGGGTGTATTTCTGCGGGAGGGGGGGAGCGAGGGGAAATCGATCGGGAGAGGTATACTTATAAATCGTCATCGGTACATACGAGTACATGAATAATTAAGCAACTATTATTATACACAAACATCGTCATCGGCACATACATCGTCATCGGCACATACATCGTCATCGTTCATTTTGGTGGATATCTAAAGAGTTCTCCGCCAGGCGTGACGACCTCATCAAGTATGAACCCCGCCAATTCCTCTTGAATGGCTCGTATGCGTTCAAATGGTAGGAGTTGGTCCCGCATCCGTTCGATCTGAATATATATGAAGAATGGGCCGTCAATATATATATATAAGAATCAAACTCAACACAATTGATGGTAATAAAATAATGTTGTGGACTTTGTTTACTTACTCTAAGTTGTTCTAGTGCGGCTTGGCCTGTCGCACATATCGTGTTGCGAATGAATTCGCAAACATAGTACCCACATAAGTTATTGCCGTGTCCCTGATGCGCGCACTTTACGAGAATAGAGAGTTCAATCAAAATAATAATCAATAAAGCATGATATAATGGAATTGGAAGCTAGCTAGTATTACTTACATTTTGGTCTACAAATTTTAGTTCTTCTGACCATTCACCCACGGCCCTGCCCGTGAACATTTTCCAAACCCTGTCTGACAAAGAAAATGGATAAAGGAGTAATTAATTACTTATTGTCACGAAAGTTGCCGATCTAGTGCGATAATATGATTGAAATTACCTCTGGAGCATCTCTCTAAAGTCTGCCGATAGCTCTTTTTCTTTTCGTAACGAGTCCATGACAAGGACTTTTCCTGAGTCGGGTTGAATGACTAGCAGAATAAAGTGGAACCTACACACGCATAACTCATCATCAGTTACACTTAACATCGAGTAAGCCGAAACAGAATGTGTACAAGAGAGAGGGTAACAGTACTCACGAGAAGTTGTAAGGCAATAGTATTTCCCTTTTGGTTTGTTGTCTCAGTAAAGATTTTAGCAAGTAATCTTCTGTTTGCCCGGGTTTGTCTCTTACCACTTCTTCATGAACTCTATTTGGGTTAACGAACCCAATGTCAAAAGGGCCTCCTTTCATGCATTCCATAACCTTTTTCCTGCATAATAGTATATACATATATGGTGAGCATATATATATACATGCAATTAATGAAGTGAATGAGATGAGATAAAAATTACAGAAATAGTACTTACACACAATAAAGGCTGATGGCAGACGTGTCGAGTTCCTTCTGATTGAATACAAAATGCAAGTCTTGAATGTTGAAGTCGATCGCGTCGTCTCCGCACAAGAAAATCTGATCTCTTATATGCGCAGTGATCCATTCTTCTTTTCTCGTCTTGCAGAAATGAAGGTACCACTTGTGCAATTTTCGCATCTTTGTTGGTAGATTCTTGAGCTCCTCTTTCTTGACTAGATTCTTCCCATACTTCCATGGCTGTATGGGGTTGACATCGCATTTGGGCAAGTTGTCTCCCATGACGTTCAAGTATGCAATGTAAGTCATCCCCATCTCATTGGCCTTTCTTTGTAGCTCTGCCTCGTAATCATCTACGGGAGGAGCGTCCCGTTTGTCAAACATTTGGAGCGGGGCGCATGATTGGTTTTCCTGCTCTCCGAGCATGGGAACTGTTTTCTGGGGTGCCTCACGACTTCTACTTTCAGTCTCCCTACGGCGCCTTGCATCTGCCTTCAAAATCTGGCGCTCGTAGTCCGGCACAAGTGGGGTTTCAGGTTTCAAAAGATTTTTGTAAAACTTCTCCACCACCGCCGGATCTATTTTCTCCTTTGGCTCGGCCCGTCTAGGTGCAAAGAATTTCTTGACCTGTTCTCCCGAGATCCTATTGGTCTCCTCGTCGCTGCGATTCCACGGTAAAACCGGCAATGGCTTGGCGGAAGGCTGCGGGACGTAGTTTTTTGAACTCTTTGGCGTACGGTTTCCTGCGGATTTCTTTGTGGCAGTGCTACTGATGCTCCTCGTGGCAGTGCTCTTCCGCTTACGCTGAGGAGATGGCTGAAGCACCGGAGATGGCTGACGGGCCGGAGATGGCTGCCGCGCAGGAGATGGCTGACGGGCCGGAGATGGCTGCCGCGCAGGAGATAGCTGAAGCGGCTCAGACTGCTGACGCTGCGGAGACGGCGGGGGTGCCAGTGACCTCCAATTTGGAAGCACAATGTGTTCCTTCTTCCAAAGAATGGTTGTTTTCACTGCAAATTTGAGTTGAGTTTCCCCTTCACCTGTAGCATGGTCAAGCTGTGCTTCCTCATATTCCTTCACAACCTCATCCACCCCGACAATAGCATAGCCATCTGGAATCGGTCGGCAGTGGTAAGTTCCACCAGCTACAGGAGGTAAGGCATAGCCGACAGCCACCTTAATGGATAAGCCCATTAATCTCACATGCAGCTCAGCGTGTTCGCTCTCCGTGATCTCATCAACAGGGTATCGAGGACCCGTCATTTCAAGCGTTGGCTGCATGTTCTCCGTGGAAGCCACACTGCTTTTCCGCGCAGAGTCTGGGCCGCGGGCATCTTCCAATGCAGGCTCTTCATGCCGCTGAGATGGGCCGGTAGCTTGATGGGTCTGTTGTGCATTCACTTGCGTCTGCAGCGCCGCACGTGCATGTTCTATCTGTGTCATCCGCTCTGTACGCTCTTTTTCTTTTCTGCCGCGCCATCTGTAAGAGTCGCTCCAGTCGGCAAACCCATCCTTCCACGTCATACCCCCTGTGCCTCGTGCATGTCCAGGGTGTTCTTTTTTACCGATGGCGCGTGTGAGCTGGTCATTCTCTCTGTCGGGATGGAAGGTCCTGGCGGATGTTTCCTCGTATGCCGTGATGAGTTCAGTGACGGGTTTGGCAAGGATGGTTGGGAAGATACACAATCATGTTTCTGGGTCCAACCTTGCCCCGATTCCGTAGAACCAAGTCTTTGCACGTAGGTCCCACCCATCTGTCTGGGGTGTGATCCCTCTCTCGCGCAGGGCCCTCTCAGCTTCCTCCCACTTAGGCCTCTAAGATATGTAGCCACCTGACCCCGTCCTCTGGTGATATTTCTTCTTCAGGGCATTAAGCGTATTGGTTTCTGACCTCTTTTTAGCTATAGCACTTTTTTTATATGTCTCAAATTCGGGCCAGTGAGGTCTTATCTTCGCATAATATGCGTCTTCGAAATCTGGAGTCTCGCGAGCTTCGACAAATTTGTTCAATTTTGTCTTCCAGTTGCGGAAAGCCTCAGCCATCTTCTTTAGAGTCCACTCTTTGACCTTTTTCTTTATAACCGGGTTGTTTTCATCCTCCTCTGGCGGAAGGGTGAAATTTACCAACAACGAATTCCAAAGCGTTTCTTTGGATCTGTCATCGACAAAGGTACCGTCGCCCTTCTTTGGCTTATTCCAATATTCAATTATGATTGGGATTTGGTCCCTAACAAGAACTCCAGCCTGACGTATAAATTTGTCTGCAGCCTTCTTGGGCTCCATCGGCCTGCCATCAACACGGACTGCTTCGATCGTGAACTTTGCACGATCTTTCAACCGCTGGCTCGCGCCTCGCTTGCTCTTTTTCGTAGAAGAAGATGGTTGCTGGCTGGTCGATCCAGAGGGCTAAAAGAAGAAAGAAGCGTTAATTAATACATGTAGAAGAAGATTGTTGGTGGAAGTCAGCTGAGGCTTAATCAATGCATATACCTCGCCGGACTTTGTAACCATTAAATTGCGTTCACCGGAGTCTTCATCTTCTCCATGACTAGTACTTGAGCTGTCGTCGTCATGTCCCTCCAAGTTCAGATATTGTGAGGTGTCCTCATCAATAATGTTCTCCATTATTTCTTCTTCTTCAAGGTTTCTACTAAGTGGATCCATAGTTTCTAAAACAATAATATTATCTAGAGTAAGAGTGTAAACATTCAAGTGGACTTGGATTCATACACAAATATACATATTATTCATACCAAAATACACAAATAAATACACAAATGTGGGCGGGCTCGTCGGGCGGCGGGCGGCGTCGGCGTTTAGGCGTGGCCTATGAGCTCCGAAGCGGCGGCGGCGAGACGCTCCTGCACGGGGAAGAGAGTGAGGTGGTCAGTTAGGGTTTAGGCGTGGCCTATTATAATATCTTTGCTATAAGCTATTTTATTTTTACTCCACATGCTTCTAATTCACATGTGCAATGTTTAGATCGTCGGGGGTCGATGTCACTACGTTCATCTCGCCCATCTTTGGCACCCTGGAATCGTTCCGAGGGTCAATATATTATGCAAAGAACTGTGTTTATATCGTTCTGAGGCGTCGGCGTTTAGGCGTGGCCCAATCGAAGCCGCAGAGCATGCTGGCCAGGGCGAACTCCACGTTCATCAGCGCCGACCTAGGCCAGGAGGGGGGATGCCACATCGGAGCTCGCACCCCACCTAGGCCGCATCGCGAGCTCGCACCCCATGGCCACCACCAGAGCTTGCACCCCACCTAGGCCGCCCCCGCAGCCGAGAGGGGAGGCCGTCCCCGTAATCTCTGCCGAAAAGTTCGTGAACTCAACCCACAGCCGCCGCCGCTAAAACAAGGCTGTCACCACCACCCGGCACCCGCCTCCTCTGTCGATGCTGGACCATGCGCGCGCGACGTACTGAACCTGAACGAGTTTATAGTATAAAACTACCAGTTTACTACCTAAATTTACCATATCATACCACTTTACGTTTTCGGAATAAAAAACCACCGGATTTTGGTTTGTTTTTTCCAATTCGCCCTAAACTCCATTTGTTGACGAATTGATGCGTTTTCTGGCAAGATGACCCCACCAGGAAGATGACGTGGCACCGGGTCCCACATGGCAGCACAAATTAAAGAATCAAAATATCCTAAAAATAGAAAATCTCAAATAAAAATCTATCAAAAATATAAAAAAACAGCCCACAGGCCCCGTCTCTGTCCCTGTCCCTGTGGAGGCGCCACCGCTCATCCCTGGAATCGGCGTGGATGCCACCTCCAATAGTCACCTGCAGAGCGCCGCCCATCACCTGCTGGCTCGCCGGCCGGAGCACGCCGCCGGCGCAGGAGCACACACACGGCTGAGAGGAAGGAGCTGGGGAGGAGGGCCAGACGGCCAGGCGTGCCTCGTCGCTGGTGCACGGCGGAGGGGAAGGAGCTGGGGAGGAGGGCCAGACGGCCAGGCGTCGGCCCGGTGCGACGTGGCGATGGGGACGGGGCTGGGAGGACGGAAGCCCTCGGCCATGGCGCGACGGAGCCTCGACGGGGACAGGGACGGGAGCATCCTGCAAAGGGGGGCGCCGGCGACGAAACAGAGAAGGGGAGGAAACAGAGCATGCTCACCACGGCGTCGGCGTCGGGCAGCTGCAACGGCGGCCGGACAGAGGCGGCCGGACAGAGGCGGTGGCGGTCGTCGGCTTCGGTGGCGCGCGAGGACGGCGAGGGGTTCGGGCTCTGGCGGCGGTGGCGCGATCTGGCTCTTGGGGGAAGAAAGGAGCGAAGGGGCGCATTTAATCCCCCCCCTTTAACACCGGTTCGTGGCAGGAACCGGTGTTAAAGGGGGGTGGAATTCGTTTGCGCGCGTATTTATTACCCCCCCCTTTAACACCGGTTCCTGCCACGAACCGGTGTTAAAGTGGGGGGTGCGCGCGGGAAACGAAATAAATGCCCCCCCCCTTTAACACCGGTTCTTGTCTGGAACCGGTGTTAAAGGGGGGGCATTTATTTCATGCATTAAAGGGGCTTTTTTAATTCAAAAAATATGATATGAATTTAGAAAATTCATATCTTTTTCATTTCAACTCAGAAAAATATGAATAATATATCATAATTTTCAGAAAAATAATATCTATCCATTCATGTAAATCATTTTATATTTACTTTACATGAAATTTTTTAAAATAATTAAAACACTTATTTCATGCATTAAAGGGGCTTTTTTAATTCAAAAAATATGATATGAATTTAGAAAATTCATATCTTTTTCATTTCAACTCAGAAAAATATGAATAATATATCATAATTTTCAGAAAAATAATATCTATCCATTCATGTAAATGATTTTTATTAGATCAAATCATATTTTAATGCCGCATCTTTTGTATTAACATTTTTGAATTGATTGGATATTTAAATGTCGCATCTTTTGTATACACTTGATTCTCACCAAGCCTCTCTCAACTTGCATTGTTTTTTGATCAATGTGTTGGTGGTTTTTTGAATTAGCCATTTGGTGGTTGCTTCACAAAACCGTCCGTTTTTTATGCTCGGAAAATGGAAAATGCCTTTTTGGTGCGATAAAAAGGAAAACTCCTCTTGCAAACTATGCCTTGATTCTAGCCATAACATTGGTCATTTGATCCGAAAGCCAAGAAATCTCGAATGAGATAGGTCATTTTGAGACAGTTACATAAAGCCGAACTGGAACTGAAAATTAAGATACATAAAAGAACTGAAAATTAAGATACATGGCCAGATTAAGTAACAATCGGCCGAACTTGTTTCGGAATGTTCGAGTGATTCAGTCATGCTCCTGTCTACACCTATAATACTCGCCACTGTAGTCGTCGTACTCGCCGCCTCCGTCATCGCTGTCGTCGTCGGGGTCGCCGTAATTGAACCTCTGGAGAGTACGCGTGGGCTGGACTTGAGGGTAGCGCGTGGGCTGGACTTGAGGGTAGCGCAGACGGGGGTTAGAGTCGGCGGCAGTGTCATAGGCCATGACGCTCTGGAGAGTCCGACCGCGCCACCATAGCCGACGGCCGGCCTCGTTGAAGTTAGGAGGAGGTGGGCCGTCCTCCTCGTGCCTGGCGAGCGCCCTCTCATGCCGATCCACGAAGAAGGCTTCCCAAGTAGGGAAATAGTCGGCATGCCATCTGGGATTCCTCCGCTGCTCCGGCGTGAGCTCGAAGTAGTAGTGGTTCGTGATGGCCATCCGGCGCGCCACACCTAGAGGGACAGGAGGAACCGGCACGCCTCCGACGCTCAGCATCCAGCCGACGGGGACACAGTAGCCCGGCGGGCAGGGGTAGTTTGAGGCGCAAAGCGCCTCCGCCTCCCTGGGGGTTAGTGCTACGGTGGAAGCCATGGGAAAGAGTGATGAGGTTGCAGATATGAGTCTAGAGATGTGCAATGACAATGGAGGCCAACCCCCTACATATATATATAGTGAACTAGCGGGAAGAACTGGAGGGAAGAACTGGCGGGAAGAAAAATGGCGGGAAGAAAAATGGCGGGAAGAACTGGCGGGAAGAAAAATGGCGGGAAGAAGTCTTTGCAGCCAGCCGCCAAAACTCGCCATGTGTTCACTTATAATCCATTCATCAGACTGCCCCGGGTGTTTGAGGCGTATTAAATTCTTGTGTTCATTGATATACGGGGCAACCAAGATAGATCTTTGTAAAACCGTGTAGTGTGCTTGATTGAGAGAATGCCCGTCCCTACATATCATTGCTTTACATCCTAGGGTGCCTTTTCCACGCAGTCTCCCCTCATGTCGTGATTCTGGAACACCAATCGCCTTAAGGTCAGGAATAAAATCAACACAGAACTCAATGACCTCCTCTGTTACATAGCCCTTGGAGATGCTTCCTTCTGGCCTAGCACGGTTATGAACATATTTCTTTAAGACTCCCATTTACCTCTCAAAGGGGAACATATTGTGTAGAAATACAGGACCGAGAATGGCAATCTCTTCTACTAGGTGAACCAGGAGATGCGTCATAATATTGAAGAAGGATGGTGGGAACACCAACTCAAAGCTGACAAGACATTGGGCCACATCGGTTTGTAACCCTGGTAGGCTTTCTGGATCGATTACCTTCTGAGATATTGCATTGAGGAATGCACATAGATTCACAATGGGTACTCGAACATTTTCAGGTAGAAGCCCCCTCAATGCAATCGGAAGCAATTGTGTCATAATCACGTGGCAGTCATGAGACTTCAGGTTTTGGAATTTTTTCTCTGCCATATTTATTATTCCCTTTATATTCGACGAGAAGCCAGACGGGACCTTGATACTGCTCAGACATTCAAAAAAGATTTCCTTCTCTGCTTTGGTAAGAGCGTAGCTGGCAGGAGTTAAGTGGCATCGTTTACCCTTCTCGTTCTCAGGATGCATAGGCTCTTCAGGGGCCTTCAGACGTTGCTGGTCCTGTCGTGCTTCCGGTGTATCTTTTGTCTTCCCATGCACTCCTAGAAAGCCTAGCAGGTTCACGCAAACATTCTTCGTCACGTGCATCACGTCGATTGAAGAGCGGACCTCTAAGACTTTCCAATAGGGTAGGTCCCAAAATATAGATTGCTTCTTCCACATGGGCGCGTGTCCGGCATCGTCATTCGGAACAGATAGACTGCCAGGACCTTTTCCAAAGATTACTTCTAGGTCCTTGACCATACCAAATACCTCCTCACCGGTACGGAGGACAGGCTTCCTCCGGGGTTCTGCCAGACGTTTGAAATGCTTGCCTTTCTTTCTTACTGGATGCAGGTTCGGAAGAAATCGGCGATACCCTAGGTACACAACCTTCTTACATTTATCCAAATATACACTTTCAGTATCATCTAAACAGTGTGTGCATGCATTGTATCCCTTGTTTGTCTGCCCTGAAATGTTACTAAGAGCAGGCCAATCATTGATGGTTACGAAAAGCAATGCTCGTAGGTCAAATGGCTCCCCTTTGTGCTCATCCCACATACGTACACCTGGTTTGGCCCACAACTGTAAAAGTTCTTCAACTAATGGCCTTAGGTACACATCAATGTCGTTGCCGGGTTGCCTCGGGCCTTGGATGAGCACTGGCATCATAATGAACTTCCTCTTCATACACAACCAAGGAGGAAGGTTATAGATACATAGGGTCACAGGCCAGGTGCTGTGACTGCAGCTCTGCTCACCAAAAGGATTCATGCCGTCTGTACTTAGACCAAACCTTAAGTTCCTTGCGTCACGTGCAAAGTCCGGGTACTCTCGCTCGACTTTTCTCCACTGTGACCCATCAGCGGGGTGTCTCAACATCGCGTCTTTCTTACGGTCTTCCATGTGCCATCGCAACAACTTGACATGCTCTTTATTTCTGAAGAGACGTTTTAACCGTGGTATTATAGGAGCATACCACATAACCTTGGCGGGAACCTTCTTCCTAGGGGCCTCGCCCTCAACATCGCCAGGATCGTCTCGTCTGATCTTATACCGCAGTGCAGTGCATACCGGGCATGCATCCAAATTCTCGTACTTCTCACCGCGGTAGAGGATGCAGTCATTAACGCAGGCATGTATCTTCTGCACGTCTAATCCTAGAGGGCAGACAACATTCTTTGCTTGGTATGTACTGTCAGGCAACTCATTATTTCTTGGAAGAAGATTCTTCATTTTTACCAACAACTTTGAAAATGCGCTGTCAGTCACACCATTCTCTGCCTTCCATTGCAGCAAATCCAGTGTGGCACCTAGCTTTTTGTGGCCATCTTCGCAAGTTGGATACAACAATGTTTTGTGGTCCTTTAACATCTGCTCCAGCTTCTCCTTCTCCTTTTCAGTTTCACATTCTTCCTTTGCATCAGTAATGGCCCGACCAAGATCGTCATCAGCGGGCCCATCTGCTCCCTCTTGATCTTCATTATCTACCTCCGTTGCATTATCATCATATTCAGGATACATATTATGATAGTTTTCATCATCCTCTTCTTCTTCGTTGTCTTCCATCACAACCCCTTTTTCTCCGTGCTTGGTCCAACAATTATAGCTGGGCATGAAACCAGATCGAAGCAGGTGGGCGTGAATGGTTCTGGTATTTGAGTAGTCTTTCTTGTTCTGACAGTGAACACACGGACAACACATAAAACCATTGTGACCACGGTTTGCATTAGCCACAACGATGAAATTTTGGAGGCCCGTAATGTACTCGGAAGTGCGGCGGTCACCGTACATCCATTGCCGATTCATCTGCATTAATATGTAGTATATATCAAAAAATAATAGGGAGATGACCATTTATATATATAGTACATCAATGACACATGAAACTATAGTTGCCGACCTCGACCGAGACGGAAAGAGCAACAAGAAAGCTTATTTTGAGCTCTCGGGCATTTCACCGAACACCTCTAGTGCATATGAAAAAAACACAAACTAGCACTCTTCACACCCTCTTGCTAGGCTCCAAAATGTGAAAGAATGGAAGAGTGGGGTGTGTGTGGGCTGGGGTGGTGTCTTATATAGGGGGGTGCGCGGGCCACTGGTGCAGGGACCTTTAACACCGGTTCGTGGCACGAACCGGTGTTAAAGGGGGCTCCTTTAATGCCGCAGAGGCCACGCTGGTACGGCCCCCCCTTTAACACCGGTTCGTAGAAGAACCGGTGTTAAAGCCCATTTTCGGGATCAACAAAAGCCCTCGTTTTCACTAGTGCTCGTAGGACTAGTCTAGGATTTCCGTACTGTCCAACCTAATGCCAAAAACACCGTGGCGATGTTTTTTCCTAACAGTGGGATTACTGGACATTGACGATCGGCACAGTGCAATTCTTGGGTTAACGAGAGGTAGGTGATATATGCTTTCTTTTTGTTGGGTCATCTCGTAAGAGCATTATCTCTAGTGTATCTCTTAAATGGCCTCTTATCTTTTAACTCCTCAAATTTGCTTCTCTAAATATTAGTGGTTTCTAGCTGACCCCTTAAAAAATTGAACACAAATTCATGCAAATTTAATTCAAACAAATATATCAGGCTTAGATTGAAATTATTAGTTTAAACTATATTTATACAACTTTAAATAAAATCTAAACTAAAATTACATAAATCTGACGGATACCAACGGTGGAGCTCCTTCATGTACCCCTCATTGGCGCGCTACACCTCGAGGAGGAGGTGAGAAGGTCAGCCGGCGAAGTTGCGGCGATCCCGAAACTATGAGAAGGACGGAGGGGCTCAGAGGACGAAGTTTGGCGGTGTCATAGATCAAGCTCGCCGCGACCAATGAGTCGTCGTCCGAATTTCATAGGTCTGCTTCGATTGCGGCGCCTCCTAGCTCCACGTCGAGCATATTACATCATCTCCATCCTTCGCGACTCTATTTTGGAACAAACTGAGCTCGGCGGCGCCAGAATGAGGGATGGAGTCGATCCAACAGTTATGGAGATATGGCCTGATTTCGGTGACGACAGCAACTGTTGAGCAAGTCATGTGGGGTAGGAGGGCGACGGAAGCTAGGGGTCTCGTCGGAGGTAGGCGGTGGTCGCCGTAGTAAATACCCACGGAGACACGATGATGTGGGGAGCGTGTCTGCGCAAGATGGAGGGGCGGCATTTTTAAGGGATGACGCGTGGTCGAGTATATTCGAGAGTCGGATACCGACTGGAGTAAAAAAGTAGGGCAAATTAGGCCATCGTGGAATCATAGGTGATATCATGCATGCAAAAAGCTGACGTGGCATATTATTTAATGAAGAGAGATGATAGTGATATCATAATATGATACTGTAGCACATAAATTTAGAAATTTTAATGATAAATACATCTTATATACAAGTTTGTATTGAGATTCTATAAATAATTAAATATAATGAGGTTATAATACTATATGCTACCATGCACTGCAGAGATAGTATCATACACTAGTACTCCGACTATGATACTTCCACTATAACCATCCTAAAGCCTTTGATGAATCAGTTAGGTCCGGTTTAGCTTCTTAAAACAATTTTTTTTGACTTTCTATCCGGTTTTGAGGGATCAGCTTGAGATGTCCTAATGTTGGAGTCGGCTTCTCGAAGAAAGAAAACGCGAGGCTCCTCGGTTGTCCCCCGCGAGCGACCAGGAACCCAACCCTAGCCACCGGCTCCCGACCTCCTCTTCTCCACTCCCTTCTGCCGCCGTCGGCGCATGCCATCGGGTAAACCCTGTGTGGTGTCGGCGGTAGCGGTCTCCCCTGGTTCACGCGAGCACGTCGGGTGGCACAGGGCGGCTTCATGTGGCGGTGGCGGACTGCTGCTCTGATCCAGGCCTTCCTAGCGTGGTGGGCCTACGAGCCACAACCGTGGAGGATCAGAGTGCTGGAGGCGGTGGGGCTCAGTATCGAGGATGGTTTCCTTGCGGGACTGGGCCCTAGTGGCTGAGGCCTCTTCGGGAGATCGTCTGTCGGCGATGACTGGGCCCTAGGCGGCGTACTACACCGGGACCAGGATAGAGGCGGGATGGTACGACCGCCAGGGACGAAGGAGGCAGGTGGAGCTGGCCTAGTTGGTGCAGAGCCTGCCTCGGCCCAGATATATGTCCTTTCGGGCCCGGTCTAGGTTGGTGGCCCTAGCGGCCTACTCGGATTTCAGGGGATACCATAGGGTCTCGGAGCCCACCCCCTAACCATGGTATGTTCGCGGTGCCGGATAGGGGCCCGTTTGGCCTAGATCTAGCGTCCACCTAGTAGTCACATTCATTGGGGTCTACGGATTTAACTTGCCGGAGTGTCCCGCTAGTTGAATGTGGTGACCCAACATACCACTACATGTGTAGTACACTATAGTCGTTGACATGACATCCACAGAACACTGTTCCGTAAATATCACATCCCTCAAAGTGGTATAACAACAAAATTGCGGGTCCATATTACAAAAGTACACACATTATTATTATTACAATACCGGAAGTTCAAGACTTCCAAAAGATCCAACTTACAAACCAAAATATAAAGTGTTTCAGCAGAATATAAAAGTAACAACTCCGACTAGGAGTTGAGCTCGGCATCTTATTCTATAGAGTTTATGCTGCTCGGCTCAGTTGGTTACTACTAACTAGGATACTTAGTTGGACTCATTATCTTCGACACCGTAGAGGATTTCGTAATCCACTCCTTCAACGCCTCCGGACAGATCAGGTTCCTCGTAGAACACATGTTCTTGGCATTCGGCTGCATACATTGGCACGTCTTCGGGATCCTCAGAGTCTAAGCAAGGGATCAAAGGAAAGAATGAGTAACAGCGTTACCCAACAAGTTCATTATATGCAAGGTGGGAAGTTTGATGCTCTAACTACCACCTCGGATTATAAATCCTTGGCACTATGCAGTTTTTGTAAATCTTTCTTCAAAGATTGATTTGATTCAGAAAAACTATGACCATCAGCCTTCATAAGTTGACCAGAAATTTCATGGAGTTCCTTTCCTGCCGTGTTGGTAGCTCCTTCCCGGAACAGGGAGTAACAAGTAATAATTCTTACACGCTGCAGAGGTGCGTTACTTTACCCATGAGAGATCAACTCCTTGTTGCACAACCGGGCGTACTTTCCCGTCCACAATTCCATGATGTGGGGCCTAGTAGTTGGTCCAAGCCAATCACTGCCCCCTTCGCGACCCCGCATGCCTCCTTGGTGTACACCATGCCCACATAACGAATTACGACAATGGTTTGTACAAACCGTTAGATGCCAGAACTATCGTGGGACGATGAGGGTTCCCACCCAAATGCTGCATATCCTCTATGAATTACCAATTAATATGCATGCTACGAGGATAACAGCCACGACCTGCACATCCGGCTTCATGCGAGAGGAAGAAGATACAGCTGACTTCTCCGTCCCATTCCAAATCTCATGGCTAACGCGTAATATACGGCGCTAGAATCACTGATGTGTCAGGGGTTATTAAGTCCCTACTTGATCACCATTGTTCGCAATTAGAACTCTAAGTTCTATTGCTTCATTATATCATCACTTAGCATGATATCTATGATTTATTTATTTGTGAAAATAATATTTTCTTTCTTTTATAGCATATATGATAACACACAATTTGCAAATACTTTGATAAAGACTCTTCAAAGGACATGAGCAAGTGATGAATTTTCCTTGTGATGGCAAGGTAGTGAAGTCTGATGCTTGCACTGGACCTTGAGCTTCTATGTCTACAAAAACATCATTATTGCCCGGTAAGGACAATATTTAAAGAAGGAAAATGATTATGCAAATAATGTAATGCATTATTTAATTTGATATGCATTTACCCTATTATTATATAAGTTCCTTGTTAATAATAATAAAGCATTTATAAATATTACTTTTTAATATTTATAGCATATATTAAATTATTTTACTTTATTTCATTTTTATTTGACTTTAATTGATTTAATAATTCTTTTAGGAATTATCAACTATACAATAAAAATTGCTATTAAATATTTATTTAGTATTTTCAAAAATACTATAATATTAATATATAATGAAAGTGATTTTTATTTATTTTTATCATCTTTCAATAATTTTGTAAAATTCCATAAGGGATATATAATTTATAAAATTCTTGTAAAAATTTAAATGCCTAAATTTTATATTTTATTTTATTTGGATAGTATGGATTATGGTGAATCCAAATTATCTTATTTATAATTTTTGGAATTATATTTTATTTTCTAGAATTTAGTTAAGTCTAGGGGTATTTTGGTCTTTTCGTGTTTATTAAAATAGGCCTGAAAAGATTTCTGGGCTAGTTATACTTATTGGGCCCTAGTGGCCCATTAGTCACAAACAAAAGAACCACCCCGAAGGGTTTGGCCCAACTTGGCCCACTCCTCACTGCCTCTCTCTCTCTCCCTCGAGCTCATCCTCTCCTCCTCTAACCCCGACCCTGTGGCCAGCGATGCTGCCACCGGCGATTCCCGCCGCCGTAGGCTATTCTGGTCGCCGCCGTGGTGCAATTGGGGGTTGTAGATGACGCTCGTTCGTTCTATCCAATTGGATTCGAGCCTGGTGCTCTCCTGCAATGGATCGATGCCGTCCCGAACCCTAGGGTTTGGGAGTTGGCATAGATTCAGGTGTTGTCGTGGCCGTCATGTGTCGAGGTGATGCTCTGCACCTCTAGACGTGATCAGGGTCGCTGCCGTGGTGTCGTGCGGGTTGCAGCGCCCCCTCTAGGGTGCTCCCCGTGCCGCCATGGTCGTCGGCCCCTCTGCTTCCTCTTCTAGTCTTAAGAGAGGACCTCCGGTGAGTTCGATTCCTCTCCCCTGGTGCTCTCTGTGCTTGCTAATCCAATGCAAGACGCTGGCAGTGTCCTCTCTGGATACTGTCTGATTCTGATTAGGATGGAATATCCATTTAGGGTTCTTATCCTGGTTGATCATATACTGGATGAATTGGATCATGTTTGGATGAATTGTAAACCTGCTAAAGTGGTTATTGGCCAGGGAATTTTTGCTTAAGATGATATATAATGTTTCTGGTGACTTATTAGATGAATTTATGCTTGGATTACATCTGATTCATATGATATAGTTGCTTGGGAAACATGCTTGGTAAAGCCAATGACTTGATAACTTTCCACTGTTATTTGATTTGTGGTCATGATTATGATAGGATACAACCACTTTCTTAGTGCTATTGGCTTGAGAATTAACATGTGGTTTGAGAGTGAATTTTAACATAGGAATATCCTAGTTATGATTCCTGTGTTAGCAGGAAAATGATTAGTAAGTAGATTGTCTGAATTTGTGATGATTAAATGTCTATCCTGATTCATAATGGATTACTCTTGTGACACCATCATGGTATGGCACACAAGTTTGATTCTAACCCATTGATGGGTTTGTTTTATGCTTAATGAAAAACTTGGCTTTAAAAGATAAATGGAAATGTTCTTTTCTGAATTCCCTAAGACCAGTGATGTTGGTCTGAGGCTTAGGGATTCAGATTTTATCTAGTTGATTCATATATATAGTCCTGGTAGTGGTACCAACTATTCTTTCTTGAATCAAAGCTTGGAAAAATGATAGTAAGCTTGATCATGATCTGGATCCAAAGGATTAGTTTCTTAAGGTGCTACCCTTTCTTTAGGGATGTGCCTAGAAATAGATCATAGATATATTTATGCTTAAATTGTAAGATATAGCTTAATAACCAGAGCAATGATGTTGCTCTGAGCTCTGGCTAGTCC
Source organism: Avena atlantica (assembly GCA_910589765.1). Classification (NCBI taxonomy): domain Eukaryota; kingdom Viridiplantae; phylum Streptophyta; class Magnoliopsida; order Poales; family Poaceae; genus Avena; species Avena atlantica. The sequence goes on from OU342738.1 coordinate 426,222,366, forward strand.
TTGTACATGGCTGTTTGCTTTTAGAGTTTGAAATCCCTATGATGGATTCACCCCACTTGGGTGCTTTCTGAGGGTTTGTTTTATAAAGCAACACATGCTTCTATCTAGATGATATGATTAGATCATATGAAGGTTTTATGAAACTCACCACAAAATATGATGTTTGTGGAGTAAGGTGGTGATGATGATCTTGTCTTGCTGTGCTTCTGTGCTTGATCTTGGCTAGCCTTCTCCTCCTAGCTCCTGGATTTGTCCTTGAGCTAGACTGCTCCTCCTAGCTCCTAGACGTGTCCTTGCTGTCCACCTGATTCTTCCCTCTCCTTATGTCACCATCCTGGTGATGTTTGGTTGATCCTTGGTGGTTTGGTTTGGCTGGTGTGCTTGATAAGCTGCTGTCTAGGCTGGCTGTTCTTGTCTGCAGGTAGTGGAGATATGCACTAGTGCCTCTCCACGGCTGTGTTGTGGTTTTGTGAATTTGGGCTATGCTGTGAGGTCGACAGCACATCACATGCATGTTGATGTGTGTCCTGCCTGTGTGCTTGCTGTGCACTTGTAAATATGTTCAGAATTTTGGAACTTACTATTATCTAATTACTTTCACCTAGCTGGTGAATTTGCCCTTCTTGGCTGTCATTTGACTTCTGGCTTTAAATTTATGAAAGATGGATTCTTTCATATTGGCGAAACTTGCCCATTTTTTATAGATTTCTTAATGATGAATTTGTCTAGTGCACTTCACTGACATGTCTGAGAGAAAATACTAACACTAACCTTTTATTTTTTATTTTATTTTTCTGTTTTGTTTTGCAGGTACAGATATAAAGATGAACATTTAGTTTAGGTTTAGTTATAGAATAATCCAATGTAATTTTCTTATTCTTTTGTAATTTTCATTTTATTATTTTGTAATTTTCATTTTATTCCATTGTAATAAAGATTATATTATTATTAATAAAGAATATTCTTATTCTTTATTTTTTTGTAAATTTTGAACTTTGGAAATGGTTTCAGTAAGTTACATTCTTTGTAACTTGTTTATATAATCATAATATGAAATAAATTTCCATATTCATAATTGTCTTCTTTAAATAATGTTTTGAGTTAAATTAGTTAACTCCTAATTAAATCAAGATTCAAACCTTATGTATAATTCATTTGAATTATAATTCATACACTCAAGTTTAAAATTCAAATTCATTTTAAATCACATAATTCCTGAAAGATCATTAAGTTTATAACAATCATCATTTAAGACTAAACCTAATCTCAAAGTATGAAAGAAACATTGATCACTTAAGGTTTTTATTTGGCGAAAATTTTACCCACATTTTCACAGATGAATGCATGCAACATTCCTTATTCCTAAATCTACCCTTCGTTAGTTTCTAAATGCTTGGATGTTACAGACTTCCTCCCTTAAATTAAACTTCCTCCTGAAGTTTGTGGAGATGTACCTGAATAGTTCTGGATAAGCTTTTCTTAAATCCTCTTCTTTCTCCCACGTGGCTTCCCTTTCAGGGTGATGTTCCCACTGTACCTTGCAATATTTGATTGCTATTTTCCTCAACTTTTCCAGTTTTCTTCCAGAATCTTACAAGGCCTTTCAATATAGGTCAGGTTTGCTTGTAGTTCTATATCTTGATGTGTGATTGCATCATCTAGAACTTTCAAACATTTACGAAGTTGTGACACATGGAAAACATTATGTACTTGAGCCAATCTTGACGGTAACTCTAAAGCATAAGCTATAGTTCTGTTTTGACTCAGTATCTTGAATGGTCCGATATATCTTGGACTCAATTTCCCTTTAACTCTGAATCTTGTCACCCCTTTCATTGGACTTACATTCTAATAGACCATATCTCCCACTTCTGGATGCCATGATCTTTGACTTTGATCCGCATAACTTTTCTGCCTACTCTGGGCTATTTTCAGTCTATCCCTGATCTTATCAATGATTTCTTGTCTTTCCTTGATATAATCTGGCGCAAATTCTTTGCTGCTTCTAGGTTCATACCAACATGTTGGTGATCTACACTTCCTTCCATACAGAACCTCATATGGAGCTGCCTTCATACTACTCTGATAGCTATTATTATAAGAAAATTCTGCCAATGGTAGGTGATCTTCCCATGTTCCTCCAAAATCTAGTGCACAAGATCTCAACATCTCTTCTAGTATTTGATTTGTTCTTTCAGTTTGACCTCCTGTCTCAGGATGATATGCTGTGATGAAATCTAACTTTAAACCAAGTGCTTCATGCAATTGCTTCCAAAATACTGAAGTAATCAATGATCCCCTATCAGTTACGATCTTTTTGGGTACTCCATGCTTACTTACTATCTCTTTAACATATACTTCAACTAACTTCTCGGCATTATCCTTTTGATTCACCGGAATGAAATGTGCACTCTTAGTGAGTCTGTCCACAATTACCCATATCATATCCTTCCTTTTTGGTGTCATAGGCAATCCTGTAATGAAGTCCATACCTATTTCCTCCCATTTCCATTCAGGAATTTCTAAGGTTTGTAATGGTCCTGCTGGACTTTGATGTTCAGCTTTCACCCTTTGACAAGTAGGGCATTCAGCGACATATTTAGCAATATCTCTTTTCATGTTATTCCACCAGAACAGTTCTTTCAAATCCATATACATCTTAGTACTCCCTGGATGTATAGAATATGGTGTATCATGTGCTTCTATTAGTATGACATTTCTAATCTCAGTCACATCTGGCACACAAAGACGGTCTTGAAACCATAAAGACCCATAATCTCCAAGGCGAAAAACTGATTTTTGCCCTTGAGATATCCTCTGAATTTCCTCAGCAATAAAAGGATCTTCTTCTTGATGTCTAAAAATTTCTTGCTTAAGATCACTGTCCTACTCTGCAACTACCTGCATAGTACCTAATCCTCCAAGAACCTCTGTTCTGATAAATTGAAGCTCTAATCTTTCCAAGTCCATTTGTAACACTTTTGGTAACTCCCTATTGCTTGGCTGAATATCTGCACTCTTTCTGCTTAAAGCATATGCTACAACATTTGCTTTCCCTGGGGTGTAGTTGATTGTTAAATCATAATCCTTGATTAGTTCCAACCAACGCTTCTGTCTCATATTCAATTCCTTTTGAGTGAAGAAATATTTGAGACTTTTATGGTCTGTGTATAACTCACATATGGCTCCATAAAGAAAATGCCTCCATCCTTTCAATGCAAAAACTACTGCTGCTAACTATAAATCATGAGTTGGATAGTTGACTTCATGTGGCTTCAGTTGTCTTGAACCATAAGCAATCACTTTCCGATTTTGCATTAATACACAACCCAAACCTTCTTTAGACACATCACAGTAAACGGTGAAGTCCTTCCCTGTTTCAGGAACTGCTAAGATTGGAGCTGTGGTTAATCTAGTCTTCAACTCTTGGAAACTTGCTTCACATTTCTCATCCCACTTGAATGGTGTATCCTTCCTTAATAAGTTGGTCATTGGTCCGGATATTTTGGAGAAACCTTCAATGAATCTCCGATAATAACCAGCCATTCCTAAGAAACCTCGAATTTGCTTCACATTGGTCGGTGCAGTCCACTCTAGTACTGACTGAAATTTAGATGGATTTACAGCAATTCCACCTTTACCGATCACATGACCGAGGAATTCTACCTCATCTAGCCAAAATTCACAATTACTGAACTTAGCATAAAGCTTATGTTCTCTTAAAGTCTGCAATGCTATTCTCAAATGATCAGCATGCTCTTCCTTATCCTTGGAATATATCAGAATATCATCAATAAAGACTATGAAGAACTTGTCCAAATATGGCATGAAGATCTTGTTCATCAGATTCATGAATATAGCCGGTGCATTGGTCAAACCAAATGGTACTACCAGATACTCATGGTGTTCGTATTTTGAGACAAATGCTGTTTTTGGAACATCTTCCGACTTGATTTTTATTTGATGGTATCCAGATCTTAAATCGATCTTTGAAAATACTCCAGCTCCTTTCACTTGATCAAACAAATCTTGAATTCTTGGTATAGGATATTTATTCTTGATAGTCACGTTGTTTAGATTTCTATAATCCCCACACATCCGTCTTCCACCATCTCTCTTATCCACAAAGATTACTGGTGTTCCCCATGGAGATACACTTTCCTGTATAAATCCTTTTCTAGCCAACTCATAAATTTGCTCTTTGAGTTCTTTGAACTCTTTGGGTCCCATTTTATATGGTGCTTGAGCTATTGGTGCTGTACCAGGAATTAGGTCAATGGTGAACTCTATCTCTCGGTCTGGTGGCATTCCCGGTAGCTCTGTTGGAAATACATCTTGGAATTCATTAACTATAGGAATCTCTTCCAATTTAACTTCTTTCATTGAATTCAACTGCAGATCCACCATGATATGATTGTGCTTATCTGCTTGGTAAACTATCCTTGCTTCACTTGGAGTTTTGATTGAGACAGTTTTCTCCTCACAATTTATCTGAGCTCCGTGTTCCATCATCCAATCCATCCCCAGCACTACTGCAATTCCCTTCAAAGAAATCACATAAAGGTCTGCGAAATATGTACGACCATAGGTCGAGATAACCTGATCTTGTTTTATGTGGCGTACAATAACATTCCCTCCTGCCGTAATTACGGTCATAGGACTTTCTAACGTTGCCCTTCTAATCTCGAACTTATCACAAAATTCTTCAGAAATGAATGAAGTAGTTTCACCAGTATCAAAAAGAACTTTGCCGGGATTGGTAAGGATATTGAGCATACCTATCACTGCATGCTCCGAATTATCCACCTCCTCGAGGGTTGCACAATTCAGTTTCCCAGTAGGTTGGTTCCTCTTGCCATTGTTGTTCTTGCCATTATTTCCTCCTTTATTGGGTTGTCCATTTCCTCCACTGGCTTGTCATCCTCCCTTGGTAGGCCATCCTCCTGGTGGTTTGCTCGGACAATCTGGCTTGATATGCCCCTTCTGACCACAACCGTAATAGATCACTACAGGATTTTTGCATTCCCTCTGGAAATGCCCTGGAATTCCACAATTGTTACAAATAACATTCCTTCTCGGATTGGATTGATTTCCACCACTGCCCTTGTTATTGTTATTGTTGTTGTTATTGTTGCCATAATTCCTATTCCGAGGTTTGAACTCCAGGTTGGGTTTAGGTTTGCTTGCCTGAATTCTCTTGGTTTCCTTTTTGGCTCTCTTCCTCTGATCCTCTTGGACATTCTTGTAGTCATCTTCGAAAGTAATGGCTGCATCCAAAAACTGCTGATCAGTTCGCTTATTGGCTAACCTTAGTTGCATTTTCACAAATGGATTTAATCCACGCAAAAAACGCTTCTTCCGCTTCTCTTCAGTGTTGACATCCTCCTCAGCATACCGAGACAGTTGACTAAACTCCTGGATGTATTTCATGACACTAGTATATCCTTGCTGAAGCTCCTCAAATTCTCTCCGCTTCAACTCCATAACACTTTCCGGAACATGATATTCACAGAATCTCTGCTTGAACTCTTCCCAGGTAAACTCCCTTCCTGGTTGTTGCATAGCCAATTGATTTTCCCACCATGATGCTGCAGGTCCAGTTAGCAGATGAGTTGCATACCTCAATTTCTCCTTATCATTGCAACCTACAGTTTTCAGCTTCATTTCAGTATCTGCTAGCCAATCTTCTGCATCCATTGGTTCAGGAGCTGATGCAAAAGGTAACGGTCTTGCATTCTGGAAATCAGATAGACTCACTCCTCCACCTTAAGGTGACCTCTAATTTGCTCGTCCCAGCAGCTCTTCCATGAACTTTTTCTGGTTCTCTTGCATCATTTGCATGCATTGCATAAAGTTCTTTATCCATTAAAGGCCTCATTGGTGGTGGTGGTAATGCTCCATTAACGGCCTCATAATTACATCATGCACATGTGTTCTGAGCTCGACTTTACGCACAGAACTAGTCACACAATGAAGATCCAAAGAAAATCCAAATATGCATTTCACATATTTTACATAATATCATAATGATACAAAGTCATTACAACATATACCATATAGGTATAATCACAAAACTACCTTATTACTTGGGGTACAATACACAGTACTTGATACTACTAACTAATTGTCTCCTTCTAGTAGTAACTACGCTCATCGTACATGCCTGATGTCAAATAGTGATGACGTGTTGTTCGTCGCACAGTTTGTGGAACATATGGCCTTCCAGAAGGAATATACTCTGTATCTGAAGTGACATGACTTGAGTCATTACTCAACCTGAGCATATTGACTCCCTCCAGCTCAGCTGAAAAGTCTTCAAAACATATTCAACATTATCTCTAGCCTGCATCTCCTGAGCTTCATTTCTTGAGTTGTCAACAGGATACGCATATCTTGCTGCTTCCCAGGTGCTCTCGTGGGCAAGATAGTTAAACACTGGATAATGTATATTCCCTAGGTTTTGACAAGATGTTGATGATTCAAGCACTCTCTCCTCAGGATCTTCTTCTTCATCCTGATTATTTATTGTCATGGTATTTCTACTACTCTTATTAGGGTTCAATCTTACACCCATCCAACTAGATTGTCCAACATTCTTGTCGGAACCATCTGTGGACATCTGGTGTTCATGAGATCCATTATATGATCCCATTCTCCAACCATACGAATTCTCAATAGGAAGTTCTGAGTCAGAACCATCCTCTGAGCCCTGTGGTACTGCATACCGCATATCCATACTAGAATCATGTATAGGTTCAGGTCTTGGTGAATAAGGATATGGTATAAAAGATTCAGGATCTATGGGTATATCCTTAAAGATAGGTGTTGCACTACTACTTGCTTCTTTCTCTAACTGGAATGCTAACTTCTTCCTCCTTTCCGGATCAGTTAGATCTCTAACATGTCATTTTTGTCTTCAACAATCACTTGATGGGTCTTATAAAAAGACGCAACGAGTGTTTGGTACCTATCCATAAACTTGGAAGCTAACTTAGGATGCTTCTTAACCAAAGTAAGATGATCCGTTATAGGCTCCGAGTCTATAGAATCATGAGGTATCATAGAGAATGTTCTACCTTTTAGCTCCTTGGTTTTATGCTCACGGATATTAGCTATGGCCTCCACAACAGCAACATGATATGTTGCTAAATGACTCCTACCTTCTCCTATAGGTAGATCATGATATAATCCAAGCTTCTCTAGAATTTGGATACTCACACGATACTTGGATAACATCCGGCCATCAAGGTAAGTGATAGTGTTCACTGGAATTCTAGTTAGACAACTAAAGAGCTTTAAAAGTTGACGAAGTTGGTCTGTGAATGATCCTTGATAATCATCAAGAGTCTCCTCTTTCCTTACCAAAGTCTGTTTTGGAAACTTTGGTGCCATATCTCTGTATATCAGAAAAATAATTTTTGATTAGTATCCAATGATGTACTGCATCATAACAAAGAATTATCGCACTAAAATATATAACGGAATATTCTCATTTGAATACCCATTATATCACTTTTAGAGAATTCTTTATTTTTGCTAAACTTGCCTACAGGTCATACCCTTTACTAGGTTTCCAACCTAAGGTCAAAGCAATTTGCTCTGATACCCAGCATACGACTGCATGTGCAGTACACTATAGTCGTTGACATGACATCCACATAACACAGTTCCGTAAATATCACATCCCTTAGAGTGGTACAACAGAAACATTGTGGGTCCATATTACAAAAGTACACACATTATTATTATTATTACAATACCGGAAGTTCAAGACTTCCAAAAGATCCAACTTATAAACAAAAATATAAAGTGTTTTAGTGGAATATAAAAGTAACAACTCCGACTAGGAGTTGAGCTCAGCAGCTTATTCTATAGAGTTTATGCTGCTCGGCTCAGTTGGTTACTACTAACTAGGATACTTAGTTGGACTCGTTATCTTCGACACCGTAGAGGATTTCGTAATCCACTCCTTCAACGCCTCCGGACAGATCAGGTTCCTCGTAGAACACATCTTCTTGGCATTCGGCTGCATACATTGGCACGTCTTCGGGATCCTCAGAGTCTAAGCAAGGGATCAAAGGAAAGAATGAGTAACAACGTTACCCAACAAGTTCATTATATGCAAGGTGGGAAGTTTGAATGTCTAACTATGACCTCAGATTATAAATCCTTGGCACTATGCAGTTTTTGTAAATCTTTCTTCAAAGATTGATTTTATTCAGAAAAACTATGACCATCATCCTTCACAGGTTGACCAGAACTTTCATGGAATTCCTTTCCTGCCGTGTTCGTAGCTCCTTCCCGGAACAGGGAGTAACAAGTTACAATTCTTACACTCTGTAGAGGTGCGTTACTTTACCCATGAGAGATCAACTCCTTGTTGCACAACCGGGCGTACTTTCCCGTCAAAAATTCCATGATGTGGGGCCCAGTAGTTGGTCCAAGCCAATCACTGCACCCTTCGCGACCCCGCATGCCTCCTTGGTGTACACCATGCCCACATAACGAATTATGGCAATGGTTTGTACACACCGTTATATGCCAGAACTATTGTGGGACGATGAGGGTTCCCACCCATATGCTGGATATCCTCTATGAATTACCAATTAATATGCATGCTACGAGGATAACAGCCACGACCTGCACATCCGGCTTCATGCGAGAGGAAGAAGATACAGCTGACTTGTCCGTCCCATTCCAAATATCATGGCTAACGCGTAATATACGGAGCTAGGATCACTTATGTCAGGGGTCATAAAGTCCCTACTTGATCATCATTGTTCGCAATTAGAACTCTAAGTTCTATTGCTTCATTATATCATCATTAGGATGATATCTACGATTTCTTTATTTGTGAAAATAATATTTTCTTTCTTATATAGCATATATGATAACACACAATTTGCAAATACTTTGATATAAGCAAGTGATGAACTTGCCTTGTGATGGCAAGGTAGTGAAGTCTGATGCTTGCACTGGACCTTGAGCTTCTATGTCTACAAAAACATCATTATTGCCCGGTAAGGACAATATTTAAAGAAGCAAAATGATTATGCAAATAATGTAATGCATTATTTAATTTGATATGCATTTACCCTATTATTATATAAGGTCATCGTTAATAATATTAAAGAATTTATAAATATTACTTTTTAATATTTATAGCATATATTAAATTATTTTATTTTATTTTACTTTAATTGATTTAATAATTCTTTTAGGAATTATCAACTATACATTAAAAATTGTTATTAAATATTTATTTAGTATTTCTCAAAAATACTATAATATTAATATATAATGAAAGTGATTTTTATTTATTTTTATCATCTTTCAATAATTTTGTAAAATTCCATAAGGAATATATAATTTACAAAATTCTTGTAAAAATTTAAATGTCTAAAATTTTATATTTTATTTTATTTGGATAGTATGGATTATGGTGAATCCAAAATTATCTTATTTATAATTTTTGGACTTATATTTTAATTTCTAGAATTTAGTTAAGTCCAGGGGTATTTTGGTCTTTTCCTGTTTATTAAAACCGGCCTGAAAAGATTTCTGGGCTAGTTATACTTATTGGGCCCTAGTGGCCCATTAGTCACAGACAAAAGAACCACCCCGAAGGGTTTGGCCCAACTCGGCCCACTCCTTACTGCCTCTCTCCCTCCCTCGAGCTCATCCTCTCCTCCTCTGACCCCTACCCTGTGGCCAGCGATGCCGCCACCGGCGATTCCCGCCGCCGTAGGACGTTCTGGTCGCCGCCATGGTGCAATTGGGGGTTGTAGACGACGCTCGTTCGTTCTATCCAATTGGATTCGAGCCTGGTGCTCTCCTGCAATGGATCGATGCCGTCCCGAACCCTAGGGTTTGGGGTTGGCACAGATTCAGGTGTTGTCGTGGCCGTCGTGTGTCGAGGTGATGCTCTGCACCTCCAGACGTTATCAGGGTCGCTGCCGTGGCGCCGTGCGGGTTGCAGCGCCCCCTCTGGGGTGCTCCCGTGCCGCCATGGTCGTCGGCCCTCTGCTTCCTCTTCTAGTCTTCAGCGAGGACCTCCGGTGAGTTCGATTCCTCTCCCCTGGTGCTCTCTATGCTTGCTGATCCGATGCTAGATGTCGGCAGTGTCCTCTCTGGATAATGTCTGATTTTGATTAGGATGGCATATCCATTTAGGGTTCTTATCCTGGTTGATCATATACTGGATGAATTGGATCATGTTTGGATGAATTGTAAACCTGCTAAGTTGTTATTGGCCTGAGAATTGTTGCTTAAGATGATATAGAATGTTTCTGGTGGCTTATTAGATGAATTTATGCTTGGATTACATCTGATTCAGATGATATAGTTGCTTGGGAAACAAGCTTGGTAAAGCCAATGACTTGATAACTTTCCACTGTTATTTGATTTGTGGTCATGATTATGATAGGATACACCCACTGTCTTAGTGATGTTGGCTTGAGAATTAACATGTGGTTTGAGAGTGAAGTTTAACATAGGAATATCCTAGTTATGATTCCTATGTTAGCAGGAAAATGATTAGTAAGTTGATTGTCTGAATTTGTGATGATTAAATGTCTATCCTGATTCATAATGGATTACTCTTGTGACACCATCATGGTATGGCACACAAGTTTTATTATAACCCATTGATGGTTTTGTTTTATGCTTAATGACAAACTTGCCTTTAAAAGATAAATGGAAATGTTCTTTTCTGAATTCCCTAAGACCAGTGATGTTGGTCTGAGGCTTAGGGATTCAGATTTTATCTAGTTGATTCATATATATAGTCCTGGTAGTGGTACCAGCTATTGTTTCTTGAATCAAAGCTTGGAAAAATGATAGTAAGCTTGATCATGATCTGGATCCAAAGGATTAGTTTCTTAAGGTGCTACCCTTTCTTTAGGGATGTGCCTAGAAATAGATCATAGATATATTTATGCTTAAATTGTAAGATATAGCTTAATAGCCAGAGCAATGATGTTGCTCTGACCTCTGGCTAGTCCTTGTACATGGCTGTTTGCTTTTAGAGTTTGAAATCCCTATGATGGATTCACCCCACTTGGGTGCTTTCTGAGGGTTTGTTTTATAAAGCAACACATGCTTCTATCTAGATGATATGATTAGATCATGTGAAGGTTTTATGAAACTCACCATAGAATCTGATGTTTGTGGAGTAAGGTGGTGATGATGATCTTGTCTTGCTGTGCTTCCGTGGTTGATCTTGGCTAGCCTGCTCCTCCTAGCTCCTGGATTTGTCCTTGAGCTAGCCTGCTTCTCCTAGCTCCTGGACTTGTCCTTGCTGTCCACCTGATTCTTCCCTCTCCTTATGTCACCATCCTGGTGATGTTTGGTTGATCCTTGGTGGTTTGGTTTGGCTGGTGTGCTTGATAAGCTGCTGTCTAGGATGGATGTTCTTGTCTGCAGGCAGTGGGGATATGCACTGGTGCCTCTCCACGGTTGTGTTGTGGTTTTGTGAATTTGGGCTGTGCTGTGAGGTCGACAGCACATCACATGCATGTTGATGTGTGTCCTTCCTGTGTGCTTGCTGTGCACTTCTGGATATGTTTAGAATTTTGGAACTTACTATTATTAAGTTACTTTCACCTGGCTGGTGAATTTGCCCCTCTTGGCTATCATTTGACTTCTGGCTTTAAATTTATGAAAGATGGATTCTTTCATATTGGTGAAACTTGCCCCTTTTTTATAGATTTCTCAATGATGAATTTGTCTAGTGCACTTTACTGACATGTCTGAGAGAAAATACTAACACTAACCTTTTATTTTTTATTTTATTTTCCTGTTTTGTTTTGCAGGTACAGATATAAAGATGAAGATTTAGTTTAGGTTTAGTTATAGAATAGTTATAGAATAATCCAATGTAATTTTCTTATTCTTTTGTAATTTTCATTTTATTATTTTGTAATTTTCATTTTATTCCATTGTAATGAAGATTATATTATTAATAAAGAATATTCTTATTCTTTATTTTTTTTGTAAATTGTGAAGTTTGGAAATGGTTTCAGTAAGTTATATTCTTTGTAACTTGTTTATATAATGATAATATGAAATAAATTTTCATATTCATAATTGTCTTCTTTAAATAATGTTTTGAGTTAAATTAGTTAACTCCTAATTAAATCAAGATTCAAACCTTATGTCTAATTCATTTGAATTATAATTCAAACACTCAAGTTTAAAATTCAAATTCATTTTAAAACACATAATTCCTTAAAGATCATATCAAAGTTTATAACAATCATCCTTTAAGACTAAACCTAATCTCAAAGTATGAAAGAAACATTGATCACTGAAGGTTTTTATTTGGCGAAAATTTTACCCACATTTTCACAGATGAATGCATGCAACATTCCTTATTCCTAAATCTACCCTTCGTTAGTTTCTAAATGCTGGGATGTTACATTGAATCCCCGTTCTAGTGCTGGAGGGTTGTCCTGGGCTCCTCTTGCTCGTTTTGGTGTAGGTGTCGTTGGGCGTGGTCTTGTCAAAGGACAGATCTCGGACGCCAGGGCGGCGGCCCTGGAAGGTGCACTAAAAGGGCGACCTTCCGGCGGAGGTGGCTTGCGATGGTGACCCTCAGACCAACGACGTTCCAACATCCCCGGGTGAGCTTGATGGCGACAGAGCTGCTGCTTGGCGGCAGGGATTTGTCGAGGTGGCGGATCCCCTGGTGGAGGAGGAGTAGGGCCTGGTGTTGTGGATGGCGTGTATGGTGGTACCCTTGCTGCAGTGCGTCGGTGGGACTTCACGAGCCTATTCGGGCTCGGTCAGGCCAAGAGGGTCTGGTTTGTCATGCTGCTGCAACCGGTCGGCTATCGCCTTCTGGCGGTGGAGGTAGTTCCCTCCCGCGTGCTGATTTCATGCCGACCCCCCACCGAAGTTTCTGCTCTCACGGTCCTACCAGCCTCGCTTCATGGCTCACGGTTAGACGGCGGTGGTGCCTTCAAGACCGTGGTGGCAAGTGCACGTGGGCGACAAGCTTGGTGGAGCATTACAAAGTGCTTGGTGGAACATTATGCCTGCGGGTATCGTCAGGAAGGGCGTCAGGTATATCTCTTCCCACCTCCCAGGACGTACCAGGGAGTACCCTAGAACCAGTCTGGGCAGTAGTATCGTCATCGTCACTTTCCTTCTTAGAGGTGCTTCTTGGTGCGCGGAAGTTTGGACGGCTAGACATGTGGTGGTACTTCTCCGAAGGGCGCAACGGTTGCGAGTTATTGCCGTTTTCGTCGCACTGTCGATGTTGGCTTTATTTTCTTTTTTTCTTTTCTTGTTTTCTTTGGGCTTGGCTTGTGCGGTTCTGCCCCAACATTGTTTGGAAAGTTATATCGGGTGATTGCTATATTAATATAGCGGGGCGTAAAGCCTGTTTCGAGGAGTCAGGCTTGTCTATACCTCGTGGTGGGCAGTGACCTTGTGTACGTCTTCTGGGAAGATCTACAGTGTTCTTTGTCCTTTGATGATTATGATCGCATCTGCTACTGTTTATTCTAGGCAGTGAGAGGGATTAGTTAGGCACCAAAGGGTGGTGAAATTAACAGAACCCGAACAATCCTTGTAGATTGTTTCAACTTGGAGACCGGAAGTTGCACACACACCATTGCCCAGAGTGGTTCTCGGAAATCTTGCTGTTTCCTCCGCTTCACTAACTAACAGGCAATTTTTTGTCTATTGTTTCCTTGTGGGTGAATGGTTTCCATTCAGTACGTGTTTCGCTATCTGGCAGCATTATTTCCTTTCACAATGTGAAGTAGAGAGGAAGCAAAAGATTCATGTGAAGGAGCGAGTTTGGTAATAAGTTACTACTAGTACTAGAAATGATCTCCACCGGCCTGGAGTTAGGAATTTGCTAGGCAAATCGATCAAATAAGTAGGAGTGCAAACATAACAATCGCAAGAGAGAGGGCAAACATGCGTCCAACTTCCTTAAGTGAGGACCGACTACTACTAATTAAGCAAGAACGTCTAAGGCTTCCTTTAATTATTTGGTGGGCTTCAGGGGAATACGAGTCCCTCCCTGCTGCATCAGAACGCTGACCATCAAGACAGAAACAACGGGTAGCTAACAAGTTTCAAGACAGGTAGTAGTACATCCGTACAGTAGAGGGGAATACATTGCCATCCCTGTATCAAAGCAGTTGTTGCTCAGATTTGTTGAAGGCGAGTTCCTAGACCGCCACCGGCTGGAGCTCGACGTTGTGCTGGTTCTGGGCGGGGTTGATCTGCTGCTGCTGCTGCTGCTGCTGGTTCTGGGCGGGGTCGTTCTGCTGCTGCTGCTGCTGGTTCTGGGCAGAGTCGTTCTGCTGCTGCTGCTGCTGCTGCTGCTGTGCCGGCGCCGCGTTCCGGAACTTGAACCAGATGGTCACCCACACCAGCGTCTGAAGCACCGTGAAACCCAGCCCCATCCCGTTAGGCACCTGTTACTTCCAAGGAAGAAGGCAAGCAGATGAAGTTAGTACAGATTTATCAAAGGTACACGCATGCATGCATGGATCGTAGGCAGGACCAAATAAGTGAAATTTAGCCTAGGAACGGACCTCGATGTAGTAGTCCTGTGGCTTGATCGCGTGAAGCATCCATGAAGTGCAGTTGCCCACCCCGGCGAGCAGGAGCAGGATATTCTGATTTTCCACGTTACGGGTGGTGTAGACAGCCCACTACATTACGGCGTTGGAAGAAGTAGTAATTAGCAGGCTAGGCGCGCATTGGTGTTGATGGGAAGCAGCAGGCAAATACTAGTAGTAGTAGTAACAGGAGCTAGCTTAGCTAGCCTAGCAGTAGCAGTGATCGGAAGCAGGGGAGCAGCGTACGTACCGTATCAGGAATCATGGCGACGTACATCGCAGCAGATGTAAAGGCGGCCAGTGTGCCGAAGAGGTGCACTCGGAGGTCTTCGTTGCGTCCACCGTAGAAGCCCCCGAAGTAACCCACAAACACAACCAGACCCCAGGCCAGCTCCCCCACAATCGCCCAGGTGGCCACCGTTCTTGCCCGCCCTTGCGCGTACCGCCGGTAGAAACACGAGTACAGCAGCTCTGTGACCACCGCCACTGCGTTGATGACGGCGACAAGGTATCGCTTCTCCGGCAGAGTGTATGCCACCACGCATACAGCGTTGACATAGGTTGCCACGTAGTTCAGGACCCACCGATTTCCCACGCCATTATCTCTCTTAATCTGCAGCATCGTCTTGCTGGAAGAAACAAGAGAAGCAGGTTATATATTAGTCCAGTTATTGAGCGAGCTAGCCAGATACATGCATGGCGATCGACTGTACATTACACGGACGACACCCAGGACTGCAAAGCTAGCTAGCTTGTATATATACACACAATGATTTCGCACTGGAAACTTGAAATGTAAAAAAATAATTCTCCTTTAATTTATTTTGACCCAACTCGATCTGCTCGTACCAATACAGCAGGGATTCCAGTAGCAAAACCTCGCTGTGATTTCGAATTGGGGACAAATAGATCCAAACAACGTTTTTTTTAGGGGAAAAAAGATCAAAGCAACTAGTTACCGAAGCCCAATCTCATCCTCCACCCACACCTCTCCTCGCTTTAGCCATGGAAGATCGAAAAAAAAAACTGCATATGGAAGCCCACAAGACAGAGATCTGGCGCAAATCACTCCAATCGTAGGCAACAAAATACTGACCATGCACGGCGAGACCACTGGTCGATCGACCGTCTTGCCGTCGAACAGAAAACAAAAGGACCCTTTTTTTTTCCCCTCCCGAAAACCTTTGTACCAACCAGTAGGGAGCAAAACCTGTCTGTGATTTAGATTTGGGGACAAATAGATCCAAACAGCGTTTTTCTAGGGAATAAAAATTAGTTCCAAGCAACTAGATACGGAAAACCAAGCTCGCCATCTCGCTTTAGCCACGGAGATCGAAAGCCCAAAATACAGAGATTCGGCCCCAATCAATCCAATCGTCAACCACTCCACTCTCAATCTAGTCTAGACAAGAAAATACCATACACCCACACTGAGACCATGCACGGCGAGACCACTGGCCAACCGTCTCGCCGCCGTCGAACAGAAAACAAAAAAGGCTATTGTTTTCCTCCCGATTCCCGAAAACCTTTGTTTCAACCAGGCGCGCGGCACCAAAAACCCCGTCTACCGCTACCGCCGGCGTACGTACGTGCGCCGGCCGGCCGGCCGGCCGGCCGGCGTACACACAACGCATACAACACCACGCGCGCACCTTTTACCCGCGAGAAAACAGAGGAAGGGCACTCACATAGGAGCACTGATGAGCGCGAACGCGAAGACATTGCCGAAAACCCCAGCTACGTTGCTCAGGCTCAGAGTCACCATCGCCGCCGCCCGCCGGAACACCCCTCACCGCGGTATGCTTCTCTTTTTCTCGGGCTGGTGGATTTGAAACCTAGCGGACGCCTGCGCTAGTGTATAAATGGAAGAGTATGGACGTCGAGGGGGAGCGGAGGCTGGCACCCCTGCTGGTCCGTCCAGCGTATACCGTGGACTACGTAAGCTAAAGCCGTCATCTTTTCTTTTTTGACCGCCCGTTGTTGTTAAAGTGGTAGTATTCTGAATAAATATTTGATTTCTTTTTTTCAAACTTAACCGGACACCTCCATAAATAATTCCCAGAAACTAAAATCTGCAAGTTAATATGTACAATTCAAAATTTAAAACACATGTAAATTAAGTTTCACACCACAATTCGGTATGGCACGGACCATCTCATACGAGCATATCTAGCAAATACCGCATATTGTCGACCCGCAAAAATCGTATACAGTAATTCACAAACCAGATTTTTGGCTAAAAAAGGGTCTAGGCTAAGAGCATCTCCACTCGGGTCCCACGACGCCGATCCCAGGGCGATTTTTTTTTTTTGGTCTGGACGTGAATATTGGCTCATTCGTATTTTCAGGACCCCGGTTTCGTCCGGATTTGGGCCAACTTTAGTCCGGACTTCTCGGGCCATTCCCAGGTTGGTGGGAACGCCGGATGAAACGAAAACGGACGTGGGCCAACCTTGTCGGCGAGACATTCTCATTCCCCACACCCACTCGCCTAGACTACGGCGAAGAGCTCCGCAGCTGCCTCTGTTGACATGACTTTGCCGACGAAGCTCCACCACGCCGAGCCGTATCCATTCCTCTAGATAGGCTCGCCGCAGTCGATGCCTCTTTCGCTGCCCAAACTTCGCCATAGCTCGGCTTCGCTGCGAGCTCCAACCACCTCGCCCGCCAAGTGTTCGGTGTTTTGCCGGTTCGGCCATGGACTCCGACGACGAGGAGATATTCGCCGTGTTGCTGGAGGAGGAGAACGTCGCTGCCGCCAAAGATGCAGAGCACATGCAGATCCTCGCCTCCCTCGCCCGGCTGTACGTGCAGACGGCAACGCCGAAGCGTGGAGGTTCGGCTAAGGGTCGTCGGAAGTGCTAGGCAAGGTAGAGGATGGAGGGCTACTGCATGTTGTATGCCGACTATTTCGCTGACGAGCCGCTGCACGAGGAGGTCTTTTTTGACATCGTTTCAGGATGAGCCAGAATCTCTTCCACAAGATCGTGCATGCCATCCGTGAATTAGACCCCTATTTCGTGTGCAAGAAGGACTGCACTAGCATGGTTGGGTTTTCCTCACTTCAGAAGTGCACAATGGTGACGAGGTTGCTTGCATACGAAGCACAGGGTGACAGTGCCAATGACTATTATGGGACCCCAGATTTACGGTCCGAGAAACCTCGTTATGCCTGCAATTCATGTTCCCATGATCAATGAGTCGTGAGCATAATCGACAAGTACCATTACAACATCCAGATTAACAAGTACAAGTACTTACAATAGAGCCATTATGGCGATACAACATCAATAGCGGAAGTCTTCAAGCGCAGAGCACATGTCATGCCTTAACCTAAAGGCATCTGACTAGGAAGACGACCTAGCTCGCATAAACGTCAGCATCTCCATCGTTTCTCTCGATCATCTGAAAGTATGGCCAAGTAGATAGCCATGGAAAATGTTGGTGAGTACGTTGAATATACTCGCAAACCATCTCAAGAGAACAATAATAAAGGATATGCAATATGGATGTGGTAGGATGGCTCCATAGGAGGTTCTTTTATCAACTAGTTTCTCTTGGATATATAGCATGTTTATATCCTTGTTGAAATTTTTTTGTAAAAAAATTTGGAAACCTTTTTGAAAAGTTTTTAGAAAACACTAGGATTGGGTAACCCATTTGATTTTCTTTCCGGTCATCTCATGACCAAACTCCTTTCCTCCCATTTTACGACCATCTCATGGTCAAAACATTTCAAGCCATTGCTTTTCCGAAGTTCTTTTCGAAATCAAAACCAGTACCGCTCTACAGCAACCTTCCCAACCGTCCATGACCGAGGACTCGACTATTCGAATAGATTTACACTCTGTAGAGGTTGTATACTTTATCCACATCATCCAGGTACCCTGCCCTGATCTACACCGATTGTGGGTCAAGTAACCGGTCAAGACCTTCGGGATGCCCGCTCTAGTATAAATTCCTACCCTATGAGTGTTAATCCCCTCAAAACCGAGACGCCCTATATAGTTCACAATCCAACCGGAGCGCCTTTTTACACCTCGACGGGAGTGCGCTTTCAATGAGGGGCTCATAGTAT
The DNA here is from genome assembly GCA_910589765.1 of Avena atlantica. Taxonomy (NCBI): domain Eukaryota; kingdom Viridiplantae; phylum Streptophyta; class Magnoliopsida; order Poales; family Poaceae; genus Avena; species Avena atlantica. The sequence continues at coordinate 426,241,026 of OU342738.1, forward strand.
CACGTGGAGGTCCGTAGACCCTTAGTTCCTTCTCCCGGTCGATGCTACGCATGGACCATTTTTCAGGAGAAGGCCCACCCTCTGGGATTTTGGGATTCCCTATAGTAGTTGCAGGCAACTTATACCGGAGTTGACAAACTTCCAGTAGAGCCTTATCCCATTGCAGAGTAATGTGGTTGCACGGGTTAATTGTTCTGGCAAAACTGTAAAGAACCGGGTGCATTTTCATAAACATTTTTCCTCCATCTTTTGTCCAATCTTTTTGTAAAACCAAAACCTTTTTCCTTTTTTAAACTCACTTGGAATGCCAAACCTCTCCAAGGTTTTCTCATAAAACATTTTTTAAGCTTTCCCGGGATCTTCCCATCCCATAGTTTTGCTTCGGCTAAAACGGGGTCTCCGAGGGGTTATGGTGTTAAAACACCATCTACCATATTAGGGCAAATAGGTGTCGTCAAGGGGATTGTACTTAGCAGTACAAAAGCGTAATAGCTTGGGGGAGCCAAGCTACTACCATATATAAGTCCACATATAGTAAAACAATGCAGATTCGTAAAGATAAAACATGCATAAGTAAAACAATAGGACAAGGGCTTATGAGCAAGAAGGTGGCTTGCTTGTGACCAGCGTGATATCCCTGGACTTATTCAAGAGAAAACCAGAATACCAATAACCATATTAATAGTAATATAACCCGATGCGTCCGTCTTCTCGGCGTCACATAATCGCAAACTACTGTCGTTATCGAGCAACATGCAATGCACCAATCAAGATAAGGCATACAAGCATTAATACACACATAAAGCAATGGATAATACAAGTTTATACATCAGTAGGTGTTGAGGATTTTGTTGGGATACCAAAGAAATGCTTTGGTTGCATTTGTGGATTTTCTATTTAAGATTTATAGTCCCAAAACTACCTAGATAAGGAGTTTTAGAGCAAAGCCAAGTTATATAAGATAACATTGTGTAAAAGTAATACCATCAGATAGGTATTGATGAAATGAAACCAACAAAAATGATTTCACTATTTTATCAATTACCATTGATTTATAATGATTTTTATGGTGAATAAAACTCTAGTTTTAGGGAATAATTCACCATAAATGTTCTGGAGGTCCAAAAATTATTTACTTGGCTGGTGAAGTAGGGTTTGATCTACTGATTCACTGAGAGTTGGAATCAACTTAAAATATTTAACATAATGCCCTCAGGAAATTCCCAAAAATAGTTATGGATGATATTTGTCTTTTTCATCAGATTTATTCTACCGGAGATTTTGATGTGATTCCAAAGCCACATGTTAGATATCTAGAGTACCTTTCTACAGAAATTGGAATAACCCTTGTTTGGTTTATATAAATTCTGTAGTGATTTTATTGGTGAAAACACCCTAGGCAAAAATATTTAAATTATTAAAATTAATCCAGAACTCAATAAATCATGAGTTCCTGGGTTTTGATAGATATTATATATAAGTACTGTGAGTTGGAATTATGTCGAAATATGTCATGGTTTGGTGTAGGGAAAATCCTAAAGTCCATAATTAATTGTTTTTGTCATTTTTGCTACTGGCAAAATAGGAAGCAAGATAGTATGAGGCCAAGTCCATAATTACGTTAACTTATTCTTCCTTTTGAGATTTTCTAATTTCACTCATTTTATAAATATTGCACGAGTATTATATGAGAACTTGTTTTTGTGTCTTTTGTTTTATGCACTTGTTGTTTTGGGTGTTTTGACAAATGACAATATAATAAAACACAGATTACAATAAAACAAGGGGATAGATAATATTGGGATCAGGGGCGAATCTAGGGAAAAATTACCATGGTGCACAAGATTTACATTGACTTTGCGGTATATGTAGTTGAATAAAATATTTAGTAATACCATTGCGTTAAACAAGTCTTAGCACAATGATTTCCACAATGCAAAGCACAAACGATATGCTCACACATATAAGAACGATCAAGTTCTTCCTAAAATAAATAAACAGATGTTCATGTGACTCACAAAAGATAGCCGATAATAGATGAAACGTCATCTAACCTCGCATCCTCCATAATCTACAAATTAGCAACATAGAATCAAGTTATCAAATGAAATATTATAACAAGATAAATTATTTTAAGCTAGAGAGTTTTACCTTTTAATATTTACGGTTTCTTATTTTCATGAATCGATCGATGACTTGATCATTGGTGACTCTCTTCATTTCTACTTTCTCCACATAGCAGATGACGTTATCACTCAAACTATCATCATTGAGGCGATTACGCAAATAAGTTTTCACGAGCTTCATCGCTGAGAAACTCCTCTCGACCGTCGCAGTGGCAACAGGCAACACAAGTACTAGATTCAGCAGCCGATAAACTAAAGGATAACAAATATGCTTCCTCGTCTCAACCATTGTCTTAGAAAGATCGCCAATATCTTGTATGTTGGAGAATCTGTCATCTGCTCGCACGTCAACAATATAGAGGCGTAGATGGTGGCTTAGATCCCTCAGTTCAACAGAGTCGAAATCATTAGGATATAGTTTAGCCAGGCTCATTAGATTCTCCAAATTAAAATCATGAAATGAGTCTCTCGGACACAAAGCCGCAGACCATATAAGCAAGTTGGAGGATGTCTCATTGAAACGACTATCAAATTCTTGAATTAGCCAATCAAGAACACCATTAAAACAATCAACCTGATAGTGGTGTTGGTTGGTAATACCAGTCTTTTGTCGTTTCTTCTTAGGATTGACATAATCATCTTCCATCTCTAACGAGACAATATCATGTTCCTCACAAAATGCTTGCACATCAGATATCAAAGAGTCCCATCCGCTTTCTCTAAGATCAACCAAATGACTTCTAGTTGACTTGACACAGTTCATGTCATTCACAATATCTTGGTCCTTCCGTTGGAGAGCTAATGATAAGGTGTTGGTGACTATTAATATAGTCAACATGAGATGCAAGAAGAAGACAAAATCAAATGATTGGAAGTACACTAGAAGACAATTTGCTTGCTCTCTGTTTGTTCTATCCGTGTCTTCTTCTTCCACAAACTCTAAAACTTTGACAACTGCTTGAAACATATCAACCAAACTTTTCAGTGTTTTATAGTGCGAACTCCAACGAGTGTCTCCGGGTCTCTGAAGACATTGCTCTTGATTTAAGCCCGTACCAGTTTTAAGCATCCCACAACCTAAGGCCTTTTGCACTTCCTCAAGATTTATATCTCGAATCATGTCTCTTCTCTTTGAAGATCCACCCACAACATTCAGCAAGACAGAGATCATATTAAAAAAACTTCCAATTCCTATGTGTTTTCTCACCACAGCAACCACAACTAACTGAAGTTGATGTGCAAAACAGTGAACATAAAAGGCCGTGCTATTTTCCCTCATGATCAATGCTTGGAGGCCATTGAACTCACCTCGCATATTGCTTGCACCGTCGTATCCTTGTCCTCGAACTTGCTTGAAGCTCAACTTATATTTTTTAAAGAGAGAATCAATTGAGGACTTGAGATATGAAGATGTTGTCTCTTTCACATGAACGAGACCAACAAAACTCTCTTTAACAATTCCAAAACTATTGACATACCGCAAGACCACAGCCATCTGCTCTTTGCAAGAGACATCTCTAGACTCATCGACAAGCAAGCAAAAGACACCATGGCCAATTTCTTTGAGAATAGAACTCATTATCTGACCTGCAAAACAACTAGCAATATCTTTTTGGACCTCAGGGGACACCATAACAGAATTACCTGCAGCATCTTGGCCCAGTGCCTTGCCATAAGCTGGATTATGCTCTGCTAGGACATCACGAACTTCCCTGAAGTTCCCTTTATTGAGTGAATCTTTTGACTCATCATGGCCTCGGAATGGCAATCCTTGTTTCAGTAACAATCTAGCTGTGTCAATTGAAGAATTTAGTCGCGTAAAATAAGCAATCTTTGCAGCTTCACTTTGCACCTGTATAGCAACATCAATGTGTTCATCTCTTCTCAACAATGCATCACAATTTTTTAGGGCTTGATTGTGGACACTGCCAACTTCACCAATATGATCTTTCAGTCTATTTTTATTGTTCCATGCATTCCAGCCATTAACGACAAATGCCTCGTAGCCAGCTTCTTTTTTACTGCCACGGTCCCTAAATAAGAAGCAACAAAAGCAGTATGCCTTGTCTTTGGACTCGCTGTACTCCAGCCAACTACCAAACTCATCAAACCATTCAGGATTAAACCTTCTATTCCTACCCCCAATCAGTGTATACGGAAATTCGTAAGTGCGAGGTTGACAAGGTCCATTAATTAAGTACTTTCTTCTCACCAAGTCCTTGAGATTCGGATGATAATCTTCTATTTTTTTCCTTTGTCCCGGATCATACTTAATCTCCTCTTCCCAATTTAAATCATCTGGATTTTGCGATGGCGCTTTTCTCTTAAAAAGAAACCTATCTATCGACATATCTGTATTTGATAAAGACCGATTAAATAAGTTGACTTAACCACTTCGTAACAATCAAGAAAATTGAAAAATAGATGAAAAAGTCATGGAGTTGTAGTCCTGGTACCTTAGCTTTGGGTTGTGATTGGATTATAGAGCGAAGGGCGAGAGGACGGTCCTTGATCGGCTGCTGGGCAGGCAAATATCCTATACTCGGTAGTGAGCACAGAGATGCGTCGGCCGTCGGTGAGTCCGGAGGGGCTGAGCAAGTCGCGTCGTGGAGAGAGGATCAGAGGATTTCGTCTACAACACCACCGATCCAACGCGTGCGTGATTATCGCATCTAAACGATCGGTTAATTGATCTGTTTCTGCCCGTTTGCTCAGGCCTCCCATATGTCGTTAGCCCATTAGATAAGATATATTGTCTATTGGGCTTTGTTTATTCCTAAAAGGCTGAACCGGTGAAGCTTTCTCTGTCTAAAAGGCCACGTAACACTTAAATTTGCTGGACGTGGTGCACATCTGCCGCTAGAACCTGGTGCATCGCAATTACCAGATGCCTAATCGCTATTAAACAATTTTTTCGACCCTGGTGCATGTGCACCAGGCTAGCTCTACGTAGCTCCGCCCATGATTGGGATAACATTCCTTATATTAAATAGCCCGATCGATAACATTGGGATAACATTACAATAAAAAGAAAAAAGTACAATAATATAGAAGGGAATAGGCGCCCCGCCTAAACCCTAACCCTAGCTACCCTACTACATCGGCGGTGGAGGCGGTGCCGGTGCCGCCGCCCTCCGAGCCGCCGCGACATTCCAGTCCGCCAGCCTCTCCCGCTGCTCCTGCCGCCACTGCTCCTCCTGGAAGGCCCAGCGATTGGCCTCCCGTCGTTCCTCATCCTCCCGTCTGCGCCTTTTCTTCAAGGCACGCTTGGACTGCTTCTCCTCCCACCTCGCATAAGCAGCCTCCTCCTTTGCCTCCTGCTTCTCCGTCGCCTTCCAGTATGCTTCGGAGGGGCCGTCGTCGGGGAGGTTCCGCCGCCGGGGACTGGGTTGTGGACGAAGGGGCCCTCCGCACAGGGGCAGGGCGGGGCTTTGCGTCGCCCCCCCCCCTTTTTTCCACGCTTGGGGCGCGTGGGCGCCTCCTGCTCCCAGACCTGCTTGTGGTCCGGGTGGTTGTCCTCATCGCTAACTTCGCTCTCGGAAGGGAAGCGGAGGGGGAAGGTCGCCATGGCCGAGTGTTTTTTGGGGCTAGGAGGAGGCAAAGGGATGGGCTCGAGAGGTTGAAGATGAGGGGCAAGATGAGATGGGGAGTCAAAGGCGTTTTGCCTATTTATTAAAGGCGGGGCGTGAAGGGCGGCGTGGGAATCCAGCGTTGGCGCAGCCGCGTGCGCTGTGTTGCGTGTGGGCAGCGGGCGTAGGCGCATGCGTGATCAATGCGAAAGATAGCAAAAAATTGCTAGGATGCGACGTGACCCCTGCACCGTCGCCCCCGCCCCTGCATGCATGCATGCATTAATGCGAAAGAGAGAAAAAATGCCCATGGTAGTTGTTCATTGGCAGTGAAAAATCAAAGAAAAAATAGAATTTGGCCTTGATTTACTCGGTAATAAATGCAGGAATCTAGTACCAAGGTACTAGTTCGTTTTTACACACCGCATGCAACAAACTCGTTCGTTTTTACACACACAAGAAAACTCAGTGGGAGTAATCATAGGGATGTCAATTGGAGGGAATAGAGGGAGTATGAAACTAAGTTTATAATATTTTAGATTTTGATTTTTTTCTTATATACGTAGTCAAAGTTGATATTTTAGATTTATAAATATTAACTTTTTGTATGGCGCATGAACCGGATGGGAGTAAGTTTGACTGAAGAAAGTTGTTCGACGTACACTTATTTAATGCGACAGAGGGAGTAAATACGCTGCAGCGCCGTTGCACGCAAAATAGCTAGACTGCGACGCGAAAGACAGCTGCATAGCATGCATGCATGGTGCATCCTACCCCGCCCAGCGTCCTCGCATGCCACGCTCGGTCCAACGGCAATGGAGTGTGTCACGCTATATTTATTACATATTTTAGATTTTGATATTTTTTCTTAGGCTGATCATAGTGACATGCATACTCCCTCTGTCCACAAATAAGTGTACGTTTGGCTTCAAAATTTGTCCACAAAAAGTGTACTTCTACCTTTCCAATGCACTTTAAAGTAGAAAAAATTGCTTCACGGAAATCAAGTCCAATAACATTTAGCAAATGGTCTCTTCAATTTATTTGCGGACGAAGGGAGTATGTGGGAGTAACTTAGATGTGGTATCATGCATACGTTAATAGTCTAAGTTACTACTCCATAGTGCAAAATAACATAGATGTGGTATCATGCAAAGTCTCATTTATTACAATGATCTGAGGGGAGTAAGTTTGACTGAAGAAAGTTGTTAGACGTACACTTATTTATTGCGACGGAGGGAGTAAATACGCTGTAGCGCTATTGCATGCAAAATAGCTAGACTGCGACGCTAGGGGCAGCTGCATGCATGGTGCAGCCCGCCCCGCCCATCGCCCTCGCATGCCACGCTCGGTCCAACGGTCAATGGAGTGTGCCGCGCTGTACCTTATCTGTGTATGGAAAAACGATGAAGCCAATCAGATCCCAGAATTATCCATCCCACGGATCGCCAAGAGCTAGCCGCGAAATCCTTCTAAGAGACGCCAACCAATCAGGTTGCAGAACAAGCCCTTCCACGGATCGCCCAGAGCCACCTGCGGAATCCTTCTAGAAGACGCGATCGGACGGCCACAGTGTCGCGCTAGGGTTATATCTATGTTCCTCATTCGGCCTTAGGGTTAGCTGGGTTTAGGATGTAGTCAACGGGGTTTCACAAGTTTGACCAAACATTCAAATATGCATAACTAATTCAAAAAAAATCAAAAAAATACAAAACCTTTGCATAGTGTCATGTTATGTGACATAGTTGTGAGGAAAAATATCAAACTTGGTCTATTAATCATATTTCAAAAAACCCTTCACAAAATGACCTATCTCCTCCGAGGTTTTCTGGCTTTCGGGTCAAATGACCAATGATATGGCTAGAATCAAGGCATAGTTTGTGATAATGTGCCCATATTGGGCATGCATGTCTATAATTGGATGACTAACAATGTTATAGCACAAAGTTTTCCTTTTCGACGCACATAAAATCCATTTTCTATTTTCTGAGTGCCGAAAGAGGGGGGGATTTGTGAAGCAACCACCAAATCGAAGTTTCAAAATGGTAACATCCTATTTTTCAGACCACCTAGCATGTACAATTTCCCAACTTGAGTATCTCAAACCTTTTATTCCATCCCTGGTGAAAAAGACAAATCCTGCCGAATCGGCTGGAAGTGGGTAAGATATGAACTACAGGTACATGATTTCATGCTGATGATTTTTTGTAAAAATCATTTTTAGGTTCACAACATGCTATTTCATCAGAGATCCAATGCTAGTTTTTTGAGCCTCAGTCCCTAGCTAAGAATATTTATGAAAACCCTTCAAAAAGTTTGATCAGACATTCAAATGTGCATAACTAATTCAAAACAAATAAAAAAAATACAAAACCTTCGCATGGTGTCATGTTATGTGACATAGTTCTGAGGAAAAATATCAAACTTGGTTTTAGAAATGGTCGAAAAAAAACTTGCTTAGAAATGGGGTGATTTACCCTAGCTTTGGAGCCCATTTCAACCACATTTTGGGTGAGGGTGAGTTGTACTTCACAAAAGGGATCAGGGTGAGGATGAGTTGTATTGTACATATGAGAAAAACGTTGTAAGCTCATACAAACATGGAAAGGTGACATAACTACATTTGTTGAAATTCAAATTTACCATCATATTTGAATTTTTTCAAATTATCAACAAGTGACAAATTATTATAATAACAAATGTTTACAACAACAACAACTGCCAAATTATTACAATAACAAATGTTTACAACAACAAGTGCCAAATTCAAAGTCTATTTCTTTTGGCTCTTCTTACCCCTCGTTTTCTTCTCCTTCACAAGTTTCATACCACACAACAGGTTTATGCTCTTCTTTTTCTTACCATTACCATCTGGCCTCCCCACAGCACGTCCAAGAGTCTCCTTCACCCCCTGCACCTCCTCAACAACCTCATGATCATGATCCAGAGCCTCATCAACATGGTCACTTTGCACCAGAGCCTCAACAACATGGTCAGTTTGCACCAGAGCCTCAACAACAGGCTCATTTTGCACCAGAGCCTCAACAACATGCTCATTTTTCACCAGAGCCTCAACAACAGGCTCATTTTGCACTAGAGCCTCAACAACAGGCTCATTTTGCCCCTCATTTTTCACCAGAGCTTCCAAATCAGAAACGGTGTGCCCTAAAGCCTCAACAGTTTGCACATCATCCTCCAAAACAAGTTCAGATTGCACCTCAGCAGCACCAAACATGATCTGGTTAGTTCTCTTCTTTCTTTGTCCAATGATTCTTGCCCTTTTCACTGACCAGCATTCGTCAACAACAAGAGGTGGGCCTTTTTCTCCACGCTTCCTCCTGAAAACAAGCAAGTTAGCTGGGGGAGAAAAATCATCAACAAGAAATGGGATAGATTTTGGATGAACATACTTTGGCTTTTCAGCAGTGTATCTACACTTGGTAGATCCATCTCGGTGTCCAAGTTCTTCACAGGGTTTGCATCTATTCTTGTTACCTTTTTGGGCCCTTTTTGGCTTGGCATCTTTCTTTTCATCTTTCTTTCCCTTCTTGCTACTCCCACTTTTCTCAAACCAAGCCTTGAATCTACTCTGATTGGGCCTGCCAGCCTTTCTTTTCATCAAAGGAGGACACAAGGAGAACTGAATGTCCACTTCAGGACACTGAGACTGATCTGTAAGTGCTGGAATTGGTGTTCCATATGCAGCCTTGAATTTTGCTACAGAATAATACTCATGCAAATATGGGTGCATATTTAGCTTGTGTTTGGAGGCCAAGAAAAGTATGGCATGCTCACAAGGCTTCCCAGTGTGTTGCCACTCAAGGCATGTGCATTCATGCAATTGAGTGTCAACAACATGCCTCCTGCCAGTCTTTGTATCTCCGACTTCAGCACCCCACAATGAGGATTTCTCAACACGCAAATGTGCAAGATTTCTGCTCCTGTTGACCACCTGCTGCACAACATCAGGAAGCTTATCTCCTTGAAGAACATCACCAAGCCTTCTTCTCAATTCCCACAACCTCATGATCATGATCCTAATTTGGTCAACCATGTCATGGACAGGAAAGTCTTTTAACTCCTTCACTTTGTTGTTGAAACTTTCTGCCAAATTATTGTTGATATGATCACATTTGATGGCAGTGGTAAAACCAGACCTGTACCATAAAAGAGAATGGTAGGTTTCCAACCATGTACAAAACTTTACCCTATCCTCCTCAGAGCATGCCGCCTTAATCTTCTCAAGGTGATATGAATGTGTCTGCCTGGTGTAAGATCTTGCTGCTGGCCACATGCGTCCAAAATCATCTCCTCTGAATTTTTTGATCAAATTCATCCACATATGGCTGAAGCACTCCCTCTGCTCAGCATGAGGGAAAACAATCTTCACTGCATTTTCTAAACCTTTACATGCATCTGTGTGCACTGCCAATGGAGAGACTGGCCCTATGCATCTTTTCAACTACATCATGAACCATGTCCATGATGCCTCTGTCTCGGACTGAATCATGCCAATAGCTACAGGGAACATACAATTGTGTCCATCTAAAGCATTGCATGCTACTAGTTGACCATTCCACTTTCCAGTCAAGAAAGATGAGTCTATACTCAAATATGGACGACACCCTGCTTTGAAGCCATTGATGCAAGGCTTTAAAGCCATGAAGAATTTAGAGAAGAAGACTTTCCCATCAGCTCTTACCTCAGTATCTATCTCCACAACACTGCCAGGTGACCTCTTCTCTACTTCTGCTTTGAAGTTATAAAGCATTCGAAAGGTATTTGCCCAATCACCATATAGCTCTTTCATTGCCCTTTGCTTTGCCTTCCACACTGTAGTATAATTCAGCTTAATGGGGTACTGCTTTTCCAAGTCTATTTTCAGTCTCTTTGCAGTGTTGTTTGGTGTTGTGGCTAAAATGGGCTTGATCTTTTCTGCAACCCATAATTGTAATGTCATCTTTGTAACTGTTTGAGAACTTGTAATGCAAGTATGAGGTTTTAGAATTTGATTCACTCTTATTGTCCTTCCATCAGGTTGGCGTCTAGCAGATATATACCACTTGCAAGGCTTGGCACCACCATCATAACCTATGCATTTTGCATAGAACTTCTTTTTATCAGTCCACATAGTCTTGGTAGCAAACTCACGTTTGACTGCATATGTCCTGAAACACATCCTGAATTCATCCATGCTTGGAAACAATCTCCCAACTTCAATAACTGGGTCCTCTTTGTCATAAACTGTTACTAGCTCATCATCATGTGCATCATCTACATGAACTGCAGCATTTTCCAACAACTCTAGATCTATATCTGCCTCTTCATCTCTTAAATGGTTGTCACCATCATTTGCAGCTTCATCCCTCTTCTTCTCCTTGTCTCTGTCATCTATAGGAATGCCAAAAAGCTTTGCCATTTCAATGTCATCTATTGGTGCAATGACCAAATCAGTCCGGTCATGTATCTCAACTGAATTCCAATCAACAGTTACAATCCTTTGTGCATTACCATCTGCAGCCTCCCCTTGTACATTAGCATCATCATCCTCCACTATTAACACTTCCAACTCAGTAAGTATAGGCATTACTTGCCTTTGTGCAACTCAATCATCCTCGACCATCTAAGCAGCCAGCTTCGAGGCCATATATCCAACCCTGAATCAGGTTCCAGATCAATGAGTTGTGCTAAAAATAGAACAGTTTTGCTTGTCCAACCGTTTCGCTCATCGATTTCATCAACTATATGTTCACTTGTCTCAACCCTAACATAGTCACATTTGTAATCATCAAATCGTAACAAAGAAACTTCTTGCTCTGGCCCCCAAACCACACTATCCCCAATTTTTTCCACCATTTTCCTCACTGCCTCCTCTTCCATGTTTATTAGCTCTTGGGGATCAACATGTTCTAATTCCACCTCCCATTTAACAACCGTGTCTCTCTCAATGATCTGCGTGCTGCCATCAACTAAAACAACCCTAGAGGGAAAGAAATTGATGCAAAATTCGAAGGTTTGGTGCGCGACATCGTCTCCCCTGTTTTTGGCGGGCACTGTGAGCTAGTGGAAGCGAACAAAGAGCTCAACGTTAGAGAAATTAAGTGCAGAGATACGGGATATACCAATTAGAAGTCCCCTCTCCATGCTCCATATCGTTTCCCCTCGCTCCGTTCAGCACACCCTCGCCTCCACAATCTAGCATTAATGGGCACGCTCAGATCTCGAATTGAGAAGAATGGGAGAGGAAATAGCTTTCAAATGGCACTCATCACCTTCGCCGTCGAACGAAAGCGCTGCCGCCTAAATTAATTGCCGTGCCGCCGCCGCTGCCGAGAACGATGGGTGAGGTCCGCCACCGCCGGGGAAGCTACAGTCAGTGTGACGCGTGCTCTCGGTCGGAAGCGGTTGGTTTGACTGGCTTGACTGGCTGTCCCAACCAACCGGTTTGGCTTAACCCTAATCTTGGAACAAAGTTAAATGTGTCCTTACGACCGTTTTATGGCCCGTGTGGCCCTGGGATATTAGCTGCCTCACAACCGTCACATGCGAGCTATTCTTTTCAACGATGTCGCTTTCCTTCCAATTCCACATAAAGATGTTGCATGGGAGCTATAAGCCCTGATCAACCGTATCATGGTACCGAGATCATCAAAACGTGATCGGCATGGCTGTGTAGCCATTCAGCATGCCGAAAGCAACCGCGTCGGGGCTTGCGGGGCCTCGGTGATAGATTCTGTTGACCGTTATTTCCCCGCTGCTGATGAGGCTAAGTGCTATGTCCCGCACGTCAGAAGAAATACAAATTAATTGTTTTTGGCTCTACTCGTGGGTTGTGTGCTTGGGCCCACATGTGAGAATGCTACATATTTATTTGTTTTCATCACTGCTGACGGGACAAAGGGAAACCACAAACAAACCCAACGTAACGACAGCCGACGTCACATATGTCCAGGGCATGGAAATAATGAAACCGCATCGGCCAATGACATATCTCCAGTTACCCAACATACCGGCACGGTACCAATTTCCACGGTCATAATAAACCCTAAATAATATGTTAGAATTCACACGAACTAGCCGAATCGTTTGTCCTGGTTATCTGTACTGTTAGGGCAGGGATTTTTTTTTTGTATAAAACGAACCATCACCAATCCATCGAGTGTTAATAGTAGTAAAGAACATTGTGACGATGTGATTCTAGAGACACACAGATATATATAGTTTGCCAGAATACACGATACAATGTAACATATTACTTCCTCCGTTTCAAAATATAAGATGTTTTAGGTTTGTGAAGAAGATGAATCTAGACTTCTTTTAGTGTATAGATTCATCCCAACTTTGGGATGAACCTACGTACTAAAACAAGTCTAGATTCATCTTCTTCACAAACCTAAAACATCTTATATTTTGAAACGGAGGGAGTATTATTCAGCACTCGATACATCCATGGGAACTGGTCGAATTTAGAGGAGGCGATCTAAAACCCTTTGTAAGGGATGAAACTCCTCAAGACAAGATTGGATGAGAAAGTAGACAATGCCAATCAAACAGCCTGATACTATCAGACCTATAAGTCCCACAACATTGGCGGCAAGACGGAGCGGCCGGGCCATCGGCCATTGTCCTCCGATCACCATGAGAAACACGGAGATGGCTAGGACTAACAGGACGATTGCGCTCAAGATGCATAGGTAAATGCGTCTGCTCCGCTGGACAGGCTCCGCTCGCGCGACCTCGGCGTCGGCGCCGTTACGGGGGCTTCCGTCGTAGATGAGAAACCTTTCGTACCATGCCCGGAACGGGTGCCGGCTGGGCTCCGCCGCCGCCACGACGACGACTGGGCTGGGGTTCTCGATGTCAGCCATTAATGGCTGATGGCTTGGTGCGCAGGGAGAGGCAGAGCTCGATCGATCTACAGGGAAATTAGCTTGATCTGTTGTTGCCGGTCTACTATATATATACGTAGAGGCAGCTGGATACAGGGATATGTTTTCATCGATTCGGTCTGTGCTAGGTTTTTTATTACCCTGGGCTAGTCCATCTCGTGCACGTATATGATGTGATTTCAAAAAAAAAAAAGTCCATCTCGTGCACGTAGGTTTGGCTAACTGATTCTGATTTTTACATATCTCGTGCATACATGGGATTGCAGGCGATCGTGAGGCACGGTGGGACCGACGGACGCATGAAATAGGGCACACGTAGGATACGTACCCCTATATGCAAACTTATTCGCCACCATTGCCTCTTTCCTTTGCTGAGTGAACATTAGAGCTGACACGTAGTGCCTTGCCAGTATACACTTGGCGAATTGTGAATGTATGTGGAGTGTTCTACCGTATCAGAAGACCTTAGACTCTAATACCATATTTAGAAGGATGCGCTAGCCAACTCAACCAAAAATCATAAAAAGGACCGATAACATATTTTAACATACCGTGATAATCGGCAAAAACACATGTTTGTTTGAGTGTTTGATAAAAGGCACTTGGCAAACTGTTTGTCACTAGGCGCAAATAGACCATTTCTAGAAGCGACAACTTTGTACTCCACACAATTCCATTTTAAATCTAACTAATTAGAGTATACATAATTTTTTTGAAAGGGAATCGGTGGGGGAAACCCTCATAGCGAGTTTGATTTTTGAAATAATAAGAATTTAATTTCATGTCCGCTAGGATTTGAACTTGGACGGCTGGATCGTACCTCCACTCCCCTAATTAGAGTATACATGAATTTATTATAATAAATTGGGGGAATTAACAGCATGTCCCTACGTGCTCCAACTATTTTTTGCAATGCATTCTATGAAACAAAACAAGGGCACATGTTTTAAACAAGAACAAAGTCCGAATTTCCCTCTAAACTTTTCACTTGGCTCATATTTCTTCCCTGACTTTACTTGCCTCACTAGACCCCCTAAACTATCACTAATGGTACATTTAATCCCCTTAACCCGGGATTTGACCCAACCTTTTAAACCAGTTCAAGGGGATCAAATATACCATTAGTGATAATTTAGGGGGGTTTAGTGAGCTAAGTAAAATTTAGGGGAAATATTAGACAAGTGAAAAAAAATTGTGCAGGGGGAGGGATTTTTAAACAAATACACATATTATCTCCAGCAAACCATGAGTGTCATTTACTCCTAGACCAAAATAATGACCAGAAGGACCTAGGAACATAAAAAAAGTAGCTCGTGTTGGATCCTTGCACATAGTTGAGTTTCATCGGACAAATAATTTCGGCTAAATCATGTAGACTCCGATGAGGCCTAGCACCTTCATTTTTAGCGTTGCATGCTATTTTATTGACCATTTTTCTGCAAGCACAAGATTTCCTAGGACAAGGGATATATTTAATACACAACAAGCCAAAAGGTAGTTTTATAGAACGAACAATTAGATCTATGAATTTATATGGAGCAGAATGTTGGCTCAGCAAAAGATAACACATCCAACAAATGAGCAAGGGCGTGTGGCCCCATACAAGAAATGCCAGAGTTAAAAACGAGGTAATCTATGATAAGGCATGGAACATACCAAAAAGAAGCTAGTCTAACACTGACTAAGATGGTTTAGGCATATACAATGGAACATCCAGAAGCATTAGTTTGTGGTGGGTTCAAAGTGAAGGATAAAATGCTACGAGGGACATCGGGCGACAAAAGTTTAATTGGGAGGAGGCGGTCAAAAGAAGGATTTTAAGGGAGGAAATTATGAAACTAGGTCTAGTTATCATGCATGTCTATGGGATAGGAGGGTAAAGCCCTTTAATTAGTCTCCACGAAATAAGGTAATCTAATGGCCAAGTAGGGATGTGATGCTTGGGACACATGGAAACTAAATATGGAGATGGTTTTCACAATAAATATGCAACATATTATTCGCCACGACGCACGACACATTCATGGGAACGGATCAAACTTAAAGGAGTAGAAGATCCAAAAATCTGTTTAGTAGATAAAGCTCATCAAAAGACTATGATGAGAAATATTATGAACTGTAGCAAACGAAATCCACTAAATAGAGCAGATATATACAACCTAGAACAATGGCGGCTTGATAGGGTAAACACAACAGTCCAGGGGATGGCTTGTCTCCCTTCTTTGGGGTCCCGGACACTAGGACCCATATCTTGTTTATTTGTCCTGGTGTGCGCTTTCTTTGGAGCTTGGTTGTGGTGCACCAGCATACCGCTGCATGTGTAGTACACTATAGTCGTTGACAAGACATCCACAGAACACTGTTCCATAAATATCACATCCCTCAGAGTGGTACAACAGAAACATTGCGGGTCCATATTACAAACATGCACACATTATTATTACAATACCAGAAGTTCAAGACTTCCAAAAGATTCAACTTACAAACCTAAATATAAAGTGTTTCAGCGGAATTTAAAAGTAACAACTCCAACTAAGAGTTGATCTCAACAGCTTATTATATAACGTTCATGCTGCTCGGTTCAGTTGGTTACTATTAACTAGGGCAACTAGGCTGACTCGTTGCCATCTACTCCATATCGGATCTCGTACACTCCTTCAACACCACCTGACAGGTCAGGCTCCTCGTAGAAGACATCTTCTTGGCATTTTGCTGCATACATTGGAGTATCTTCGGGATCCTCAGATTCTAAGAAAGGGGTCAAAGGAAAAGGTGAGTAACAGTGTTACCCAGCAAGTTCATTATATGCCAGGTGGGAATTTGATGCTCTATCTGCCACCTCAGACTATAAGTCCTTGACACTAAGCAGTTTTCGTAAATCTTTCTTCAAAGATTGATTTTATTGTAAAAACTATGCCCATCAGCCTTCACAGGTTTATCAGAACTTTCCTGGAGTTTCTTTCCTGCCGCGTTCGTAGCTCCTTCCCAGAACAGGGAGTAACAAGTTACAATTCTTACACTCTGCAGATGTGCGTTACTTTAACCATGAGAGATCAAATCCTTGTTGCACAACCGGGCGTACTTTCCCGTCCACAATTCCATGATGTGGGGCCTAGTAGTTGATCCAAGCCAATCAATGTCCCCTTCGCGACCTCACATGCCTCCTTGGTGTACACCATTCCCACCCATTGAATTACGGCAATGGTTTGTACAGACCGTTAGATGCCAGAACTATCATGGGACAATGAGGGTTCCCACCCATATGTTGCATATCCTCTACGAATTACCAATTAATATGCACGCTACGAGTGATAACAGCCATGACCTGCACATCCGGCTACATGTGAGAGGAAGAAGATACAACTGACTTCTCTGTCCCATTCCAAATCTCATGGTTAACGCGTGATATACGGCGCTAGAATAACTGATGTCATGGGTTGTTAAGTCCCTAATTGATCATAATTGTTGCAAATAGAAACCTAAGTTCTATTGCTCCATTATATCATCACTTGGGATGATAACTATAATTTATTTATTTGAGAAAATAATATTTTCTTTCTTTGAAACATAGATGATAACACACAATTTGCAAATACTTTGATAAATACTCCTCAAAGGACATGAGCAAGTGATGAACTTGCCTTGTGATTGCAAGGTAGTGAAGTCGGATGCTTGCACTGGACCTTGAGCTTCTATGTTTACAAAACATCATTATTGCCCGGTAAGGACAATATTTAAAGAGGCAAAATGAATAAGCATACTAATGCAATGCACTATTTATCATTTATTTTTGTTGTGTGTTTTACCCATCATTTTAGTTACAAGAATTCCTTTAAGTAATAAAGGATTCTACTTTAAAGAATAATCTTTAATATTTATTGAATATCATATTTATAATTTATTTATTTATTTTAGAATTAAAATATAAACTTTTGTATTTATTTATATAACAATTGTTTTATAACTTATAATTTACAATTTATTTATTTATATTTATAATTTATTTATTTATTTATATTTATTTAAATAATTATTATTTTAGAACTAACAATTAAATAAAAGAATTTATTTTTATAACTCTAAACATTTATTTAGTATTTTTCTAAAATACTAAAATATTATTATATAATAAAGGTGATTTTTATTTATTTTTACCTTCTTTCATTAATTTTATAAAATTCCATAAGAAAAATATATATTATAAAATTCTTGACCAAAATTATATACATAAAAAATGATTTCTTAATTTAATTAGATAGGTTGGATTATTATGAATCCATAAATATTTTATTTATAATTTTTAGATTTCTATTTTATTTTCTAGAATTCTATTTAAGTGTAGGGGTATTTTGGTCTTTTATTAATTATTAAAACTTCTTTTAAGTTTTGGGCTGATTCTGTTGGGCTTATTGGGCCAATTTGGCCCAAGTGACCATGACCAAAAGGGGACCCCGAAGGGTTCTGGCCCTATTGGCCCATTCCCTCTGTCTCTCCCTCTTGACCTCACCTCCTCTCCTCCTCGACCCCGTGGTCGATGGCGCCGCCGCCGTGCGCTGCTCGCTGTCGTGGTCCTCCCTGGTCGCTGCCGTGGTGCACGGTGAGGTTGTCGACCATGCTCGTTCATTTGGTACAGTTCGATTTGATCATGGGGTCCTTTTGTGGCCAGGCTAGCCCATTCCCGAACCCTAGGGTTTGGGGATGGTGTTGCTACCGCTGCTGCTGATCCTCCCGTGGGGGTGTGCGGTGCTGGTGTGCTGATGTGGCATTGATCAACTCTGCTCCTCCTAGATCCTGTGAGCTTGGCCTTGCTGTCCACCTGATCCTCCCCCTCCTTATGTCACCATCAGGTGATGTGTGGTTTGATCTGGTGTGAGATTGTGTTGGCTGGTTTGCTTGACTCTGGCTAAACTAGATGTTCTTGTGTGGTGTGAGCAATGGAGAGATCCACTAGTGCTTCCCCATGGCTGTGCTTGGTCCTTTTACTTGCTTGGACTGCTGGGGCTGTGTCGATAGCACACCCATGCAGTTAGATGACTGAGTTGTTTGTGTGTCTGTTGCATGATTGTGGATATGCTCAATGAGGTGTTCTACCTTTTATCATGTTACTATTTATCTGTCTGGTGAAACTTGCCCCTTTACTCGCTGTGATTATTTGACTTATGGCTGATTTGTTATGAAAGATTGAATTCTTTCATATTGGTGAAACTTGACCCTAAAAGATTTACTCAAAGATGTTAAATTGAGCAGTGCAACTCACTGCTCTCTACTGAGAGTAAAAATTAATAACTTAACCTTTATTTTCCTTTTTGTTTGTTCTTTGTTTTGCAGGTACAAGATTTGAAGATTCAATATTAGAATAGGTTTACTTTTAGATGGAATAAATCCTTTGTACTTTTATTTTTATTCTTTTGTAAGAGATGTGTAATAGTTTAATAATAAAAATATGTTCCTCTTTTTGTAATTTCACTTCTGTAAAGATTCTTTATTGTCTTAATAAGTTACTTTTTGTAACTTGTTTATGGAATAAAAATATGGAATAAATATTCATTTTCTTAATTGTATTTCTTATTTAATTTCTATTATTATATATTATGTCTTGAATAATATTACTAAATCATAATTCTTAGTTATAAAAATATAAACTCAAATTTCAAATTTGAATTCGAAATCTCCCCAAAACACATTAATTCATAAAGGTCATGTCAAATTTTATAACGATCACTCTCAAAAGCTATTCCTACACCTAGAGAGTGAAAGAAACTTTGATCACTTTAAGTTTTTATTTGGCGAAAAATTTACCCACATTTTGCAGATGAATGCATGCATATGCACAAATTCCTAAATCTACCCTTCGTTAGTTCCTAAATGCTGGGATGTTACAGACTTCCCCTCTTAAATTAAACTTCGTCCCAAAGTTTGCTGAAGTCTACGTGAATAGTTCAGGATAGGATTTTCTTAATTCATCCTCTTTCTCCCATGTGGCTTCTCTCTCGGGGTGATTTTCCCACTGTACCTTGCAGTACTTGATTGCCCTATTTCTTAATCTTTTCCAATTCTGTTCCAGAATTTTACAGGGTTTCTCAACATAAGTCAGGTCTGCTTGTAATTCTATCTCTTGATGTGTGATTGCATCATCAGGAACTTTAAGACATTTCCGGAGTTGTGACACATGGAAAACATTATGAACTTGAGCCATTTGATGGTAACTCTAAAGCATAAGCTATGGTCCTGTTCTGACTCAGTACTTTGAATGGTCCTATATATCTTGGACTCAGTTTTCCTTTAACTCCGAACCTTTTAACTCCTTACATTGGACTTACTTTGAGATATACCATGTCTCCTACCTCAGGATGCCATGATCTTTGACTTTGATCAGCATAACTTTTCTGCCTACTTTGAGCTATTTTCAATCTATCCTTGATTATATCAACGATATCTTGCCATTCTTTGATATAGTCTGGCGCAAATTATTTGCTACTTCCAGGTTCATACCAACATATTGGTGATCTACATTTCCTTCCATAAAGTACTTGATATGGAGCTGCCTTCAGACTACTCTGATAGTTGTTATTGTAGGAAAATTCTGCCAATGGTAGATGATCTTCCCACGAACGTCCAAAATCTAATGCACAATCCCTTAACATGTCTTCCAATATTTGATTGGTCCTTTCCGTTTGACCCCCAGTTTCTGGATGATAGGCTGTGCTAAAAGCTAACTTTGAACCAAGTGCTTCATGTAATTGCTTCCAAAATGCCGAAGTAAACACTGATCCTCTATCAGTTACGATCTTCTTGGGAACTCCGTGCTTACTTACTATATCCTTGATGTAAACTTCTACTAACTTCTCGGCATTATCCTTCTGATTCACCAGAATAAAATGTGCACTTTTAGTGAGTCTATCAACAATTACCCATATCATATCCTTTCGTTTAGGTGTCATGGGTAACCCTATGATGAAGTCCATACCAATTTCCTCCCATTTCCACTCAGGAATATCCAAAGGTTGCAATGGTCCTGCTAGACTTTGATGATAAGCTTTAACCCTTTGAGAAGTATGGCATTCTGACACATATTTTGCAATATCTCTCTTCATGTTATTCCACTAGAATAATTATTTCAAATCCATGTACATCTTAGTACTTCCTGGATGTATGGAATAAGGTGTCTCATGTGCATCTTGAAGTATTACTTCACGAATCTCAGGCACATCTGGAACACAAAGACGATCTTGGAACCATAAAGACTCATTGTCTCCTAAGCGAAAAACTGATGCTTGCCCTTGAGATATCCTTCGAATTTCCTCAGCAATAAAAGGATCTTCTACTTAATGTCTAAAAATTTTGTGCTTAAGATCACTATTCTGTTCTGCAACTACCTGCATAGTAGTTAATCCTCCAAGAGTCTTTGTTCTTATAAATTGAAGCTCTAATCTTTCCAAGTCCATCTGTAACTCTTTTGGTAGCTCCCGATTGCTAGGCTGAATATCTGCACTTTTACAACTTAAAGCATCTGCTACAACATTTGCTTTTCCAGGGGTATAGTTGATTGTTAAATCATAATCTTTGATTATCTCTAACCAACGCTTATGTCTCATATTCAATTCCTTTTGAGTGAAGAAATACTTGAGACTTTTATGGTCAATGTATAACTCACATCTGGCTCCATAAAGAAAATGCCTCCCTCCTTTCAGATCAAAGACTACTGCTGCTAACTCCAGATCATGAGTTGGATAATTGACTTCATGTGGTTTCAGTTGTATTGATCCATAAGCAATTACCTTCTGATCTTGCATTAATACACAACCCAAACCTTCTTTGGATGCATCACAGTATACTGTAAAAACTTTCCCTGTTTCAGGAACTGCTAAAATTGGAGCGGTAGTTAATCTGGTCTTTAACTCCTGAAAATTGGCTTCACACTTCTCATCCCAGATGAATGGTGTATTCTTCCTTAATAATTTGTTCATTGGTCCAGCTATTTTGGAGAAACCTTCAATGAACCTCCGATAATAACCAGCCATTCCCAAGAAACCTCGAATTTGTTTCACATTGGTTGGTGCAGTCCATTCTAATACTGATTAAACTTTGGATGGATTTACAGCAATTACATCTGTACTGATCACATGACCGAGGAATTCTACCTCATCTAACCAGAATTCACATTTACTGAACTTAGCATAAAGCTTATGTTCTCTTAGGATCTGCAATTCTATTTTCAAATGATCAGCATTGCTCTTCCTTATCCTTGGAATATATCATAATATCATCAATAAAGACTATGAAAAACTTGTCCAAGTATGGCATGAAGATTTTGTTCATCAGATTCATGAATATTGCTGGTGCATTGGTCAAACCAAATGGTACGACAAGATACTCATGATGTCCATACCTTGAGACAAATGTTGTCTTTGGAACATCTTCTATTTTGATTTTTATTTGATGGTATCTTGATCTTAGATCGATCTTAGAAAATACTCCAGCTCCTTTAACTTGATCAAACAGATCTTGGATTCTAGGTAACGGATACTTATTCTTGATGGTAACATTATTGATATTCCTGTAGTCCCCAAACATCCTTCCTCCTCCATCTCTTTTATCCACAAAGATCACCGGTGTTTCCCATGGAGATACACTTTCTTGAATAAACCCTTTTCTGGCTAACTCATCAATTTGATCTTTGAGTTCTTTTAATTATTTTGGACCCATTTTGTATGGTGCTTGAGCTATTGGTGGTGTACCCGGAATTCGATCAATAGTGAACTCTATCTCCCGATCTGGTGGCATTCCTGGTAGCTCTGCCGGAAAAACATCTTGAAACTCATTTACTACACGAATATATTCCAACTTGACCTCCTTCATTGAGTTCAACTGAAGATCCACCATGATATGACTGTGCTTATCTTCTTGGTAAACTATCCTTGCTCCACTTGGAGTTTTGATTGAGACAGTTTTATCCTCACAATTAATCTGAGCCCCATGTTCAGTCATCCAATCCATACCCAACACTACTGTAATCCCCTTCAAAGGAATTACATAAAGATCCACAAAGTATGTACAACCATAGATCGAGATAACCTGATCTTTTTAATGTGGCGTACAACTACATTTCCCCCTGCTGTCACTACAATCATAGGGTTTTCTAAAGTTGCCCTTCTAATCCCGAATTTATCATAGAATTCTTTAGAAATGAATGAAGTAGTTGCACCAGTATCAAATAGAACTTTTCCGGGATTGGTAAGGATGTTGAGCGACCTATTAAGGCATGCTCGGAGTTGTCCACCTCCTCCAAGGTTGGACAATTCAGCTTTCCTGTGGGTCTGTTTCTCTTATTGTTGTTTTTGACATTATTTCCTCCTCGATTGAGCTGTCCATTACCTCCACTGGCTTGTCCTCCTCCCTTGGTAGGACAACCACCCGGTGGTTTACTCGGACAGTCAGGCTTGATATGGCCCTTTTGGCCACAACCGTAACAGATAACTACTGGCTTTGTGCATTCTCTCTAGAAATGCCCTGGAAGTCCACAATTTTTGCAAATAACATTTCTCCGGGGATTGGACTGATTTCCACCATTGCCCTTGTTATTATTATTGTTGCTGTAGGCTTTGTTCCTGGGTTTGAACTCCAGATTAGGTTTAGTTTTACTTGCCTGAATCCTCTTAGTTTCCTTCTTGGCTCTCTTCCTCCTATCCTCTTGGACATTCTTGTAGTCATCTTCAAAAGTGATGGATGCATCCAGTAACTGCTGAAAAGTTTGCTTATTAGCCAACCTTAACTGCATCTTCACAAATGGATTTAACCCCCACAGGAAACGCTTCTTTCTCTTCTCTTCAGTGCTCACTTCATCCTAGGCATAACGAGACAGTTGTC
Organism: Avena atlantica; assembly: GCA_910589765.1. NCBI lineage: Eukaryota > Viridiplantae > Streptophyta > Magnoliopsida > Poales > Poaceae > Avena > Avena atlantica. Next base: position 426,264,477 of record OU342738.1, read on the forward strand.
TAAACTCCCGTATATAATTCATGACACTAGTATAACCTTGCTGAAGCTCCTCAAACTCTCTCCGCTTCAACTCCATAACACTCTCCGGAACATGATACTCACGGAACCTCTGCTTGAACTCTTACCAAGTATACTCTCTTCCTGGCTGTTGCATGGCTAACTGATTTTCCCACCATGATGCTGCAGGTCCTGTGAGCAGATGAGTTGCATACCTCAACTTTTCCTCATCATTTCATCCTACAGTCTTTAGATTTCTCTGTGTATCTGCTAGCCAATCTTCTGCATCCATTGGTTCAGGAGCTGATGCAAAAGGTAACGGCCTTGCATTCTGGAAGTCAGAAAGACTCACTCCTCCACCTTCAGGTACTCTCTAGTTTCCAGCTCGTCCCAACAACTCTTCCATGAACTTGTTTTGATTTTCTTGCATCATTTGCATATACTGCATAAAGTTCTGCTCCATTAACAACCTCATTGGTGGTGGTAGTAAGGTTCCCTAATTTGCGACATCTGCATCTGCCTTCTCCTTGGCTTCACACTCCATGCGCTGCTGCTCAGATTCGTTTTCTACACCCGATTCCATGACCCCTAGTCCTACAACATAAAGCGATTACTCATAATTACATCATGCACATGTGTTCTGAGCTCAACTTTACACACAGAACTAGTCACACAATGGAAAACAAGATCCAAATAAAATCCAAATATGCATTTCACATATTAAACACTACAAACAACTTAATAATACAAAGTCATTACAACATGTACCATATAGGTACAATAACAACTTAACAACACTTCCTTATTTATCTAACTACATCATTCTCTCGGATTACAATACGCAATACCCGATACTTCCTAATAATTCGCCTACTTCTAGTATCCACGACGCTCATCATACATGCCTGAAGTCCAACTGTGATGACGTAACGTCCGCCGCACAGTTTGTGGAACAAATGGCCTTCCAGCAGGAACATACTCAGTATCTGAAGTGTCAGGACTAGAGTCATTACTCAACCTGAGCGCATTGACTCCCTCCAGCTTAGCTGAGAAGTCTTCAGAAACATGTTCAACATTATCACCCACTTGCATCTCCTGAGCTTCATTCCTAGAGTTGTCAACAAAATACGCAGATTCTGCTACTCCCTAGGTGCTCTGTTTGGCAAGATAGTTAAACACTGGATAATGTATATTCCCTGGGTTTTGAGAAAATGTTGATTATTCAAACACTCTCTCCTCAGGATCTTCTTCCTCATCCTGATCTTTGACAAATATGGTATTTCTACTACTGTTACTAGGATTGGTTCTTGCACCCATCCAACTAGATTGTCCAACATTTTTGTCAGACCCATCTATGGACATTTGATTACTTTGGGATCCTTCTAATGATCCCATTCTCCAACTATCAGAATTCTCGATAGGAAGTTCTGAATCAGACCCTTCCTCTGAACCTTGTGGTATAGCATACCTCATATCTAATGTAGGATCATAGGTAGGTTCAGATCTGGGTGAATAAGGATATGGTGTAAAAGATTCGAGATCTATGGGTATATCCTTAAAGATTGGTTTCGTACTACTGCTTGCTTCTTTCTCCAACTGGAATGCTAACTGATTCCTTCTTTCTGGATCAGTTAGATCCTCTAACATATCATTTTTATCTTCAATAATAACTTGATGTGTCTTATAAAAAGACGCAAGAAGTGTTCGGTATCGATCCATAAACTTGGTAGCTAACTTAGGTTGCTTCTTTACCAAAGTAAGATGATCCGGTACTGGCTCCGAGTCTATATAATCATGAGGAATCACAGAAAATATGCTCCCTTCTAACTCCTTGGCTTTATGCTCCCGAATATTAGCTATCGCCTCCACAACAGCAACATGATATGCTGCTAAGTGACTCCTACCTTCACCTATAGGTAGATCGTGGTATAATCTAAGCTCCTCTAGAAGTTGGATACTCACACGATACTTGGATAACATCCGACCATCATAATAGGTTATGGTATTCACCGGAATTTTAGTTGTACAACTAAAAATCTTTAAGAGTTGACGAAGATGATCCTTGGTAATCATCAAGAGTCTCCTCTTTCCTTACCAAAGTTTGTTTTGGAAACTTTGGTGCCATAACTCTGTATATCAAAAATATTTTTATTAGTAACCAATAATATATTGCATCATAACAAAGAATTATCGCACTAAAACGCATAACGGAATATTCTCATTTGAATACCCATTATACCTTTTTAGAGAATTATTTATCGTTGCTAAACACTCCTACAGGTAATACCCTTTACTATGTTTCCAACCTAAGGTCAAAGCAATTTGCTCTGATACCAACTGTGGTGACCCAGCATACCACTGCATGTGTAGTACACTATAGTCGTTGACATGACATCCGTAGAACATCGTTCCGTAAATATCACATCCCTCAGAGTGGTACAACAGAAACATTACGGGTCCATATTACAAACATGCACACATTATTATTATTACAATACCAGAAGTTCAAGACTTCCAAAATATTCAACTTACAACCCAAAATATAAAGTGTCTCAGTGGAATTTAAAAGTAACAACTCCAACTAAGAGTTGAGCTCAGCAGCTTATTATATAACGTTCATGCTGCTCAGCTTAGTTGGCTACTATTAACTAGGGAAAATAGGCTGGCTCGTTGCCATCTACTCCATATTTGATCTCGTAATCCACTCCTTCAACACCACCTGTCAGGTCAGGCTCCTCGTAGAAGACATCTTCTTGGCATTCTGCTGCATACATTAGAGTATCTTCGGGATCCTCAGAATCTAAGCAAGGGATCAAAGGAAAAGTTGAGTAACAGCGTTACCCAGCAAGTTTATTATATGCAAGGTGGGAAGTTTGATGCTCTATCTACCACCTCAGACTATAAGTCCTTGGCACTATGCAGTTTTCGTAAATATTTCTTCAAAGATTGATTTTATTGTAAAAACTATGCCCATCAGCCTTTACAGGTTTACCAAAACTTTCATGAAGTTACTTTCCTACCGCGTTCGTAGATCCTTCCCGGAACAAGGAGTAACAAGTTACAATTCTCACACTCTGCAGAGGTGCGTTACTTTACCCATGAGAGATCAACTCCTTGCTGCACAACCGGGCGTACTTTCCCATCCACAATTACATGATGTGGGGCCCAGTAGGTGATCCAAGCCAATCACTGCCCCCTTCATGACCTAGCATGCCTCCTTGGTGTACACTATGCCCTCCCATTGAATTACGGCAATGGTTTGTACAGACCGTTAGATGCCAGAACTATCGTGGGACGATGAGGGTTCCCACCCATATGCTGCATATCCTCTACGAATTACCAATTAATATGCACGCTATGAGTGATAACATCCACGACCTGCACATCTGGCTACATGCGAGAGGAAGAATATACAGCGGGCTTCTCTGTCCCATTCCAAATATCATGGTTAACGCGTGATATACGGCGCTAGAATCACTGATGTCATGGATTGTTAAGTCCCTAATTGATCATAATTGTTGCAAATAGAAACCTAAGTTCTATTGCTGCATTATATCATCACTTAGGATGATATCTATAATTTATTTATTTGAGAAAATAATATTTTCTTTCTTTGAAACATAGATGATAACACACAATTTGCAAATACTTTGGTAAAGACTCCTCAAAGGACATGAGCAAGTGATGAAATTGCCTTGTGATTGCAAGGTAGTGAAGTCGGATGCTTGCACTGGACCTTGAGCTTCTATGTCTACAAAACATCATTATTGCCCGGTAAGGACAATATTTAAAGAGGCAAAATGAATATGCATAATAATGCAATGCATTATTTATCATTTATTTTCTTTGTGTATTTTACCCATCATTTTAGTTACAAGAATTCCTTTAAGTAATAAAGGATTCTGTTTTAAAGAATAATCTTTAATATTTATTAAATATCATATTTATAACTTATTTATTTATTTTAGAATTAAAATATAAACTTTTATATTTATTTATTTAATAATTCTTTTAAGAATTAACATTTAAATAAAAGAATTTATTTTTATAACACTAAAAATTTATTTAATATTTTTCTAAAATACTACAATATTATTATATAATAAAGGTGATTTTTATTTATTTTTACCTTCTTTCATTAATTTTATAAAATTCCATAAGGAATATATATTATAAAATTCTTGACCAAAATTATATACATAAAAAATTATTTCTTAATTTAATTAGATAGGTTGGATTATTATGAATCCAAAAATATTTTATTTATAACTTTTAGATTTCTATTTTATTTTGTAGAATTTTATTTAAGTCTAGGAGTATTTTGGTCTTTTATTAATTATTAAAACTTCTTTTAAGTTTTGGGCTGATTCTATTGGGCTTATTTGGCCAATTTGGACCAAGTGACATTGACCAAAAGGGCACCCCAAAGGGTTCTGGCCCTATTGGCCCAGTCCCTCTATCTCTCCCTCTCGACCTCACCTCCTCTCCTCCTCGACCCCATTGTCGATGGCGTCGCCGCCGTGGTCCTTCGTCGACCACGCTCGTTCCTCTGGTCTAGTTCGATTTGATATTGGGGCCCTTCTGTGGCCAGGCTATCCCCCTTCCCGAACCCTAGGATTTGGGAATGGTGCTGCTACCACGGTCGCTGATCCTCCTGCGGTGCTCGTGCACTATTGTGGCCTTGATCAACTCTGCTCCTCCTAGATCCTGTGAGCTTGGCCTTGCTGTCCACCTGATCCTCCCCCTCCTTATGTCACCATCAGGTGATGTGTGGTTTGATCTGGTGCGAGATTGTGTTGGTTGGTTTGCTTGGCTCTGGCTAAACTAGATGTTCTTGTGTGGTGTGAGCAATGGAGAGATGCACTAGTGCTTCCCCACGACTTTGCTTGGTCCTTTTACTTGCTTGGAATGCTGGGGTTGTGTCGACAGCACACCTATGCAGTTAAATGACTGAGCTATTTGTGTGTCTGCTGCGTCATTATGGATATGCTCAATGGGGTGTTCTACCTTTTTATCTTTTTACTATTTATCTGCCTGGTGAAACTTGCCCCTTTACTGGCTATGATTATTTGACTTATGGCTTATTTGTTATGAAAGATTGAATTCTTTCATATTGGTGAAACTTGCCCCTAAAAGATTTAATCAATGATGTTAAATTGAGCAGTGCAACTCACTTCTCTCTACTAAGAGTAAAAATTAATAACTTAACCTTTATTTTCCTCTTTGTTTGTTCTTTATTTTGTAGGTACAAGATTTGAAGATTCAAGATTATAATAGGTTTACTTTTAGATGGAATAAATCCTTTGTACTTTTTATTTTTATTCTTTTGTAAGAAATGTGTAATAGTTTAATAATAAATATATGTTCCTCTTTTTTAATTTCACCTCTGTAAAGATTCTTTATTGTCTTAATAAGTTACTTTTTGTAACTTGTTTATGGAATAAATATTCATTTGCTTAATTGTATTTCTTATTTAATTTCTATTATTATATATTATGTCTTAAATAATATTACTAAATCATAATTCTTAGTTTTAAAAATATAAACTCCATTTTCAAATTTGAATTCATACTCTCCCCAAAACACATTAATTCGTAAAGGTCATGTCAAAATTTATAACGATCACCCTCCAGAGCTATTCCTACACCTAGAGAGTGAAAGAAACTTTGATCACTTTAAGTTTTTATTTGGCAAAAAATTTACCCACATTTTGCAGATGAATGCATCCATATGTGGTGCTTGACGTGGATTACTTTGTTAGAAACCCCAAGAGCAAGGTGTGATGAGCACAACAGCAAGTCTTCCCTCAGTAGAGACCGAGGTTATCGAACCAGAAGGAGGAAGGAAACGTCACACAGGTGTTGCAAGAAACGCAGAGACCTGCACAACACAAACACAAGACTTTGCCCCAACGAATCAGTGAGGTTGTCAAACTCACCGGTTTGCTGTAACAAAGGATTAAACGTATGGTGTGGAAGGTAATGGTTTGCAGCAAGTAAACAAGTAACAATGGAAGATGTATCAATGGTAAAGATTGGACCGGGTCCATAGTTCACTAGAGGTGCTCTACTTAGATAAACAACATGGCATGAAGGGTAAACAAATTACATCAGGGCAATTAATAGGAACCGAGCAAGGCATAACAATGCAATTACTAGTCAGAAAGATCCTATGAGATTAGATTGGGCAATACAACAACATACATAGACCACCATCCAACTACATCTGTGACTAGAAGTTCACCTTCAGGTTATCATCCGAACCCCCTCCAGTATTAAGTTGCAAGCAACAGACAACTTCTTTAAGCAAAGTGTGTAAGGTAAACAGTCCATATGTTCCATGAACAAGAGACCATTGTTTTCTCCCTATTAGCAACAACACATCTACAACCGAAGAAATTATTGTCACTTCCCTTGGAAACTAGAGGCATGAACCCACTATCGAGCATAAATACCGCCTCTTGGAGTCACTAGCAACAACTTGGCCAAGATAGCTACTAACAACAGAGAGCATGCAAGATCACAAACAACACAGACATGATAGAATCATAAATACAAAACCACTAATCAAACCAACATAATAATCTCAATATCCCTCAGATCCCCGCAAACACAACATGCATGATTACAAATAGATTAGATCTTGATCATGAACGGAGCTCACAAGATCTATACATGAAAGCACAAGGAGGAGATACAACCATCTAGCTACTACCGATAGTCCAAGGTGGAACTACTCATGCATCATACCGGAGAGAAGGCCTCCGGGGTGATCTCCCCTCCGGCAGGGTGCCGGGAAGAACTTTAGTTCCCCCGATCTAGGTACGATGGTGGTGGTGGCTATAGACGGATATTTGATCGGGTTCTTAGGGTTTCTGCATCGGCAGATTCTTATAGGCGAAGGGGGAGGCCAAGGCGGCGGCCAGGGGGCCCACACCCCTCCCAGGCGCATGGCAGGGCCCACCCACGCCTAGGGTGGGTCTGGCTGCCCTGGCCGGCCTCTCCGGCTCCCCTATGGACTTCTTGTTCCCCACGGAAATTAATTGACTTTGACGTTTGTCCCGTCCAATTCTGAGAATATTTCTTTACTATCTTTTCTGAAACCAAAAATAGCAGAAAACAAGCATCTGGCACTGTTGCAACTTGTTAATAGGTTAGTACCATAAAACATGTAAAAAGCACCTCAAAGTGTAGACAAGTAAAGCAAAGTAGATACTAAAAAAGCATGGAGCATCAAAAATTATAGATACGTTTCCGACGTATCAGCATCCCCAAGCTTAAATCCTGCTCGTCCTCGAGTAGGTAAGTGATAAAGAATAATTTTTGAGGTGACATGCACCCTCACAATAAAGTTCCAACCATTTGTAAGCATTGAAAGCTGGGATCAAAGAACTCTAAACATGTGCAAGAAAGATGGAGTTCTAACAATAGGACATAGTAACTATGCATGCAACATGAAAGGCTACAAACAAACATCATGAATAACATGCATTGAAAACGTTTGTTTGTTTCACATACAAAAAACATGGCATATTGGCAATTAGCTTGTCCCTCATAGAGTATCAATATAGATGCATAGGACACCTTCAAAGTTCACAAGGGTGACTAGAAACAAATAGCACAAGAACAAGTAATATCACAATATGAATCAATCAATAAGCTTTGGAACACTACACACAGAATGACAACTATGCTCTCTTAATGGTGCCTAAAGGTAGAAGGTGGAGACTCAATAGTGGTGGAATAAAGGCCTTTTTTTGTAAAGGAAGCATGTATTACAAGTTTCAAAAAGGTCTTCCAAAAATTATGGTACCTGTTAGCTTTCAGCCCTCATTGCCCCTATCATAAGCATCTTGAAGTGGTTAAGGGTAAAGTGGCAAAGATGGAGTATATGCTTGACGAAGTATAAGTTGGCAATCTCAAGTCCCTTGAATACGAGGGCCACACCTCATGCATACTCAACTTTGTGCCCAGGTAAGTTCTTGTCATTGTAAGTATTCGCATATCATTGAGAACCGCCAACGGGGTACCCCTCACACATGGTACAGGATCTTTCCCATAACCAAAATGACAAGGCAAGCAGACAATGAGCATCTCAGCAATATTTTTATTTACCATATGCATAGCTTTTTATTGAGGATGCTTCATAGATAGCTCACTATGGTGATGTTGCAAGTTTCCACCATAATTAGGCATGGCTTAGGCTAGCGGCCCAGGCATTTATCTAACACATAATACAAACTCCATGGACTTATAAGTTACCTCTTTATTTCACACCGATGACATCCAAAGACAAAAGAGCATGATATCAACTGAGTACAAAGTACAAGTGCAATGTTGAAAACGTTCCTCGTGACAGCACGGTTCTGCTAATTCCAGCTTATAAGTGCAAGCATATACAACAAAGTTGTCACAATGGTTCAAGTTTATTAGGGGCAAAGAATATAAAGTGTGCCATCAAGTTCGTGGGGGCTTTAATCACTAATTTTTCACATAACAAAATAGTTTTTAATTAGAAGATAGTTGAAAACAAGAATATACTTGGAATGGTGTAACACACCATGCGTAGGAGTTTATAGTGTACACTTTGGAATAACTTGGTTTCTTGGGAGTTGGAAGCATGAGTAGAACTTATACAAGTGGAGGCTAGCAAAAGACTGGGAGCAACCAACTAAGAGATCATAATGGCCATAATCATGCAGAGCAACAAAGCATTACTAATAAAAGCATAGAGTGGTACTACAAGTCAAGGACTAAATGATCATAGAGGCTATGGTGACTTGTCATAGTATAACATGGTGTAAGCATGTGCCAAGTCAACCCAAGCAAAGCACCAAAGGAGAATACCACAATACTATGCTTTTGCATGCTAAAACAACGCATAATTTCTTCAAGGCACACTAAGCAATCAAAATTGTTTGGAACAAGACATGCTACATCAATAATCACTAAGCATAAAGTCAAAACAACACCTAGCATGTCATGCTAAAGTCTAAACCACAGTCAATGCAAGCTCCTCTTGCACTTCAAGTGAGAACTTACTACTTATTTCCAACACCAAGCAACTTATTTGCAAAACAACACAGCGAGAATAGGGGTCCAAACTACTTAAGAAAACTAAACAACCTAAGCAAAGCAAACGAAAACTAAGATGCTCTAAGAACAACACAACTATGCATGAAACAATAAAAACGAAGTGTCTAGACAGACTTGAGCTTTTTATTGATGAAGGGGATGCCTTGGGCATCCCCAAGCTTTGACGCTTGTACCTCCTGGATATTTCTTGGGGTGACACCATGGTGGTATCCCCAAGCTTGAGCTTTTGTCCATTCTTCATCTCATTGCATCATTCTCTCTCTACACCTGAAATTTTTCCTTCATACAAAACTTCACACAATCTTCATTAGCAACATTAGTTTATTCAAAAGATATTAGACCACTAGCAAAGCTTTGAAACATCAAGGCTTTTCAATAAAAACATAAGATACTGTAGCAAGTCCTTCAAAAAGCTCAATTCACCTAAAGAGAACTCAAAAAGGAATCAATAAGAAGCAAATGCAAATAATGGCAGAAATCTGTCAAAATAGACCAGCAGGTAGAAACCGATTTTTTCGAACATCTACTGTTGCTCAAATCAAAAAGTGTTGAACTAATGAAAGTTAGCTAACATACTGGGGGATTTATTAGTAAATTTTGAGCTCAATCCGATTCACAGAGACTCCTCGCAATTGTTTTGGTGGAGGACAAAAATCTGTTTCGGGACAGCAACTCCCCAAATCTTACTTCCCTCTCATTAGAGGTCATTCTTGGCACAAAAGCAAACAAAAAGGATAAGGAGATGTCATTACTGAAGTAATAACTTCCAAGAATCAAGGAAAATCTTAGGTTATCTCCCAACAAGTACTTTTCTTTAACGCCTTTAAGTTAGGCACAAGAAGCAAGAAGAATCAAGTATTTTCAAATGAAGAATCGAGATCAATACTTGCAAAGTCTTCAACTATGAGAGGTATCTCATCCAAATGAGTTTTGGAGGATCCTTTCTCATCTATCTTTGGTCTACTACTTTCATCAAAAGGATTTTCAGGAACAATCCAATCAAAAAAAAATTCAAAGGCCGCATGCATCCCAACAAGCTTAAAGGGTATGGGTATCTTAAATTCATCTCTAGGCTTTGTTTTATCTGAAGTACCCACAACATTTACAAAAGAACCTAACATATTGAAATGCTAAAATATCTTTTGGCTTCCGTAGCAACATCATGAAACTCTTTGAGTAAAGTTTCAAGAATAAAATCTCTCTTTTTAGCATTCTTTTCTTCTTTTAGTTTTAAGAACAAAATTTGCATCATGGGGTTAAGGCTAACAAACCTAGCCTCCAACATATGAACTAAAGAAGATGAAGCAGTTTCATAATTAGGAGCAATATCTGCTATAGATTTATCCTCAATATCCTCATGCTTGCTAACATAATTAAAGAATTCTTAAATATTATCTTTCCCAATTATGGAGCCACTACCTATTGCAAGATCTTTCAGGGCGAACTTGGGGAACAACATGGTGAGCTAGATCAAGGTGGCAACTAGAGCAGGAACTAATTTTGTTGTGTTTTTGAATAAAGAAAGCAAACCAAACTAGACTAATTTTGGGGTTTTTTGGAGAGAGGCAAACAAAACCAAGCAAAAGAAACAAAACAAACTAAAAACAAAGTAAAGAGAAAGGAAGTGAAGGACTCCCCTTGTGAAGATGTCCTTAGCCTCCCCGGCAACGGCGCCAGAAAACTTGTTGGTGCTTGACGCGGAGCACTTCGTTGGAAACCCCAAGAGAAAGGTGTTATGAGCACAGCAACAAGTCTTCCCTCAGTAGAGACCGAGGTTATCGAACCAGAAGGAGGAAGGAAACGTCACACAGGTGTTGCAAGCAACACGGAGACCTGCACAACACAAACTCAAGACTTTTCCCCAACGAATTAGTGAGGTTGTCAAGATAACCAGTTTGCTGTAACAAAGGATTAAACATATGGTATGGAAGGTAATGGTTTGTAGCAAGTAAACAAGTAACAATGGAAGATGTATCAATGGTAAAGATTGGACCGGGGTCCATAGTTCACTAGAGGCTCTCTCCTTAGATAAACAACATGGCATGAAGGGTAAACAAATTATAGCAGGGCAATTGACAGGAACTGAGCAAGGCATAACAATGAAATTACTAGTCAGAAAGATCCTATGAGATTCGATTGGGCAATACAACAAGATACATAGACCACCATCCAACTACATGTATGACTAGAAGTCCACCTTCAGGTTATCATCCGAACCCCCTCCAGTATTAAGTTGCAAGCAACAGACAACTACTTTAATCAAAGTGTGTAAGGTAAACAGTCCACATGTTCCATGAACAAGAGACCGTTGTTTTCTCCCTAGTAGCAACATCACATCTACAACCGAAGAGATTATTGTCACTTCCCTTGGAAACTAGAGGCATGAACCCACTATCGAGCATAAATACCCCCTCGTGGAGTCAGTAGCAACTACTTGGCCAAGATAGCTACTAACAACAGAGAGCATGCAAGATCACATACAACACAAACATGATAGAATCATAAAGACAAAACCATTAATCAAACCAACATAATAATCTCAATATCCATCGGATCCCTGCAAACACAACATGCATGATTACAAATAGATTAGATCTTGATCATGAACGGAGCTCACAAGATCTATACATGAAAGCACAAGGAGGAGATACAACCATCTAGCTACTACATGGACCCATAGTCCAAGGTGGAACTACTCACGCATCATACCAGAGAGAAGGCCTCCGGGATGATCTCCCCTCCGGCAAGGTGCCGGTAAGAACTTCAGATCCCCATCGATCTAGGGACGATGGTGGCGGCTACAGACGGTTTCGTGGATATTTGATCGGGTTCTTAGGGTTTCTGCATCGGGGGCTTCTTATAGGAGAAGGGGGGCCGAGGCGGCGGCCAGGGGCCCCACACCCTTCCCAGGCGTGGGGCAGGGCCCACCCGCGCCTAGGGTGGGTAAGGCCGCCCTAGCCGGCCTCTCCGGCTCCCCTCTGGACTTCTTGTTCCCCACGGAAATTAATTGACTTTGACGTTTGTGCCGTCCAATTCCAAGAATATTTCTTTAATAGGTTAGTACTAGAAAACATGTAAAGACACGTCAAAGTGTAGACAAGTAAAGCAAAGTAGATACTAAATAAGCATGGAGCATCAAAAATTATAGATACGTTTCCGATGTATCAATATGCACAAATTCCTAAATCTAGCCTTCATTAGTTCCTAAATGTTAGGATGTTACATTGGTCCACGAGGATCTAGGTCCTAAGTGGCAGGCACTAGACCTTGCAGAGTTCCTGGAAGCTAATGCAAACAATACCGGTATGGGGAGGCACCTTGTGGTGACCTAGCACTCCACTACATGTTGTAGAGCGGGAGTTGTTGACACTCATGGAACACCATTCCACGAATATTACATCTACTAGAGTAGTACAACAGAAACATCATAGGTCCAAGGTATAATTGTATTATTCATATCATAGATCTTCATACAAGATCCTCGTAACTTGCATGACACAATGATCTCGCTAGGTAAGTTCCTATTAAGACCAAAATCCAAAAGAAACAATTTGTAATCTAGTCGAGCACTAGATCTACCTCTAGGCCTATCTTGATAACTACAGGCTGGCTATATGCTTTGATAACATTCTCCAATGGTATGGTTCCTATCTTTGGAAATTGATTCCCGTCTATGTTTAACTTGATCTCCACTATCTCAGTTTGAAGTATTTGACACCATTGGCTACTTTGCTCCTTGGTTCTCCGTAGTTGTCCTCCTTTATCGTCTTCTTCGTTTGGGATATCGTTAATTAATTATTGCGGTGTAGCAAGGGATAAGAAGATAGATTGAGTACAATGTACTCAGCTAGTTCTAAATATGTATGTGTTTGATGAATAGCCGTGGATCATACATCCTAGGTTTATGCAGTTTTGGAAAACATTTTTTAGGAAAGATAAATTTTAGTTTATAAAATTCTATGTATGTCAGTCTTCACGGGTTGTGAGAACTTCATGGAGTTCATTTCCACACAGCGATCGTAATACTTTCACGGGATATGGAGTATGATGACACATTTATACACTCTCGAGAGGTGCGCCACTTTACCCACAAATTGTAGGGTTCGTTGCATGTAAAACAAAACATTTCTACGCAAGAACACATAAAACCAAGATCCAAACGAGATTAAAGATAACTAACCCTCGTAGATCCAAAGCGTTTAACGATATCAGATTCTCGTGGTTGATCTAATCGATCACTTGTCAATCTCAAGATCATGTAGACGATCCTTCCAGAGCCGTGTTCCGGCAGCACTTCCGCAGTCGATCACACGTACGGTAGTCAATAAAGACCTTCCTCTCCCGGTTCCATCAGGGCAGCGGAGGTAGTAAATATCCTCAGAATCCGAACAGCACGACGGTGTGGTGGTGGTGGATGAGGAGAGATTTTAGCAGGGCTTCGCCTAAGCCGGAGCAGGACGGTGGAGAAGAGAGAGGGGAAGCGATGCCTAGGGTTAGGTTCCAAGGAAAAGGGGTGTGGGGGTGTGCCCCTGATATGTTGAAAATGTATCTATAATTTTTTATGTTCCATGCTTGTTTAGTATCTACTTTGCTTTGCTTTGTCTACACTTTGAGGTGTTTTTATATATTTTTCTGTACTAACCTATTAACAAGATGACATAGTATCAGTTGCTTGTTTTCATCTGTTTTTGGTTCCAGAAAAGGCAGAAAATCAATATTCTCGGAATTGGACGAAACAAAAGCCAAAGTCAATATTTTACTGTGGGGAGCCACCAGGGGGCAACACCCCCTGGCCATGCGGCTAACCCTAGCCTGCGCCAGGGGGGTACGGCCGCCCTGGCTGCCCCCCCTTCCTCGCCTCTTTGCCTATAAAGACCCCCCGATACCAAAACCCTACGTACCCGATCAATCTTCCACGAAACAGTCTATACCCGCCTCCACCATCGCCCCTAGATCGGGGGGATCTGAAGCTCTTCCCAGCATCCTGCCGGAGGGGAGATCATCCCGGAGGCCTTCTTCTTCATCATGCCAGCCTTCGGTATGAAGGTTGAGTAGTTCCACCTTGGACTCCGGGTCCATGTAGTAGCTAGATGGTTGTATCTCCTCCTTTCTGCTACCATGTTTAGATCTTGTGAGCTCCATCCATGATCAAGATCATGTATTTGTAATCATGCATGTTGTGTTTGCGGGGATCCGATGGATATTGAGATTACTATGTCAGATTGATTAATGGTTTTGTCTTATTGATTCTATCATGTATGTGTTGTTTGTGATCTTGCATGCTCTCTGTTTCTAGTAGCTATCTTGTCCAAGTAGATGCTAGTGAATCCAAGAGGGGTATTTATGCTCGATAGTGAGTTCATGCCTCTATTTAATCTTAGGGAAGTGACAGAAATCTCTAAGGTTGTAGATGTGATGTTGCTATTAGGGAGAAAACAACGGTCTCTTGTTCATGGAACAAGTGGATTGTTTACCTTACACACTTTGCTTAAAGAAGTTATCTGTTGCTTGGAACTTAATACTGGAGGGGGTTCGGATGATAACCTAAAGGTGGATTACTAGTCATAGATGCAGTTGGATGGCGGTTTATGTATCTTGTTGTATTGCCCAATCGAATCTCATAGGATCATGAATGTATAGTATTTGCATTGTTATGCCTTGCTCAGTCCTGTCAATTGCCCTGATGTAATTTGTTTACGCAGCATGCCATGTTTATTTATCTTAAGGAGAACACCTCTAGTGAACTATGGACCCCGGTCCAATCTTTACCATTGATACATCTTCCATTGTTACTATTTACTTTCTTCAAACCACTATTACCTTCCACACCATACGATTAACCCTTTATTTTCAGCAAACTGGTGAGATTGACAATGTCACTATTCGTTGGGGAAAGTCTTCGAGTTTGTGTTGTGCAGGTTTCCATGTTGATAGCAACACCTTTGAGTCGTTTCCTTCCTCCTACGGGTTCGATAACCTTGGTTTCTTACTGAGGGAAGAACTTGCTGTTGTGCTCATCATACCTTCCTCTTGGGGTCTCCCAACAAAGCTCAACAATCGACTGAGCCACAATCAAGCTTTTTCTGGCGCTGTTGCCGGGGAGGCTAAGGACGGCTTCACAAGGGGAGTCCTTCAAAACCTTTCTCTTTACTTTGTTTTTCTTTTGCTTTGTTTTGTTTGCCTCTTTTTATCAAAAACGTTTAAAAAATTAGTTTTGTTTGGTTTGCTTTCTCTTATAATAAAAACACACACACAAAAATTTAGTCCCTGCTCTAGTTGTTGTTGTTGTTGGCTTTCCCCACTTTTGCCAAAATGAACTCTGCTGAGAACACCAAGTTGTGTGACTTCACTAGCACAAACAACAATGATTTCCTGAGTACACCTATTGCTCCACCTGCTCATGATGCTACCTTTTATGAAATTAAGCCTGCTTTGTTGAATCTTGTGATGAGAGTGCAATTTTCTGGTGCTAGTTTTGATGATGCTGCTGCCCACCTCAATAACTTTGTTGAACTTTGTGAGATGGAAAAATATAAAGATGTAGATGGAGATACTATTAAGCTCAAGTTGTTTCCTTTCTCCTTGAGAGTAAAAGCTAAAGAATGGTTGCTATTCTTGCCTAGAAATAGTATTGATTCTTGGATTAAGTGCAAAGATGCTTTTATTGGAAAATACTATCCCCCTGCTAAGATTATATCTATGAGAAGTGAAATAATGAAATTTAAACAACTTGATAATGAACATGTTTCTCAAGCTTGGGAAAGAATGAAATCTTTGATTAAGAATTGTCCCACTCATGGACTGACTGCTTGGATGATTATCCAGACTTTTTATGCAGGTTTGAACTTCTCCTCAAGAAAAATGTTGGATTCAGCTGCTGGAGGTACCTTTATGACCATTACCTTGGATGCTGCAACAAAACTTCTTGATAATATGATGGTCAACTACTCTGAATGGCACACTAAGAGAGCTCCACATGGTAAGAAGGTAAATTATATTGAAGAAACCTCCTCTTTGAGTGATAAGATTGATGTTATCATGGCTATGCTTGTTAATGGAAAAGCTCATATTGATCCAAATAATGTTCTCTTAGCCTCTTTGGTTGATCAAGAATAGCAAGTAGATGTGAACTTCGTTAGAAACAACAATTTCAACAATAATGCCTATAGGAATAATTTTAGTAGCAACAAAAATTATAGGCCTTATCCTCCTAATAATGGCAATACATATGGAAACTCCTACAACAATACTAGAAGTGCTCCCTCTGAACTTGAACTCATACTCAAGGACTTTATTAGTAAACAAACCACTTTCAACAAGACTATGGAGGAAAAGCTTTTCAATGTTGAGAAAAATATTTCATCTTTGTCTGAAGCACAGTCCTCTTTGATTAATATAATGGTTGCTAAACCTGAAACTTTGGAAAGTACCTTTGCTGCTACTCATGCCATACAAGTTACTATTCATGAAAATGTTAGACTGTTAGCCCAACTACATGCTAAGTGGGAAACAGAAGCTAAAATTGCTAGAAACAATAGTATGTGCACTATCACCACCACCAATATGGATGCCACTAAACCACAAGAAGTCCCTATTCCTCCTACCACACTGCCTAAATCTAATGAGCCTACTACCAATGATGCTAAGTTTGATTTTGATCTTGATGGTTGCAATATTTCTGAAGTGATTATGTTCCTACAAAAGCTTGCTAGAAGTCCTGATGCTAGTGATATATGAATGTAGATTTTACCAAACAGATTACAGATGCTCTTATTAAAATTAAGAAAGAAAAGTTGAAACACAAAGCCTCTATTCCTAGGAAAGTAGAATATAGTTGGGAACCCATCATTGATATGCAAGTGAATGACTTTGATCTCAAAGCTTCATGTGACCTTGCTTCTAGTGTCTCTATTATACCTAGAAAGATTTATAAAATGCTTGATTTTCCACCTTTGGAAGATTGTTATTTGGATGTCCCACTTAATGATAATGCTAAAAAGAAACTCATGGTGAGTGTTAATGATGTTCTTATTATGGTTAACAATTCTTATGTCCCTGTTGATTTCTATGTTTTGGATGTTGAATACAATGCTTCTTGTCCTATTACTTTGGGAAGACCTTTTCTTAGAACTGTTGGTGCCATCATTGATATGAAAGAAGGCACCATTAAATATCAATTTACATTCAAGAAAGGTATTGAACACTTCACTATTAGAAGAGAGAAGTTTATTTTTTATCCTCCTTTGAAAGCAAGAATTGATGTTAAGCTTCTTCATTTGAAAATACTTGATTCTTGCTTCTTGTGCCTAACTTAAAGGCGTTAAAGAAAATTACTTGTTGGGAGATAACCCAAAAGTTTTCTTGAGTCTTGGAAGTTATTACCTCAGTAATGAACTCTCCTTATCCTTTTTATTTGCTTTTTGTGCCAAGAATAACCTCTAATGAGAGGGAGGTAAGATTTGGGGAGTTGTTGTCCCGAAACAGATTTTTGTGCTCCACCGTAAAAAAATCATGTAAAATCTCTGTAAGCCGGATTAATTTGTAATTGTCTGAATAAATCCCCCAGTATGTTATCTAACTTTCGCTAGTTCAACACTTTTTTATTTGAGCAACAGAAGGTCTTTGAAAAAATCGGTTTATACATGCTGATCTGTTTTGACAAATTTCTGCCATTATTTGCATTTGCTTCTCATTGATTCCTTTTTGGGTTCTTTTTGGGAAATTGAGATTTTTGAAGGAATTGCTATATTAGCTTGTGCTTTTGGTGAAAGTTTTGCTGTTCTAAAACTAAAACCCCAAGGTCTATTATCTTTTGAATATACTAATGTTGCTAATGAAGATTGTGTGAAGTTTTGTATGAAGGAAAATTTGTAGGTCTACAGAAAGAATGATGTAGTGAAATGAAGAATGGACAAAATCTCAAGCTTGGGGATGCCACCCCGTGTCACCCCAAGAAATATTCAAGAGGTACAAGCGTCAAAGCTTGGGGATGCCAAAGGCATCCCCTTCTTCATCAATAAAAATCTTAGGTCTTTCTAGTCACTTTGTTTTTATTGTTTCATGCACTATTGTGTTGTTCTTGGAGCGTCTTATTTTTATTTTTGGTTTTTTTTGCTTAGTTTTCTTGAATAAAGTAGTTTGGACCCCCGTTCTCGCTGTGTTGTTTTAAATAAGTTGATTGGTGTTGGAGAGGAGTAGAAAGTTCTTGCTTGAATAGTACAAGAGGAGCTTGCTTTGACTGTGACTTAGACTTTGTCATACCATGCTAGATGTTGTTTTGATCTTATGATTAGTGATTATTGTTGTAGCATGACTTGTTCCAAACAATTAGGATTGCTTAATGTGCCTTAAAGAAATCATGCGTTGTTTTAGCATACAAAAGCACGGTATTGTGGTATTCTCCTTTGATGCTTTGTTTGGTTTGACTTGGCACATGCTCACACCATGTTATGACTATGAATAAGTCACCATATCCTCTATGATCATTTATCCCTTGACTTGTAGTACCACTTTATGCTTTGATTAGTAATGTTTTGTCGCTATGCATGATTTTGGCCATTATTTCTCTCTTAGTTGGTCGCTCCCAGTCTTTTGCTAGCCTCCACTTTGAATGAGTAAGCTCTACTCATGCATACAAATCCCAAGAAACCAAGTTATTCCAAAGTGTCCACTATAAATTCCCATGCATGGTGTGTTACACCATTCTAAGTAATTCTTGTTTTCATCTATCTTTCAATTAAAAAGTATTTTGTTATGTGAAAACTTAGTGATTAAAGCTCTCACAAACTTGATTACACACTTTATTTTTCTTGCCCCTAATAAACTTGAACCATTGTGTCATCTATGTTGTATATGCTTGCACTTATACGTTGGAATTAGCAGAACATGTTGTCATGGGGAACGCTTTCAACATTGCACTTGTACATTGTACATAGTTGATATCATGCTCTTTTGTTTATGGATGTCGTCGGTGTGAAATGAAAGGGGAGCTTGTAAGTCCATGGAGTTATGTATGTGTGTTAGAGAAACTCCTGGGCTGCTAGCCTAAGCCATGCCTAATCATGGTGGAAACTTGCAGCATCACCATAGTGAGAAATATATGAAGCATTCTTCTTATAAAAAAGATATAGAAAGAGATTGAGAAAAATAAAAAAAGATGAGAAAAGAGGAAAGAGGAAAGAGAGAAAAAGCACCATTTTCCCATGGTAAAAAGGAAGATTAGTGAGATGCTCATTGTGTACTTTCCTTGTCATTTTGATTATGGGATAGCTCCTGTATCATGTGCATGGGGTACCCCGTTGGCGGTTCTCTATGATACACATGTACTTACTATGACAAGAACTTGCAAGTAACTAAACTTGAGTAGCATGAGGAGCAGCCCTCGTATTCAAGGGACATGAGATTTCCAACTTATACTTTGTCAAAACATATACTCCATAGTTTGTTCACTTTAACCTTAATCACTTCAAGATGCTTATGATAGGGGCAATGAGAGCTAAAAGTTAACAAGTATCATAATTTTTCGAAGCTCTTTATGAAACTTGAAATCCTTGCTTCCCTTTGAAGGGCCTTTATTCCACCATCATATTAAATCTCCACCTTCTATTCTTAGGAACCAATTAAGATAGCATAGTTTCCATTCTTAGTTCTATGTGCATTGTCCAAAAACTTATTGATTGATTCATATTGTTGATATTGCTTGTTCTTGAACTATTTGTATCTAGTCACTCTTATGAACTTTGAAAGTGTCCTATGCATCTATTTGCTACTCCATGAGGGATAAGCTGAATGCCATTATGCCATGTTTTCTATATGTGAAACAAACAAACGTTTTTCAATGCATGT
Organism: Avena atlantica; assembly: GCA_910589765.1. Lineage (NCBI taxonomy): Eukaryota > Viridiplantae > Streptophyta > Magnoliopsida > Poales > Poaceae > Avena > Avena atlantica. Next base: position 426,284,414 of record OU342738.1, read on the forward strand.
TATTCATGAATCTTTGTTTGTAACCTTTCATGTTGCATGCATAGTTACTTTGTCTTATTGTTAGAATTCCATCTTTCATCTCATGTTTAGATTTCTTTGATCCCAACTTTCAATGCTTGCAAATGGTTTGATCTTGATTTGACGGTGCATGTCACCTCAAAAATTATTCTTTTTATCACTTACCTCCTCGAGGACGAGCAGGAGTTAAGCTTGGGGATGCTTGATACGTTGAAAACGTATCTATAATTTTTTATGTTCCATGCTTGTTTAGTATCTCCTTTGTTTTGCTTTGTCTACACTTTGAGGTGTTTTTATATGTTTTTCTGGACTAACCTATTAACAAGATGCCACAGTGTCAGTTGCCTGTTTTCTTCTGTTTTTGGTTCCAAAAAAGGCAGAAAATCAATATTCTCGGAATTGGACGGGACAAAAGCCAAATTCAATATTTTACCGTGGGTAACATGGAGCCAGAAGACGAGAAGGAGGGGATCCACCAGGGGGTCACACCCCCTAGCAGCACGGCCAGCCCTGGCCCGCGCCTGGGGGTGCAGCCACCCTGGGTGCCCCTTCCTCGCCTCTTCGCCTATAAGAAGCCCCCGATACCAAAACCCTCAATACCCGATCAATCTTCCACGAAACAGTCTGTAGCCGCCGCCACCATTGTCCCTAGATCGTGGGGGATCTGAAGCTCTTCCCGGCACCCTGCCGGAGGGGAGATCATCCCGGAGGCCTTCTTCTTCTTCATCATGCCAGCCTCCGGTATGAAGCGTCAGTAGTTCCACGTTGGACTACGGGTTCATGTATGATACGTCGGAAACGTATCTATAATTTTTGATGTTCCATGCTTGTTAGTGTCTACTTTGCTTTGCTTTGTCTACACTTTGAGGTTATTTTTTATCTTCTCTGGTATTAACCTACTAACAAGTTGCCACAGTGCCAGTTGCCTGTTTTCTGCTTTTTTTGGTTTTAGAAAAGCTAGTAAAGAAATATTCTCGGAATTTGACGGGACAAACGCCAAAGTCAATAACTTTCCGTGGGGAACAAGAAGTCCAGAGGGGAGACGGAGAGGCATGCCAGGGCGGCCACACCCCCTAGGCGCGGCCAGGGGTGGGCCCATGCCTAGGCAGGGTGTGGGGCCCCTGGCCACCGCCTTGGCCTCCCCCTTCACCTATAAGAATCCCCCGATGCAGAAACCCTAAGCACCCGATCAAATCTCCACGAAACCTTCTGTAGCCGCCGCCACCATCGATCCCTAGATCGGGGGGATCTGAAGTTATTCCCGGCACCCTACTGGAGGGGAGATCATCCCGAAGGCCTTCTCTCCGGTATGATGTGTGAGTAGTTCCACCTTGGACTATGGGTCCATGTAATAGCTAGATGGTTGTATCTCCTCCTTTGTGCTTTCATGTATAGATCTTGTGAGCTCCATTCATGATCAAGAACTAATCTATTTGTAATCATGCATGTTGTGTTTACGGGGATCCGATGGATATTGAGATTATTATGTTGGTTTGATTAATGGTTTTGTCTTTATGATTCTATCATGTCTGTGTTGTTTGTGATCTTGCATGCTCTCCGTTGTTAGTATCTATCTTGGCCAAGTAGTTGCTAGTGACTCCAAGAGGGGGTATTTATGCTCGATAGTGGGTTCATGCCTCTAGTTTCCAAGTGAAGTGACAAAAATCTTTTCGGTTGTAGATGTGTTGTTGCCACTAGGGAGAAAACAATGGTCTCTTGTTCATGGAACATGTGGACTGTTTACCTTACACACTTTGCTTAAAGTAGTTGTCTATTGTTTGCAACTTAATACTGGAGGGGGTTTGGATGATAACCTGAAGGTGGACTTCTAGTCATAGATGCAGTTGGATGGCGGTCTATGTATCTTGTTATATTGCCCAATCTAATCTCATAGGATCTTTCTGACTAGTAATTGCATTATTATGCCTTGCTCAGTTCCTCTCAATTGCCCTGCTAAAATTTGTTTACCCTTCATGCCATGTTGTTTATCTAAGGAGAGCACCTCTAGTGAACTATGGACCCTAGTCCAATCTTTACCATTGATACATCCTCCACTTTTACTTGTTTACTTGTTGCAAATAATTACCTTCCACACCAGACGTTTAATCCTTTGTTATAGCAAACCGGTGATCTTGACAACCTCACTGATTCGTTGGGGCAAAGTCTTGAGTTTGTGTTATGCAGGTCTCCGCGTTGCTTGCAACACCTGTGTGACATTTCCTTCCTCCTTCTGGTTCGATAACCTCGGTCTCTACTGAGGGAAGACTTGCTGTTGTGATCATCACACCTTGTTCTTGGGGTTTCCAACGAAGTGCGCCACTTCAAGCACCATCAACAAGTTTTCTAGTGCCGTTGTCGAGGAGGCTAAGGACGTCTTCACAAGGGGAGTCATTCACTTCCTTTCTCTTTACTTTGTTTTTAGTTTGCTTTGTTTCTTTTGCTTGTTTTTGTTTGCCTCTTTTCAAAAAACCCAAAAAAATAGTCTAGTTTGGTTTGCTTGCTTTATTCAAAAACACAAAAAAATTAGTTCATGCTCTAGCTGCTTCTGCTGTTTTTGGCTTGCCCACCTTTGCCAAAATGAACTCTGCTGAGAACACCAAGTTGTGTGACTTCACTAGCACAAACAACAATGATTTCCTAAGAACTCCTATTGCTCCACCTGCTCCTGATGCTACCTTTTATGAAATTAAGCCTGCCTTGTTGAATATTGTGATGAGAGAGCAATTTTCTGGTGCTAGTTCGGATGATCCTGCTGCCCATCTCAATAGCTTTTTTGAACTTTGTAAGATGCAAAAGTATAAGGATATAGATGGAGATATTATTAATCTCAAGCTTTTTCCTTTCTCCTTGAGAGGAAAAGCTAAAGAATGGTTGCTTTCTTTGCCTAAAAATAGTATTGATTCTTGGACTAAGTGCAGAGATGCTTTTATAGGAAAGTATTATCCTCCTGCTAAGATTATATCTATGAGAAGTGACCTTATGAAATTTAAACAACTTGATAATGAACATGTTTCTCAAGCTTGGGAAAGAATGAAAATTTTGGTTAAGAATTGTCCCACTCATGGACTCACTGCTTGGATGATTATCCAGACTTTTTATGCACGTTTGAACTACTCTTCAAGGAACCTGCTGGATTCAGCTGCTGGAGGTACCTTCATGGGCCTCACTTTGGGTGCTACAACAAGACTCCTTGATAATATGATGGTTAACTACTATGAATGGCATGTTGAGAGAGCTCCACATGGTAAGAAGGTAAATTATGTTGAGGAAACTTCCTCTTTGAGTGATAAGATTGATGCTATTATGGCTATGCTTGTTAATGGGAAAGCTCCTCTAGATCCTAATCATGTTCCCTTAGCCTCCTTGGTTACTCAAGAAGAGCAAGTTGATGTGAACTTCATTAGAAACAACAATTTTGGCAACAATACTTATGGTAATTATAGGCCTTATCCTCCTAGTGGAAATGTTTATCATGGTAGATGTGGAATGCCTAGTGAAGAAAGGATTATAGAAGTAGAGAGATCCACTAAGAATTTTATGCAAATGCAATATGAGCAAAATAAGATTTTCACTAAAACTATGGAGGAACAATCTATTATATTGAAAAACATTAGTCATTAGCTTGAGAATTTGAATAGAGAAATTCCTAGTTTACAGTCAAAAAATTTGAGTGCTGAGAAAAATATATCCTCTTTGTCTGAAGCTCGGTCCTCCTTGACTAATAAAATGGCTGCCAAACCTAAAACTATGGGAAACACCTTTTCTACTGCTCATGCCATACAAGTTACTATTGATGAAAATGTTAGGTTGTTAGATCAACTTCATGTTAGGTGGGAAAGGGAAGCTGAAATTGATAGAAACAATAGTGTGTGCACTATCACCACTAAACCACAAGTAGTACCTATTCCTCCTCCTACTAAGCCTACTACTAGTGATGTCAAGTTTGACTTTGATATTGATGGTTGCAATATTTCTAAAGTGATTATGTTCTTGCAAAAGCTTGCTAGAAGCCCTGATGCTAGTGATATGCATGTTGCTTTCACTAAACACATTATAGATGCTCTTGTGAAAATTAAGGAAGAGAAGCTAAAACACAAAGCTTCTATTCCTAGGAAAGTAGAAGATAGTTGGGAACCCATTATTAATATGCAAGTGAATGACTTTGATCTGAAAGCTTCATGTGATCTTGGTTCTAGTGTCTCTATTATGCCTTGGAAGATTTATGAAATGCTTGATTTTCCACCATTGAAAGATTGTTATTTGGATGTCCCACTCAATGATAATGCTAAGAAGAAACTCATGGGGAGTATTAATGATGTTCTCATTATGGTTAACAATGCTTATGTCCTTGTGGATTTTTATGTTTTGGATGTTTAATACAATGCTTCTTGTCCTATTACTTTTGGAAGACCTTTTCTTAGAACAGTTGGTGCCATCATTGATATGAAAGAAGGCACCATCAAATATCATTTTCCATTCAAGAAAGGTATTGAACACTTCCCTATGAGGATAGAGAAGTTGCTTTTTGCTCCTCCTTTGAAAGCAAGGTTTGATGTTAATGCTTCGTCATTTGAAAATACTTGATTCTTCTTGCTTCTTGTGCCTAACTTAAAGGCGTTAAAGAAAAGTACTTGTTGGGAGATAACCCAAGAGTTTACTTGAGTCTTGGAAGTTATTACTTCAGTAATAACCTCTCCTTATCCTTTTTGTTTGCTTTTTGTGCCAAAAATGACCTCTAATGATAGGGAAGTAAGATTTGGGGAGTTGTTGTCTCGAAACAGATTTCTGTCCTCCACCATAAAAATTCGTGAGGAGTCTCTATAACTCGTATTGAGCTCAACATTTACGAATGAATCCCCCAGTAAGTTAGATAACTTTCATTAGTTCAACACTTTTTTATTTGAGCAACAGAAGATTATCGAAAAAAATCGATTTCTACCTGCTGGTCTGTTTTGACAGATTTTTGCCATTATTTGCATTTGCTTCTTATTGATTCTTTTTGAGTTCTCTTTTGGGGAATTGAGAATTTTGAAGGAGTTGCTACAGTAGCTTGTGTTTTCAGTGAAAAGCCTTGCTGTTCCAAAGCTTTGCCAGGGGTCTAATATCTTTTGAATAAACAAATATTGCTAATGAAGATTGTGTGAAGTTTTGTATGAAGGTAAATTTTGAATAGTAGAGAGATAATGATGAAATGAGATGAAGAATGGACAAAAGCTCAAGCTTGGGGATGCCACCATGGTGTCACCCCAAAAAATATCCAAGAGAGTACAAGCATCAAAGCTTGGGGATGCCCAAGGAATCCCCTTCTTCATCAATAAAAAGCTCAGGTCTGTCTAGACACTTCGTTTTTATTGTTTCATGCACAGTTGTGTTGTTCTTGGAACGTCTTAGTTTTCGTTTTCTTTGCTTAGTTTGTTTAGTTTGCTAAAGTAGTTTGGACCCCCGTTCTCGTTGTGTGATGGCGCCCACCACTTGTCGTCGAACGCTTCGTTGGAAACCCCAAGAGCAAGGTATGAGGCAGCACAGCAGCAAGTTTCCCTTAGTAAGAAACCGAGGTTATCAAACCAGTAGGAGGAAGGAAATGTCAGACAGGTGTTGCTAGCAACATGGAGACCTGCACAACAAAAACTCAAGACTTTGCCCCAACGAATCACTGAGGTTGTCAATCTCACTGGTTTGTTGTAACAAAGGATTAAACATATGGTGTGGAAGGTAATGGTTTGCAGCAAAAGTAAACAAGTAACAATGGAGGATGTATCAATGGTAAAGATTGGACCGAGGTCCATAGTTCACTAGAGGTGCTCTCCTTAGATAAACAACATGGCACGAAGGGTAAACAAATTACAGCAGGGCAATTGAACGGAACTGAGCAAGGCATAACAATGCAATTACTAGTCACAAAGATCCTATGGGATTCGATTGGGCAATACAACAAGATACATAGGCCGCCATCCAACTGCATCTATGACTAGAAGTCCACCTTCAGGTTATCATCCGAACCCCCTCCAGTATTAAGTTGCAAGCAACAGACAACTGCTTTAAGCAAAGTGTGTAAGGTAAACAGTCCACATGTTCCATGAACAAGAGACCGCTATGTCCTCCCTAGTAGCAACAGAACATCTACAACCAAAGAGATTATTGTCACTTCCCTTGGAAACTAGAGGCATGAACCCACTATCGAGCATAAATACTCCCTCTTGGAGTCACTAGCAACTACTTGGCCAAGATAGCTACTAACAACGGAGAGCATGCAAGATCACAAACAACACAAACATGATAGAATCATAAATACAAAACCATTAATCAAACCAACATAATAATCTCAATATCCATCGGATCCCCGCAAACACAACATGCATGATTACAAATAGATTGGATCTTGATCATGAATGGAGCTCAGAAGATCTATACATGAAAGCACAAAGGAGGATATACAACCATCTAGCTACTACATGGACCCATAGTCCAAGGTGGAACTACTCACGCATCATACCGGAGAGAAGGCCTCCGGGATGATCTCCCCTCCGGCAGGGTGCCGGGAAAAACTTCAGATCCCCCTGATCTAGGGACGATGGTGGCGGCGAATATAGACGGTTTCATGGATATTTGATTGGGTCCTTAGGGTTTCTGCATCGGGGGATTCTTATAGGCGAAGGGGGAGGCCGAGGCGGTGGCCAGGGACCCCACACCCTAGTCAGGCATGGGCCCACCTGTGGTCGTGCCTGGTGGGGTGTGGCCCCTCTGTCTCGCCCCTCCGGCTCCCCTTTGGACTTCTTGTTCCCCACGGAAAGTAATTGACTTTGACGTTTGTCCCGTCCAATTCCGAGAATATTTCTTTACTAACTTTTCTGAAACCAAAAACAACAAAAAACAGGCATCTGACACTGTTGCAACTTGTTAATTGGTTAGTACCAGAAAACATGTAAAAAGCACCTCAAAGTGTAGACAAGTAAAGCAAAGTAGATACTAAACAAGCATGGAGCATCAAAAATTATAGATACATTTTCGATGTATCACTGTGTTGTTTTTAAAATAAGTTGCTTGGTGTTCGAAAGGAGTAGTAAGTTCTTGCTTGTAAGTGCAAGAGGAGCTTGCATTGACTGTGACTTAGACTTTAGCATGACATGCTAGGTGTTGTTTTAACCTTATGCTTAGTGATTATTGTTGTAGCATGTCTTGTTCCAAACAATTGGGATTGCTTAGTATGCCTTGAAGAAATTATGCGTTGTTTTAGCATGCAGAAGCATAGTATTATGGTATTCTCCTTTGATGCTTTGTTTGGGTTGACTTGGCACATGCTCACACCATGTTATGACTCTCACAAGTCACCATAGCCTCTATGATCATTTAGTCCTTGACTTGTAGTACCACTCTATGCTGTTATTAGTAAGGCTTTGTTGCTCTGAATGATTATGGCCACTATTGCTCTCTTATTTGGTTGCTCCCAGTCTTTTGCTAGCATCCACTTGTATGAGTAAGCTCTACCCATGATTCCAACTCCCAAGAAACCAAGTTTTTACAAAGTGTCCACTATAAACTCCTATGCATGGTGTGTTACACCATTCCGAGTATATTCTTGTTTGCAACTATCTTCCAATTAAAAACTATTTATGTGAAAACTTAGTGATTAAAGCCCTCACAAACTTGATGGCACACTTTATATTCTTTGCCCCTAATAAACTTGAACCATTGTGATGTCTATGTTGTATATGCTTGCACTTATACGTTGGAATTAGCAGAACTGTGCTGTCACGAGGAACGTTTTCAACATTGCACTTATACTTTGTACTCAGTTGATATCATGCTCTTTTGTCTATGGATGTCACCGGTGTGAAATAAAGAGGAAGCTTGTAAATCCATGGAGTTTGTATTCTATGTTAGAGAAACGCCTGGGCCGCTAGCCTAAGCCATGCCTAATAATGGTGGAAACTTGCAGCATCACCATAGTGAGCTATCTATGAAGCATCCTCAATAAAAAAGATATGCATATAGTAAATAAAAAGATCACTGAGATGCTCATTGTCTGATTGCCTTGTCATTTTTGTTATGGGATAGCTCCTGTACCATGTGCAAGGGGTACCCCGTTGGTGGTTCTCTATGATATGTAAATACTTACAATGACAAAGAACTTACTTGTGACTGAATTTGAGTAGCATGAGGTGTGGCCCTCGTATTCAAGGGACTTGAGATTGCCAACTTATACTTTGTCAAGCATATACTCCATAGTTAGTTCACTTTAACCTTAATCACTTCAAGATGCTTATGATAGGGGCAATGAGGGCTGAAAGCTAACAAGTACCATAATTTTTGGAAGCTCTTTTTGAAACTTGAAATCCCTGCTTCATTTACAAAAAGTCCTTTCTTCCACCATTATTGAGTCTCCACCTTCTACCTTTAGGCACCATTAAGAGAGCATAGTTGTCATTCTGTGTGCAGTGTCCCAAAGCTTATTAATTGATGCATATTGTGATATTACTTGTTCTTGTGCTATTTGTTTCTAGTCACCCTTGTGAACTTTGAAGGTGTCCTATGCATCTATATTGCTACTCTATGAGGGACAAGTTGGTTGCCACTATGCTATGTTTTCTGTATATGAAACAAACAAATGTTTTTCAATGCATGTTATTCATGATCTTTGTTTGTAGCCTTTCATGTTGCATGCAAAGTTACTATGTCCTATTGTTAGAACTCCATCTTTCATGCACATGTTTAGAGTTATTTCATCCCAGCTTTCAATGCTTACAAATGGTTAGCTCTTTATTGTGAGGGTGCATGTCACCTCAAAAATTATTCTTTTATCACTTACCTACTCGAGGATGAGCAGGAGTTAAGATTGGGGATGCTTGATACGTCAGAAATGTATCTATAATTTCTGATGTTCCATGCTTGTTAGTATCTACTTTGCTTTGCTTTGTCTACACTTTGAGTTGCTTTTTATATCTTTTCTGGTACTAATTTTTAACAAGTTGCCACAGTGCCAGTTGCCTGTTTTCTACTGTTTTTGGTTTCAGAAAAGCTAGTAAAGAAATATTCTCGGAATTGGACGGGACAAACGCCAAATACAATAACTTTTCATGGGGAACAAGAAGTCTAGAGGGGAGACGGAGAGGCGTGCCAGGGCGGCCACACCCCCCTAGGCGCGGCCAGTGGTGGGCCCGCGCCTAGGCAGGGCGTGGGTTCCCTGGCCACTGCCTCGGCCTCCCCCTTCGCGTATAAGTATCCCTCGATGCAGAAACCCTAAGCACCCGATCAAATCTCCATGAAACCTTCTGTAGTCGCCGCCACCATCGATCCCTAGATCGGGGGGGCTCTGAAGTTCTTCCCGGCACCCTGCCGGAGGGGAGATCATCCCGGAGGCCTTCTCTCCGGTATGATACGTGAGTAGTTCCACCTTGGACTGTGGGTCCATGTAGTAGCTAGATGGTCGTATCTCCTCCTTTGTGCTTTCATGTATATATGTTGTGAGCTCCGTTCATGATCAAGATCTAATATATTTGTAATCATGCATGTTGTGTTTGCGGGGATCCGATGGATATTGAGATTATTGTGTTGGTTTGATTAATGGTTTTGTATTTATGATTCTATCATGTTTGTGTTGTTTGTGATCTTGCATGCTCTCCATTGTTAGTATCTATCTTGGCCAAGTAGTTGCTAGTGACTCCAAGAGGGGGTATTTATGCTCGATAGTGGGTTCATGCCTCTAGTTTCCAAGGGAAGTGACAGAAATCTCTTCGGTTGTAGATGTGTTGTTGCCACTAGGGAGAAAACAACGGTCTCTTGTTCATGGAACATGTGGACTGTTTACCTTACACACTTTGCTTAAAGTAGTTGTCTGTTGCTTGCAACTTAATACTGGAGGAGGTTCGGATGATAACCTGAAGGTGGACTTCTAGTCATAGATGCAGTTGGATGGAGGTCTATGTATCTTGTTGTATTTCCCAATCGAATTTCATAGGATCTTTCTGACTAGTAGTTGCATTGTTATGCCTTGCTCAGTTCCTGTCAATTGCCCTGCTGTAATTTGTTTACCCTTCATGCCATGTTTTTTATCTAAGGAGAGCACCTCTAGTGAACTATGGACCCCGGTCCAATCTTTACCATTGATACATCCTCCACTGTTACTTGTTTACTTGCTACAAACCATTACCTTCCACACCATACGTTTAATCCTTTGTTACAACAAACCGGTGAGCTTGACAACTTCATTGATTCGTTGGGGCAAAGTCTTGAGTTTGTGTTATGAAGGTCTCCGCGTTGCTTGCAACACGTGTGTGATGTTTCCTTCCTCCTTCTAGTTCAATAACCTTGGTCTCTACTAAGGGAAGACTTGTTATTGTGCTCATCACACCTTGCTCTTGGGGTTTCCAACGAAGTGCTCCACGTCAAGCACCATCAATGTAGTAGCTAGATGGTTGTATATCCTCCTTTGTGCTTCCATGTCTAGATCTTCTGAGCTCCGTTCATGATCAAGATCATCTCTATTTGTATTCATGCATGTTGTGTTTGTGGGGATCCGATGGATATTGAGATTACTATGTCAGATTGGTTAATGGTTTTGTCTTATTGATTCTATCATGTCTGTGTTGTTTGTCATCTTGCATGCTCTCTATTTCTAGTAGTTATATTGGCCAATTAGATGCTAGTGACTCCAAGAGGGGGTATTTATGCTCGTTAGTGGGTTCGTGCCTCTATTTAATCTAAGGGAAGTGACAGAAATCTCTAAGGTTGTAGATGTGCTATTGCTACTAGGGAGAAAACAAAAGTCTCTTGTTCATGGAACAAGTGGATTGTTTACCTTACACACATTGCTTAAAGAAGTTATCCGTTGCTTGCAACTTAATACTAGAGGGTGTTCGGATGATAACAGTTAGGTGGATTACTAGTCATAGATGTTGTTGGATGGCGGTCTATGTATCTTGTTGTATTGCCCAATCGAATCTCATAGGATCATGAATGTCTAGTATTGCATTGTTATGTCTTGCTCAGTCCTGTCAATTGCCCTGCTGTAATTTGTTTACCCGGCATGCCATGTTTTTTTATCTTAAGGAGAACACCTCTAGTGAACTATGGACCTCGGTCCAATCTTTACCATTGATACATCTTCCATTGTTACTGTTTACTTTCTTCAAACCACTATTACCTTCCACAACATATAGATAACCCTTTTTTTCAGCAAACTCGTGAGATTGACAACCTCACTGTTTGTTGTGGCAAAGTCTTGAGTTTGTGTTGTGCAGGTTTCCAAGTTGCTAGCAACACCTTTGAGTCATTTCCTTCCTCCTACTGGTTCGATAACCTTGGTTTCTTACTGAGGGAAGAACTTGCTGATGTGTTGATCATACCTTCCTCTTGGGGTCTCCCAACGAAGCTCAACAATCAACTGAGCCACCATCAGCTCCCACCCCTCCTTATATAGGTGGGGGGCGTCCAAGGGTTCCCAGTCCTAGTCTTGTCCCCCACAACTCGGCCACCATAGGGAAGAGTTGGGAACTTTCCCTCCAAGTATTCCCTCTTACCAAAACTAGAGTTTGACTTTTCAAACTAGGATTTGACTATTCAAACTAGGGTTTGACCCTTTTACTAGTGTTGGTCGGCTGGCCCTTTAGGGATTGGTGCGGCTGGCCCCTAGGGCATGCCATAGCCCAAGTGACCCCCTCCCGGGGTGGTGGAATCACTGGTGGTTCCTCTAGAACATTCTAGAAGTATCTGGTCAAAACACCGAAACTTTTTTGAACCCTAGAAAACCACTTTCCTTATATGAATCTTATTCTTCCGACCATTTCGGATCTCCTCGTGATGTCCTGGATCCAAACTGAGACTCCAAACAACATTCAGTCTCCAACTCATATTCCATATCTACTTAAACAACATTGATTCCTTAAGTGTGTCTCCCTACGGTTCGTGAACTATGCAGACATGATCAAGACACTTGTCCGGTCAATAACCAATAGATGGATCTGGAAATCCATATGGCTCCCACATTTTCAACGATGACTTTGTGATTGAATGGGCCAGTTACATACGATACCGATTCCCTCTGTCGCGTGATACTTTACTTATCCGAGGTTCGGTCGTTGGTATCTCTATACCTAGTTCAACCTCATCACCGATAAGTACTCTTTACTCGTACTGTGATGTAGCATCCCTTGTGACCTAGTCACATGCTTGCAAGCCAATTGGATGACACTCCACCGAGAGGGCCCAGAGTATATCTATATGTCATATGGATGGACAAATCCCACTCTTGATCCATGTGCTTCAATGCATACTTTCAGAATACCCAATGCCACCTTTATAACCACGTAGTTACGAGTGGTGTTTGATTTCATCAAAGCATCCATCCGGTGTTGGTGATTAACATGATATCATGGTCGAAGGATTAGGTTACTATGTATTTGAAAGCTTGTAGCAAACAAACTCCAAATGACTTGATTTGATGCTATGCTAACTATGGGTGTGTGTCCATCACCTCATTATCCTAATGATATGATCTTGTTATAATAATATCCAATGTCTATGATCAGGAAACCATGATCATCTATTAATAAACAAACTAGTTTAACAAGAGGCATACTAGGGACTCTTTTATTGTTTACAAAACAACAAGTATTAATGTTTCCGCTTAATACAATTATAGCATGGGATGCAAACATTTATCATAAACATAAATTTATGTTAATAACCATTTTATTATTGCCTCTTAGGCATATCTCCAGCACAAATGTCATACTTGTTGCACATTCGAGTAGATAACCCCGTCCAGACTTCCTTGGTCTGAGGCCCCGTCTAAAAACTAGCCAATCACTAGCCTCTCCACGACCCCGTTGCTCACCCTTTGTAACGGATTTTGGTCATGATACCTACGCCCAATTATCCCTCCTTCTAATATACTCAGTCGTTATACTGGGATACGAATAGGGACGTTGCGGCTCCCATCCGTTGCTACTCCCCGCAAGGAACAACAACCCAACTAAGCCTATGAGGACAAACAGAAGGAAGAAGGTCTAGCCTACTTGCCCACCCCATATGGGGATTTGTGGTTAGCGTTGTTTATACAGCGCTTTTGAATCACTGACTACATTGGTTATTAAGTCATAACTTTCCCGGTACAATTGAATCTCCACCACACGGCTTCACAATGATGTATTCCAAGCATGATTCTCATTGCCCACCATTTCCCATTTTATTTCATTTCATTTATAAAACAACATTTTTTTCTTTTAATGTAGGTGATAAAGTTTTTGAAAAGGGTTTTTGTAAAATAATTCAAATGACATGCAATATTACACTTGCAAATGCTATGCAATCATGGTCTTATAAGATATGTGCAATAATGAACTTGACTCCTGATTGCAGGTTATGCAATTAGCATCTTCTACCATCAAGGCTCCAAATGGAAGAATAGCATCATCGGTCTGGTAAGGTATAATGTTTAAAGAGTGTCAATATGATATAGATGTTAAGTAAACTATTGTTTCCCTCCTCATTTTCTATTCTAATAGTGGCTATCAAAGCCTCGTCTTATAATTATTAACTACTTGAATAACACACTTGGAAACAAAAAGGATAGGGTTTGTTTAAAGGAATAAATGTTAGTTGATATCACGTAGTGATATAGGATTTGGTATAATAGTTTTAAAGGAATGTTTAGAGTTTAAAAAGAATCACACAAGTGTAGTGGTACACCCGGATAACAAGTAAGAAATGAAGTTGTGTTCTTGGCGTAGGGTTTTATATGACTTGGGTATAAGGTATGTGGTCTTATGTGTCAAGTAGATGGATCTTATCCCCTAAGAGGATATTTTGGTATGTGATCACAATTTGTTTAAGTGGATCTAAGTGTGATGGATTATGATGGCTTGGGTTGGTACCATATTTTTAATGGCACGCTCTTAGGTAGTACAAGTGTGAAGGTGTGATCACTTGTGGAAATGGTTAAGAGGTGGTTTTTAGGTGAATGGAGTAAAAATCCAATATAAGTGGCATTGACACATTTCAATTCAAACAATGATAGATAATTCAATCAAGACAATCAATTCTATTCTACTTTTGACCACCCATTCAATATTCATTCATAAAAAATTAAACAAGGAAAAGTCAATTATGAATTTGTACTTTAAGTCAAACAATTTGGTTTTAGTTGGTTTTAGTGTTTGGTTTTGAATTGTTGTTTTTGTGAATGAATATAGCCTTATTGTTTTAAGAGGGTTTATTTAGTTCAAACAATTTCTTTTTCCATTTCATTTTAAGGAATGTACTTTAGGGGTTTTAGGGGACTTTCTTTTTATTTATAAAATAAGACTTAATTATTTGCTCGGTCCATTAAAGACAAAGGAAAAATTCATTAAAATTCTCAATACTAGGTGGAAAATGTTTTGGAATGGTTTTATAATACTTATGGGATTTTCGAAGTGTTTTATATGGTTTTAAAATTAATTTCTGAACCATTTCATATTTTCATTTATAATATTTGTTATATAATTCCAATTCGTGATTTTCTTTAAGTTATATTTAAATTTACAATTTTATTCCTTTTATTTCATATGTTTGAAATATTTTATTCTTTTAAAATTTCAAGTTTAATATTTTATAATTGATAGTGAGTATTTTTTGGGGATTTTGTAATGAATAGAGATGAATTTCCAACTTCTTTAAGTCTTTTTATATATCATTTCCTTTACTTAAAGTAAAGAAAACATAAAGGCTATTCAATTATTTTTTATTCTATTTTTAGGGTTATAAATTATTTGTGTTGATGTTTTATATTTTAGTTTGACTATTTTGGGGTTTGTTGTGAAGTGTTGTTTAAAATCATTTGAATTTTAAACAAAACAAAAATATAAAAATAACAAAAAGGAAAAAGTTTGGATCTAGGGCTTATTGGGTTTGGCATGTTGGCGAAATATGGATGCAATACGCATGCATTTGGGGCACGCGACCGTTGGGAGTTGAGACGTGCATGCATGCGCCCAGATAGATTTGTGATCCTGGCGATCGAGGATGCATGGCCCAACAGCACGTACGTAGGGGCACACGTAGGATGACACGATCGACTCGCGGGGCAGCCGTCCGTCCTGCTCCTGATCTGGGATCCGAGAGGTTGCACTTGCACGCACCCAGGTATGGGCACAGGACAGGACTGGTGCGCAAACCCACCCAGCACGTACATGCGCCACAAAAGAGGACGCAGAAGGATCAGCCTCGGTCGGGGCGCAGCCGCAGGGGGGCATCTCCGACTCCGACACCGTATATATTGTCGCGACTCCAACCATCCCACACCGCTCCACGACACGCACGCGGCTACCAGAGTGCTCAGCCATAACAACAGGGCGAGCAAGCCTCCGGTCCAGTTCGCACAACCCGATCGATCGACCAAGGAGCCAGCCAGCCAGCCAGCCTTTGACCGCAGGTGACGGCTGCACAGCTTCCCTGTCGGCCACCGAAAGCAGACGGCCGGCAACGCAGCGGAGCCTGCCCCCTCCCCCCTCTTAACGGTCGCATTGCCTGCCAAGTTCCGGCCCCTGCACGGATCGGAAGCGCATCGTATACCATGCATGCACCAAATTTTGGAGCTCGAATAACAGCGGGCAAAATCCCAAATGGAACTGCGCGCAGAGTTTTTTTCTTTTCCTTTTGGAAGGCTAGTGTGCGGCTGCCAAAAAGAAATTGATCAGCCAATTTTTTACCAAGCAAGGGGAGGCCTATACAAGACTTTTTTTTTTTTTTTTGGAAAGGGGACGCACCCGTCTTATCTCATCGTGAGTTAAATTCATACTCCATCCATCCGTTTCAAAATATAAGATGTTTTAGATTTGTAAAGAAAATGTGTCTATACTCGTTTTAGTGTGTAGATTCACTTCAAACCTTAGTGAACCTACATACTAAAAGTAGTCTAGATACATGTGTTTCACAAACCTAAAACATCTTATATTTTGAAACGGAGAGAGTACTAGTTAGTAACTGAACTTGTCTGGTGAAATGGTTAAATTTTTGTTACATATGGATAATTTGTCATCTTCTTCTCTTCTACCCTAGGATTTATGATCTTAATTAGAATCATAGCTTTCGACTTCCTACTTCACATTACCAAAGTTTAGGTGGTGTGTTTCTTCGTAAATACCTTAGAAAATTAAAAATCCCGCTAAAGATAAAAGATTTTTATGTCGTTCTTTCATAGTAAGGTCTCGCTTATAAAGGATAATCTTGCAAAGAGTAATTGGGTTGGATGCACAAAATGTTGTTTATGTGGCTCGCATTAATATCATAACATGCTTTTATATACAATGGTCACAGGGTTTGTGCCTTTTTGCACAATTCCAGTTGCCCACCTCTTACGGCGACACCACATGTGCGTTGACGGGGAACATCAAAGGCGCGTCCATGACTTGCAATAACAATATGATGCCACTGTCGGTAACCCTCCCTGCCTCTCGGAGTTCCTCACCTACTGGTGAAGGGCATTGGGGTACTAGGAGCGGCACATTGGTCTGCTTTGATGGGTAAATAAGTCGCTCATCCCAATGGCAGTGCTTTAAACAGGAGACGTTTACCACCATATCTCGACCTTGGCGTTAACTAGCATAATCTCAACCTCAACGTGCCCATCATCAATGTCATTGTAGCTAGAAAATAGCACCCACTGAGAAAAAGAGGTAATCTAGAACGTGTATCATGAGAAGCATATATGAGAAATGTAGGAAGCATGGGCAATGCTTAAAATCCAATGATATTGGCTTTATGAACAACAAAGGAAAAATGGTAGAAACATGGTTCTTTTATGCAAACTTTCAGGAAGGAACACATATGTGCTTTGGAGCATCAAATTATGATGCCTCAACATAACTAGTATCGCTTAGAAGCTTTGAAACCTGGAACATAACTAGTAGCATGAAGTCAACGTTAAAATTAGAATGGAACTAGACATGACAATAACATATAAAAGAGAAAGAAGCATATGACCATATGTAGCAATTTAAACTAGACCGGAGAAAACATATAATGTACATACGAAGCATGGATATTCCCAAGCAAGAGATTAGTGCTATCTCAAAATAAATCATATGGCGGGGGGTTGATCTATATCTATGTTACTTTACAAAGATCTAAAGTCCAGATTGAGATCTAGATCAGTTGCAGTTACCTACTCCATGCTCTTGTAGTCGTTCAAGGAAGCAGTCTTCGATCCCCTGCTTCACTTGAGTCTAGCCTTATCGGCCCATCTATGCCGCCGACGAATCTAGACCACTGGCCGACAGCGGACAGGGAGGCCTCGGAGACAACTCCCTACCACGAAGCGGAACGCATCTCGACGCAGGGCCTGAACTAGGTGGAGACACATGTACCGCTCATGGTGCAGTGGCGGCGTGACTGGGAAAGCTATGATGGTTTGGTGGGAAAGTAGATGCGACGAGAGCAGAACGATCTTGGGGCGAGCGAGCAATCCGTCAGCTATTACGGGAGAGGAGGTGGGCAAATATGGCATTTATTGGGTTAGAATTTTTTTTCGTGGGAAGCCTTGAAGCATGCAGGCTATAGGATTGGAAGGAAATGGGTGGCATCAGATTGGTCCGATGCTTTTTTTTTTTCATCGGACTGCGATACATAGTATTTACCTAATTCTTAAGGGAGTACATGGTGAAACCAGGTCTGGTTATCGCATGCATGTCTGGTGGCATAGTATAAGAGTGTAAAAACCCTTCAGTTAGTCTCCACCAAAAAACGGGTAGTCTAATTAATGGCCAGGTAGGGATGTGATGCTCAGGACACATCGACTAAAATGGTTTGGGCATATACAATGGAGTGATCCAGAAGCACTGGTTAGCGGTGGGTTAAAAGTGAAGGAAAAAAAAGATACTACGAGAGTACGACGGATATTGGTCGACCAAAGTTTAATTTGGGAGGAGGCGGTTAAAACAAAGAGGATCTTAATTCTTAAGTGCGGGTGGTCTGTTTATGACCAGCTAGCACTCTATTGCCTTCAAGAAATGTGTGGCATCCGATAGCCTGTTAATTTTGCGGGTGTCAGATCATGCATGCACAATCCAGTTAGCCAAAGTAGAATGCTTTGTGATTTCTGATTATTTCTGTGAGATTCTGAGATAGTAGCACTGCATTTCATCATTTCTAATAACATGGCGTATTTTTCTTTACTTTTGGCACAAATATTTTTCTGTTATACCTAATACAGTAGATTGTTTATTTTTCTGGAGGCACTGAACATATATTGTGTTTGTGTATTGCAAAGTTATGAGTTAAGTAAAGTTTGGGGGAAATACTACAAGTGAAAAGTTTTCTTTGGGGAGAGGGGGGGGGGGGGTCTTTTTCGTTTAAACAAATACACATATATGCTCCAGCAGAACATGAGTGCTATTTACTCCTATACCAAAATAATGACCAGGAAGACCTAGGAACATGAAAAAAATAAGTCGTGTTGGATGCTTGAACACAACCGAGTTTCATCGGACAGCAAATTTCGGATGTACCCAATGAGGCCGAGCACCTTCATTTTTAGCGTTGCATTCTATTTAATTGACCATTTTTCTGCAAGCACAAGATTTCCGAGGACAAGGGATATATTCAATACACATCAAGCTAAAAGGTAGTTTCATATATATAGAACGACAATTGGACCTATGATTTTATATGGAGTAGAATGTTGGCTCAACAAAAGATAACACATCGTCTAACAAATGAGCAACGGCGGATGTGTGGCGCCATACAAGAAATGCCAGAGTGAAAAACGAGGTAATATGTTATAAAGTATGGGCGGCACACATAAAAAATAAGCTAGTCCGGCATCGACTAAAATGGTTTGGGCATATACAATGGAGTGATCCAGAAGCAATGGTTAGCGGTGGGTTAAAAGTGAAGGATAAAAAAAAAGATACTACGAGAGTACGATGGACATTATCGGGTGACCAAAGTTTAATTTGGGAGGAGGCGGTTAAAAAGAGGACCTTAATTCTTAAGGGAGTACATCGTGAAACTAGGTCTTGTTATCATGCATGTATTGTGGGTAAAAAACCTTTAGTTAGTCTCCACCAAAAAAGGGTAGTCTAATTAATGGCCAGGTAGGGATGTGATATGCTTAGGACACATGGAAACTAAACACCGAGACGGTTTTCACACTACAATAGTAGTATGCAACATGGCTAACCGTTTGTGCTGATTTCAGTTGGGTGCATGAGACATAGCTAGGGAGTACATACGGATCGGATGCAATAGAGTTGGAGCACGCGACCGTTGGGGGTTGAGACGTGCGCCAGGCCAGCAGCACGGGCACACACGATGACACGATCGACTCGTTCGTGGGGCACGGGCAGCCGTCCTGGTCCTGAGCTGGGATCGGAGATGATGTTGCACGCACCCAACCCAAACCCAAACCCAACCCAACCCAAGTGACCTCCGATCCAAAGGCATGCGATGATGGGGAGGGCCGGCGTGGCGCACAGGAGGAGTTGTGCGCAAACCGACCGACCGACCGACCGAGCGGGGACCCCGTAACGTACGCGCGCCAGAAGATCAGCCTCGGTCGGCGCGCAGCCACAGGGGGGCATCTCTCCGACTCCGACTCTGACACCGTATTGTCGCGACTCCAACTTCCCCACGCCACTCCGCGACACGCACGCGGCTACCAGAGCGCTCTGCGGCCTCACGCCGTTCCAGTTGGCACAACCCGATCGATCCACCAAAGAGCCAGCCAGCCAGCCAGCCTTTGACCGCAGGTGACGGCCGCAGAGCTTCCTTGTCGGCTCGGATGCCAAAAGCAGGGTAGCTAGCCACCAGGACACGCACAGCCTCTCTCTCTCTCTCTCTCTCTCTCTCTCTCTCTCTCTCTCTCTCTCTCTCTCTCTCTCTTTTCGTCAAATAAGCGGTATAATTTTTTCCTCAAGTCCAAATATGTAAACTTCGAGCAAGTTTTAAAAAAAAACATCAATAACTACAATGGCAAATCAATTTTATTCGATACATAATGACACAGATTTTCAGACTTATATCTACATAGTATCACAGTTGGCAATAGAGTATCGGTTTTGTCAAACATTACATTGTTCCCTTTTAGGAAATTTTATTATGCGCATTATTCTTTTATGATACCAAGGTAGTCTATATCCTTAGCTTTAAAATTCAGACCAGAAACTGGCTAGCCTCAGAGGAATATCACGTCGGTTTTTGTCTCTAGTGAAATGGTTAAACTTTTGTTACATATATGAATAATCTCTTCCGCCGTAGGATTTGTGATCTTAATTAGAGCATACTCTCCCTCAGGGGCAGAGCTACACCCCTGGCAACAGGGGCCATGGCCCGGGGTGTGAGGATTAATCCCTTTGTTGATTGTAGCATTTTGCAAGAGTGTTTGGCATTGTTCGATAATTTTTACACTAATCTGCACTATTTGGCCCTAGGCTTGGGTCGGTTCTAGCTCCGCCATTGCTCTCCCTCTCTGTCCGCAAATAAGTGTACTTATAGCTTCTGCTTTAAGTCAAAACTTTTTAACATTTGGCAGTTTTTGTAGATAAAAGTAGCAACATATATGTATAATCAAATCTATATATTATGAATCTATATTTCAAATTGGATCTAATGGTACTAACTAATAAGTGCTATAAATATTGTTACCTTTCCTATATAGTTGGTCGAATTTTATTAAGTTTGATTTTTAAGACGAAAGCTACAAGTACACTTATTTGTAGACGGAGGAGGGGTAACTTTTGACTGCATACTTAACATTGCCACGGTTTAGGTGGTGTGTTTCTGACCAGCTAGCGCTCTATTTGCCTTCAACAAATCTGCGGCACATTCTATAGCCTGCATGCAGATGTGCTAGCGCTTTTTTTTCCATCGGACTGCGATACATAGATACATAGTATTTACCTAATTCTTAAGGGAGTACATGGTAAAACCAGGTCTGGTTATCGCATGCATGTCTTGTGGCATAGTATAAGAGTGTAAAAACCCTTTAGTTAGTCTCCACCAAAAAACGGGTAGTCTAATTAATGGCCAGGTAGGGATGTGATATGCTTAGGACACATGGAAACTAAACACCGAGACGGTTTTCACACTACAATAGTAGTATGCAACATGGCTAACCGTGTTTCTGCTGATTTCAGTTGGGTGCATGAGACCTAGGGAGTACGGGCACGCGATAGGTGTGGGAGTTGAGACGTGCGCCCACCGGCCAGCAGCACGGGCACACACGATGACACGACTCGTTCGTGGTCGTCGGGCAGCCGTCCGTCGTCCGTCCTGGTCCTGAGCTGGGATCGGAGATGATGTTGCACACGCACCCAACCCAAAATCCAAATTAGGCATGCATGCGATGGGGAGGCCCGGCGAGGCGCACAGGAGTTGTGCGCAAACCGACCGAGCGGGGACCCCCGGCCGTAACGTACGTGCGCCAGAAGATCAGCCTCGGTCGGGGAGCAGCCGCAGGGGCATCTCCCCGACTCCGACCCCGTACGTATTGTCGCGACTCCAACCATCCCACGCAGCTACCAGTTGGCAGAACCCGATCGACGACCAAGGAGCCAGCCAGCCCAGCCTTTGACCGCAGGTGACGGCTGCAGAGCTTCCCTGTCGGCCACCGAAAGCAGAAGCTAGGAGATGTACGTCGCCACGGCCGGCAACGCAGCGGAGCCTGCCCCCCCCCCTCTCTCTCTCTCTCGCCTGCCAAGTTCCTCGCCACGGAAGCTCACGTATACCATGCACTAAATTTTCGAGCCATACAACAGCGGGCAGAATCCCATGTCCAACTGCGGGCGGAGTTATTTTTGGTCCCTATACTTGTCGGGCTGACTCGATTTAGTCCTCATACTCAAAGTTTGCTGAATTTGTCCGTATACTTGTGAATTAGGTATGTTTTAGTTCAATTCGATATTTGTCGTCGAATTTAAGCTGACGTGGATGACACGTGTACTATAATCTTACAAGAATACCCTCCTGCATCTCTGAGAAAATTGCAAAAACTACAACAACTGAGGCTATATATAATAGAAGTCCCTATACTCGCCTAATTGGCTCGATTTAGTTCTAATACTTGTAATTTACAAAATTTAATCCGTGTACTCGTTAGTTGGACTCGATTTAGTTCTAATACTTGTAATTTGCAAAATTTAATCCGTGTACTCGTTAGTTGGACTCGGTCTAAAAGCATGTTTATCGTCGAAGATATGATGCGGATAAAACATGGACATGGGTCCCACTTCCTGGAGAGCGGTTGGCGTGAAAACTTGCAGAACCCCCTTCCACATCTAGAACGTACATTTCTGTGGCTACCGGTGTCGCTTCAACGTCATCTCCCCTCTATGAGAAAATGTTACACGTTCCAGGCAGTGATTGTCGTCACCGTCGCCTCCCTCTTCATAGAATCCTTTCCATTCCTCTCAAATAAAACATTCTTTAATTGAAAGGTACCAGAGAAAAACCGCGTCGAGTGCTGGGAGTGGGTACATACAAATACAAATATCTAGGAGCAAAAATATACATTCTAGATGCATGAGGGGGTCTCTGCAAATTTTTAGGCCAGCTAGTCTCCTGTAAGTGGGATCTGCGTTCACGTGTCATCCGCGTCAGTTCAAATTCGACTATAAACATGCTTTTGGGATAAATCGAGTCCAATTGACAAGTAGCATGACTAAATCGAATCATTCGGACAACTACAGTGACTAATGTTGTATTTTGCAACATTCGTGGTCTCTTTTTACAATTTTCTCAAATACACGAGGGTGTTTTTGCAAGATTTCAGTCCACGTATCGTTCGTGTCAGTTCAAATTCAATGGCAAAACATCGAATTGGATGAAATTGAACCTAATTCACAAGTATACGGGCAAAATTCAGCAAATTCCGAGTACAAAGACTAAATCGAGTCAGCTCGACAAGTATAGGTACTGTTAGTGCATTTAACTCTTATTTTTGGAGGGCTACTCTGGCAAAAAAAATCATAAGACAATTATTTATGAAGCAAGGGAACTCTATAAGTAACTGATACACCTCCGTTTCAGGAAAATAAGTCGTATAATTTTTTTGTGAAGTCAAACTATGTAAATTATGACCCAAGACTTTTTATAGAAAGATATCAGTGTCTACCATGGCAAATCAATTTTATTCAATACATAATGATATAGGTTTTCATATTTTTATCTATGTACTATGATAATTTCTCAATGGATTTTTCTATAAGTTTTGTAAAACTTTACACATGATATGCAGTTTCTGGGAAGAGAATGTCGGGTGCTTGTCAGGTCTGGAACTCGATAGCGCCACTGTAGATGAAGTTACATATGTGGATCCTGCTACACAACAGGCTATAGACAGCGGACAGGCCGCGGCACGGTCTCCGGCACCCTGATAGTTGCGCGCCATGTTGTAAGGTGCTGGAGACAGCGGACCACCTCACTTTGCAACGCCCATTCGCGCGTGAAGTATGGTTCTATAGTCTTAGAGAATTCGGCATCCACCGCTTCACACCTTCGAGGAGGACAGCTTGGGCACCTGGTGGCCCATGCTCGTGGCAGCTGTGGCATCGCAGAACAGGAAGGAGCTCAACGCCCTAGTCGCGCTTGTTGCGAGATCATTGTGGCTAGAACGCAATGCGCACGTTTTTGACAGGAAATCATCGCCGCCTCATGCAGTCTAGAGAGACATCAGGCAAACTATTGAACCGTGGAGGGAGACTAAGTTTGGAAGAAGCGGAACGCTGTGAATGTAACCTAGGTGTGAGTGGAGTGTGCCAGGGCGAGTTGTTGTTCGTCCTTGGCTCCCTCTTGTAACATAACTCTCTCTCTCTATCTTAATGAATGGAGGCACGCGCGCGTGTTCTTAGAAAAAACTTTACATCGTTTGACTTCATGAAAAATTATATTGTCTTCTTTTATGAAACAGAGGTAGTACTATGAGTGCTCAACATTAAAATTTGAACCAGAAAATGGCTAACCGAAGAGGAATATCACGTAATTAAGCTGCTTAAACTTTTGTTACATACTAGTAAATCGCCATCTTCTCTTCGGTCGTAGGATTTGATGTGATCTTAACAAGGGCATAGCTTTTGACTGCAGGTGGTCTGTTTCTAACCAGCTAGCACTCTATTGCCTTCAAGAAATGTGCGGCATTCGATAGCCTATTATTTGCAGATGTCATATGATCATGCATGCGCAATCCAGTTAGCCATAGTAGAATGCTTTGTGATATCTGATTATGTATGTGAGATTTTGAGATAGTGCGGCATTTCATGATTTCTAATAACATGGCGTATTTTTCTTTGCTTTTGGCACAAATTCTGCTATGCCTAATATAGTAGATTGTTTATTTTTATGGAGACACTGAACATATATTGTGTTTGTGTATTTTAGAGTTATGAGTCAAGTAAAGTTTGGGGGAAATACTACAAGTGAAAAGTTTTCTTTGGGGGGTGGGGGTGGGACTTTTTCATTTAAACATATGAGCTCCAGCAGAACATAAGTGTTATTTACTCCTATACCAAAACAACAACCAAAAGGACCTAGGAACATGAAAATAATAGCTCGTGTTGGATCCTTGAACACAGTTGAGTTTCACCAGACAGCTAATTTCGGATGTATCATGTAGACTCCGATGAGGCCAAGCACCTTCAGTTTTAGCGTTGCATTCTATTTTATAGACCATTTTTCTGCAAGCACAAGATTTCCGAGGACAAGGGACATATTCAATACACAACAAGCTAAATGGTAGAATGACAATAGGACCTATGATTTTATATGGAGTAGAATGTTGGCTCAACAGAAGATAATAAAACCAGCAAATGAGTAACGGAGGATGTATGGCCACATACAAGAAATGCCAGAGTTAAAAACAAGGTAATATGTTATAAAGAATGGGTGGCACATATAAAAAAAAAGCTAGTCCAGCATCGACTAAAATGGTTTGGGCATATACAATGGAGTGATCCAGAAGCAAAAATCCTGGATACGGGCCTGGTTCAAAGTGAAGGAAAAAAAATACTAGGAGGGACATCGGAGCGACCAAAGTTTAATTGGGAGGAGGCTGCTTGATAGGGTACATGCTAATGCTAATATGAATATACAAAGTACTCGCTCTGTTTCAAAATATAAGATGTTTTAGCTTTGTGAAAAAAAAGTGTATGTAGACTTCATTTAGTGTATAGGTTTATATAGGTTTCAAAATATAAAGGCTGGCTGGCTGGCTGGCTGGCTTAGGTAGAGTTAATTAACCTACGTTGTTCGAGTAGTAGTCCATCTCTCGCACGTACTCCATAATATATACGCTTGGCTAACAGATCGACGATTCTGATTTTAGTTCCGTACGTGCGCGAGACCTACTAGTAGTTACATACGTACGGATGCAGCCAGCGCGCATTCAGATTGTGACCATGGCGATCGAGGATAGCCCAACAGCTAGCAGTGCACGTAGCAGGGGCACACTGCACAGGATGACACGATCGATCGATCGAGTCGCGGCGCAGATCCGATCGAGCGAGGCATCCGTCCTGGGACTGGGAGATGTGGGCAGCGATAGCGGCGCATGCCATGCATGCGTCTCAGGAACCACGACGACGGGGACGGGGACGGCGAGCGGGGCCCACTGCCCGTAACGTACGTTGTGCGCCAGAAAAAACAGGACGCAGCATGCATGCAGGATCAGCCTCGGTCACCGCGCAGGGGGGCATCTCCGACTCCGACAACGTATATATATATTGTCGCGACTCCAACCTTCTCACGCCGCTCCGCGACACGCAGCCAATAGAGCAAGCCTCTGTTCCAGTTCGCACAAGACGATCGACCAAGGAGCCCGCCAGCCAGCCAGCCTTTGACCGCAGCAGGTGACCGCCGCCGCGGAGCTTCCTTGTCGGCTCGGCCCACCAAAAGCAGCAGGATAGCTAGCTAGCTAGCTAGCTAGGAGACGTCGCCACCGCAAGCAACACGGAGGACGGAGCCGAGCCTGCCCCACTCTATATGTATCTCTCTGCATTGCCGCAGCGCAACGGCGCCGCGCGGATCGGAAGCGCATCGTCGTATACCATGCACTACAATTTTGTACATCGAACAAATGGTGTGTATTCCATTTTGTATGCTTTTAGAGGTAATCTGGCAAAGGTTGACAATTTAAATTTTGCATAGTTGAGATGATTTCCATCATGGACATTTCTGACTATGATTCCTTATATGGTGGTGGTAATTATCTCCTTTTCATTTCAATAAATTAGTAGTATTAATATTTTATAGGGTTTTAATGTTACATTTTTCGATGAGCTTGGCAGGACAAGATGTTGAGGTGCAAAATTACTTTTGAACCTTGACCAACCAGAAATGGTGGTGCAACGAGTGTACATTTACATGTGCACTAAGTAAAGTTGTGCAACAAAAACTGTGGGTCCAAATTAAGTGCTTCTCCAGATATCTACCACTGTGTATTCATCGAAAATTTCGGTACACTATAACTATCTCCCCTAATAGTATGGGGTACAGAATGTGCCAATCAGAGCAGTAGACGGAGACTCACACTTTTGAAACGGTGTTGTTTAGCGAGGTGGCGCAGATTTCAAACTGCTAATTCTCTTGTGCCCGACTCTTAGACTATGTTGTCCATTATATATGCTTGTTGAAATACGTTGTTGATGTCATCATGTCAAGTTATTATTTTCGGAGAGATAACATCTCCTTTGTTCTGAGATATTCTGAGGGCAGTGCTTTTTTTGCAAGCTTCAGTCTACATGGAGAAAGTTTGAACAAAAAAAATGCTTGCTGGACCAAGGTGGGGAGGAGGGAGAAGAGAAGTCAGCCTTGGCCAAGGTCGTCAAGCTGGGGAAACGGCTAGAGGACATGGCCAGCAGCAGGGATGGCGGCATCCATCAGGACGAGAGAGCTGTGGGCGATGTTGCTCGAGTTCTGGGCGGAGCTGCTAGTTTATATATATGTACGCCGCTGTTAGATTGAAATTAAACGTGCATCCCTACCAATTGAGGTGCAGCATGAGCGCGTCGACTGGACAGTCAGCACACCCAGTACGACTTCGTACTTCAGCAACTACAATTTTCCCTTTAATGGTGTGGCTAATAACATGAGCTTGCTATAACAAAGTGGAAATTAACATGTCCGTACTCCAACCGATTATATTGCACTGCATTCTATGAAACAAAACAAGGACACGTGTTCAATACAAGTCCGTAAGCTCCAGAAGGCCGTGAGTTTTATTTTCTTCTGTACAACAAAATAATGATGATTCTAAGGACCTATGAACAGAACAAAAGGATCCAAGCGAAACCTAGTTCGTCTTGGATCCTTTCACAAAGCCAAGTTTCGCCAGATAGCTCTTTTCGGCGAAATCGTGCAGACTCCGGTGAGGCCGAGCACCTTCATTGTCGGTGCCGCCTGCTCCTTTATTAACCATTTTTCTGCAGGCACTGGAGTCCTGTGGACAGAGCATACATTTAATACGCCAAGATTTGATTCATCATGAAATGTTATGAACAATGTGATATACACAAACCTGCAGAAGCTTTAGCATTTGCTCCTCGATGGTGCCACGCATAGCCAGAGTTTCAACATTTATGGGACGAGTTGCACCCATTCGATGCGCACGACTAATAACTTGCTCCTCCATACTAATCACAGAAAATAAGGGCCATCAGTCAATAATGGCCGGTCATACACACTAGTAGTGACAATGTCATAGCTGATAAGAAATATATCCTCTTAAAGGGTTAACTAAAGTGCTAAATACCAGTAGGAACACAAAATATCCCATGTTGGATAGATTAAAAAAACGACTGCATAGAATATGGTAGTCAATTTTTATTCGCATCCCAGCAAAAAAATATGTACCCTTATTTTGATGAATTGCCAGATGAAAGTATGTCAGTAGTAGAGCAGTTAAGATTACCTCCTGTCCCATATTGGTTCCATCAGAAAAACATGATTCACAAAACTCAAATCAAGGCCAAGTGCTGCAGTTCCATCCATCAGTAAAGCCATGCATGTTGGATCCTCTTTATACTTCAACAATGCACTTCTCTGAAAATAATTGCGGCAATACCCAGATCAGCCACAAATTGTTGAGATATACCAATCCCTAATTAGCATCAGGCCGTGTAGTATAGTAGAAACAGTGAAGCAAGCCGGGCACTAGAGACTTAGAGAGGTACACATCAGGCCGTCAGGGTAATGGAAGAGAAGGGGAGATACTACATATGAAGGGGCAGGGATGGAAGGAAGGAGTAATGTGATATCAATGAACGCCAGAAAGGTTCACCAAGCCAAATAAAACTAGGTGTGTCTGAGTTTAAAAAAATGTTGCCTTTTGGGGGAAAGATAAGAACGAGGTAGCAAATATACAGCACTTAGATATGTTATACATGTATGCAGAAGAAAGAACAGCACATACCTTACTGCCCAAAGGCATGGGACTGTACATTCCAGCATATGTTATGCCAGCAATAGTCAGCTGAACAGAAGGAGATCGTTAACCAACTAATTCATACTCTCGTAAGTAGAAAATGAATACAGGGTTTAACATTTACCTGCTGCTCAATCACATGAATATGCTCCAGAAACTGAGAAAAAATTATTACTTTGTCAGGCAATGTCTGTGGTAATCTGGTATGCAGGTTATTACTGGCAAGACCAGCACCATTGGTTATGTTAGTAGAGTGCCCATGTACGTTCGCCTCTCGCAAACTTCTCAACTTCTCGACCAAATAAGCAACTTTGCTGCTAGTCGTTGACTGCCAATCTGGATCCCAGTCATCCTGCATAAAATGGAGAAATAAGTACACCGAGAAGTGCCTGAAGAAGTTGCATATAGCATCATATAGCTTCAAGTACACACCTGCTTATATGAAGGCTGCAACTCAATTAGATCCTTTGGAACTGGCCATTTTGGGTTTGGATTTTCTGGCCTTGCAAGACTTTCGGGAGACTGCATCTCATAATTGTTGCCGCACACTATGCATTTCTGACTATCCAAAGCAACACAATCATGGCACAGCAGATGCCGACAAGGTGTTATAACAGGTAAGCGGCACCAGTCTCGACACCTGAAGATAGCAATATGAATGTTTGAGCAAGTCAGATTTATTTGATTGATGGATAATATGCTTTAGTTTTTATTGATAACTTTCATACCTTACACAATCCGTGCCATTGAACAGAGCATATCTTATGGATTGATATTCCTCTGAAAGAGGATCAAGACCCCCCTGCATCAACTCATCCATAGTTTCTTGTATATCCTGACCAGCCTCTCCTACTTTAATATGCCCAGCAACACAACAAGACAAGCGGACATTCCTTATAGTTGTAGTACGAAATTTCCACTGCTTGGGGTTCAGAAGTGATTCCACATGGGAAGGGTCATTCCAATCAGCCATCAGTATATTCCGGCGAATAGTAACAACCAGTTCATTGTAACTTTTTGCATGCCCCTCACTGAAGTCTAGGAAAGTTATATTCTTTATGCAAGGAGGGATGTTTTTAAGATCTGCTTTTCTTGCACTAATCATGGTCCTCCGAAGCAGCTCCACAAGACGAAGGCGCCCCTCTTCCATTTGTGCCTCAAAGGGCTTATGAATTCCAGATTCCCATGACTGGTAGTTTTCACCGTAAGCTTCTTCATGAAGAAACTTAAGCATGGGGTGAAGATGTGCAACCTGACTAGTTGGTGTGTTCGGTGTAGGTGTACCAGTTAAAATCCACCTGTTTGAAGCAACCAAAGAAACGGCCATCTGCAATTTATTTGTCAGGGCGAGACTGGAACCTAAAGTGTGTCCTTCATCTAATATTACTCTAAACCAATGGATCTGCTTTAAAATACTTCTCTTCTGTGGACCCCATTCTGTGCTTAATCTGCTAAATGTGGTTATGACAATGTCATAGTCCCAAGCAAGGATGTGAGCAGGAGGCCTCTTGTGATCTCCCCATGCATAAACATTCAGTGTATCTGAGGAAACATGGCGTTCTATCTGTGTTGTCCAGTGATCAATTAAATTAGCAGGCACAACTATCAAGGTGGCCCTAGATAAATAAAACCTCACTAAATCCAGCGGTTTTTCAAGAGCAATTTCAAGCGCAGTCGAGTCAAAGGCCAAATCATCAAGCATAGATGGATAATACCACCGAGTTACACCTTTCTCGATCTTCCTCACAAGACCAAATGCTTGAAATATCTTGAAATATGGACGGGCACCCTTGCCTATGGTTGCACGTGCATCCAGAACTGGGCGTGTCAAACCAACTGATTCCATCTCAAGATGTTTTTTGAGAGGAAGTTTTGCCAACCACAATAAAGCCTTCTTGGTTTCAGAGTTGATCAAAGAAACACTATCTTTCAATATGTTCGCGAAAAATGATACATTCTGCTCATTTCCTGGCAATGCATCTTTCTTGTAAAATCCTGGCAAATAGGTTATCTTTCTCTTGAAATCCCAGGATTCCTCTGAAGCAGTGCATGTCTTTCGTGCAGCATCCGCATTCATACTGCAAAACCATGCTGTAGTAGAATCAAGAACAGTTCCATCTAATAGCCTCCGCCACTTTCTGCAACCATCACACTGAACCCACGTCTCACTTAACTCAGAGGTGGTGTCTCTCTTCCTTTTAGTGCCAGCTGAATCTTTGTTGTAAGCATCCATGAGGTTTTTCCTAACATGTTTCAAGTTTTTCGTGAACTTTAGTACTTGAGTAGCTGGCATTATATGTGGGTTGCATGATTCTGGTGGCTTCTCACTTGAAACAGGCATGTTAACCCTTGATAGACCAGGGTCTACTAACCTGCCTCTCTTTCTTGATGATCTTGTACTGGGAACAGAGTCACCACCATTATGCGATAACCCACTTGAAGATGGATCTTCTTTAACATCCTCCTTCCCTGCAGGCCTTTTTGATTCAAATAAAGGATCATTTCTGTTTGGACAGTTGCTGGCATTGAATTCATAGTATCCATACTTTTTATCTGGTTTATGCATGCACCACTTTATATCCACCCCTTTTGGTGGTTCTGCTAGCGTTCCTTGGGTTTTGAGAATAAGAGACAATGCTGTCACTGTCTTTCCTAATCCAGGTTCATCACAGAACATACCTCCGCCGAAGTCGTTTATGGTTGGAGCAATCCCGGTGAATATTTCACCAGAGGTAACATTTATGAAGAAAGGAAAGCCATCCTCGGTGCAGAAATTCTTGCATAGAGGATGCGCTAAGGGCTCTGTGTTCTGCTCTCGCCTCAACATCCATTCAATAGCGGCCTCTTGATGAGGAAAAAGCTTAAGCTTCATGCAAGGCATAATAGAGGCAGCAAGAGTCCTCAGATGGTGGCAACTAGCTGCCACTCTTATTAAATCCCTGGGTTTAAGCCGAATTAGCACCTTATGCAATAAATCATCAGGGATATCCCAGATACCCACCTCCAGCACATTATCCAATACGACATCAGGTATTATTCTTGTTATCTGCATCCCCTTCTCCGCCCTAACACTAGGGAGAACTTTGAAGATTTCATGCAGGTCAAATGACTTGTCGTTACTCGATGTAGATGACATCTGATGAACCTCACAGCCAAGGACATGGCAATCGGTGCAGCTCCAAATATACCGGTCATCACAGTGTGCATTATCACGAGAACTCCAGTCAAAGGCAACTAAAGCGTTCCTAGCATCCCAGTTGGAACTGCAAAAGAACATTGCCTTAGACTAAGAGTTAAGCAGCATAAACAAAGAGGAATTGCTGAAATAAGTAAAGCTAAGAGTTACGACCCTGCTTGAATAGTCGCTGGAGTGATCAACTCAATTGCATAAGATACAGCTAACTAAAATGCAGTAAACATGAGAAGTTTGGAAGCTATCGCCGCTAATTTCTGAAATAATCTGTGACAGAGCCATTAGATTGTATTATTAATTACAGTCAAATCCACAGGAAATGCATGGTAATAATCTACCAACACCTGAATGGCCTTTTGAAAGATGTGATTGACACATTACTGACTAGGATGTGTAGCAGCAAATGCAGAGAAATTTTCTGACAATTCAGATCGCAATTGCAATTGCCCAAGTTAGACAAGGCAGCGAGCTAATAGAGACAGTTCTAAATCTGACCAGCATAGGCCACAGAGCTAATGGCAACAAATTTCCCGCATCAGAAGCCTGTATGTATGTAACCACGACTGAAAATGAGAAAATCCTACCCCAAAAGCCACCAAGCTCTACAAATTCATTGCCCCAGAAGTGACGCCCTGGATCCGGGGAAGGTGATGTAGCAATTCAATTCCACGGGGTACATAGATAGCAACGCAGGCATCGGAAGAAAAAAAATTGCAGGGGGAGGGCAGCAGACGCACCTGAGGTGCTTGAAGACGGCGGCCGCGGCAGGGGCGCGGGAGCGCGGGAACTGCCAGCCGGACCAGGCGACGAGGGGCAGGTAGACGTCGACGAGCAGCACGGCCCTGGCCTCGACGACCTCGCCGTCTTCCCCCTTCCTGGTGACCACCCTGAGGACCCTGGCCTCGACCTCGACGCAGCGGTGCCCCGCGAGCGTCCTCAGCTGGCGCACGACGCTGCTGCCCCCGCCGCCGGCGCTCGACCGCCACTTGGAGGACCCCCGCGGGGTGGCGTGCGCTTCGTCGGGGAGCGGCGCGAGGGGCACGGCGCCGCAGGCGGTGAGGGAGCAGGGGGCGAGCGGGCGGATGGATCCGGCGAGCGCGTGCGCGGCGGGGACGGAGACCACCACGCGGAGGTACCCGCCGAGCTTCCGGTGCGCGGGCGCATCGCCGCCGCCGCCGCCAATGACAATGGCCATGGCGGGCGGGTTGGTTCGGATAGGGCAGTGGGGCTGCTAGGGTTAGGGCCGGCGCAGTCCCATTGGGGAATCCGGGATGGTCACGGCTCGCCGCCGCGGATCAAGCGGGAATTGGGTTCCGATTTGATTTGGCTATGGACGGAGCCGGGATCGCCACGGCGATGGTGTGGGGGAGGTGGGAGAGGAAACGGCGGCAGGGAAACAGGGGGTGGAGGGAGAGGGGCAGAGGAAGGAGGTAGCGTAACGACCGGGCGCCCCACGCGGGGAGTTTTGCGGTTGAACGGATCGGGGTCTGCCCGTGTGCGCGTCTCTCTGACAGGTGGGGCCGGTACTATCGTGGGGAATCCAGGTTGGATCTATGGGCTCTCCGCCGTTTTATGTGGGCCACGTGCACATCAGAGGTCCAGTGATTGTGATCGTGTTCTCTTTCTCTCCGGCCCGTTCCCTAAACCCACAGGCGATCCTGCAGGAACGACACTTGTATGCACTAGAAATTTTTGCTAGTGTACTTCCTTTTTTGCCATGAATAGTAAGGCTTACGTATTAAAAAACACTTTTTGGTGATATTAACTTTCGAGCAGTTGGTCTTTCAAGATTTATTTTTGTGAAATCGGACTCTGTGCCATTAAAAAAATGACCAATACAAAGCAGCTCATTAAAAATAAAAATCATATCAAAATCCTTCAGAAGACATTTATCTTCAACCTCCAGACCGCGTCGACGGGGCGTCGCCGCTGCCGTTCCCCTTGAACTGGCTAGACATTGTTGGTTACGGATGGCAAGTCGTGGAACGGGTCAAAAAGACCACATCCGTCCCGGACACAAAGAACAAGGATAAACTACCGATAAAACTTCTCAACAATCCGAAGATCCCTAGAAGTTCTTGACTACCACACCACTCCCAGAAGCTTCTCGACGTCCCTGTCAAGATGAACCTGAAGCCAGGAAGACCTTATTGGAATAAACACTACGACACCATCTAAGCACCAGACTTGAACCCTAAAAAGGAAAATGGAGGCCCTCCCACCGATGGGGCCTAGATCAACCCCGGCCCGCCTCCCCAAGCGAGGCGACCCTCTACACCTTGGGCGTCCAAGCTCCTCCCATCCAGTGTCCCTCCTGTCGCTACCGCCTGGCGTTCCCCGCGTGGTTCCCTAGGGTCGGCGGTGTCGGCTTCGTCTTCTTAACACCTTAGGAACTCGGCTCGGGGGAGTGCTCTTGGCGGTAGAGCAGTCAGGCAGGCGGTGTTCTAGTGCTTCCTCGAACGGCGACGTGGCGGGTGGCGTGGCCAGTTCGTGGCGCATGTGGTGAGGTGTCGAGGGCTGGCCGGCGGAGCCCTAAAGGCCCAGATTTAGGCCCTTTTGGGCCCGATCTGGGTTAGGGTGGGCCTAGTCAGGCTTGGCCACGTCACTTTCGGGTGGTCTGCAAAGCGGCTGGTGATGAAGGTGGCCATGATAATGTCACGCTTGCTACAGCGTGGTGGCGGGAGCTTCATGGGTCTCACCGGGCCTCTGGCGCCCGATGGCTATGAAAATAGCCATCTTTTCTACATTTAAACATTGTTTTTAATCAAGCATTTGACAAGATTCTCTTTAGCTATACCACTAATGAATAATTATTGCAAAGATATGCAAACCATTGTTTTGAATTATGTTTGTGTAGGAAATTATGCTCTTTAATGCGAAATCAGAAGCCATAAATGAAGATTTTGAGTAAGCCTACACGACCAAGTAATCCTGAAGCAAACCTGTAACATCCCAGTATTTAGGACCTAACGAAGGATTGATTTTGGAATAGGTATTGTTGCATGCATTCATTTGTGAAAATGCGGGTAAATTTTTTGCCAAATAAAAAAATCTTGAGTGATCTTATAACTTAAATCTTATTCAAAAGCAATATGGTATATGAAGTTCATTTATTATTCATAAACAAATTACAAAGAACAACTTACTGAAGTTATTCCAAACTTCACAATTCACACACAAGAGTAAAGAATAAAATATTCTTTATTAATAAATATATAATCTTTATTACAAAGGAACCAAATAAAGATTACAAGTATTACAAAAGATAAATTACAAAAGATTAAGAAAATTACATTTATATATATCTACTAACTATCCTATAACTAAAACTACACTAAATCTTCATCTTTATCTTTATACCTGCAAGCAAAGATTAAATAGGAAACAAATAAGATTAGTGTTAGATTGTTTCTCTCAGATATGTTAGTGAGGTGCACTTGACAATCTCATCGTTGAGAAATGATAAAAGGGGCAAGTTTCACCAATATGAAAGATTTCATCTTTCATAAATTCAAAGCCAGAATGCAAATGACAGCCAAAAGGGGCCATTTCACCAGCCAGGGTAAAAGTCGTTTGTAATTGTAAGTTAAAAAAATTCTAAA
This sequence comes from Avena atlantica, assembly GCA_910589765.1. Taxonomy (NCBI): domain Eukaryota; kingdom Viridiplantae; phylum Streptophyta; class Magnoliopsida; order Poales; family Poaceae; genus Avena; species Avena atlantica. Next base: position 426,319,614 of record OU342738.1, read on the forward strand.
CCTATCCACATGTGCATAGCAGGCACACAAGATGCGCACACACATAGCATGCAAAAGGGTGTGTTGTCGACCTCACAAGCACAGCTAGATATCACAAAACCATAACACAGTCGTGGAGGAGCACACTAGTGCATCATTCCACTACACAACACACCAGCACAGCCAGGGTGAACAGTAGTTAAACCAAGAACAACAACCAAACCAACCACCCAGATCAACCCAAACATCGCCAGGATGGTGACATAAGGAGGAGAATGGATCTGGTGGATAACAAGGTCAAACCCAGGAGCTAGGAGGAGCAGGCAAGCTCAAGAGCAAGCTCAGGAGACAACAAAATCAGATCAAGATCAAGACCAAAATCAAGACCAAGATCATCATCAATATACTACACCAACATCAAATCTTGTGGTGAGTCTCATAAAACCATCACATGCTTTCATCAGAATATCTAAACAAAAGCATGTATTGCTTTATGTAATGATCTCTCAATAAGCACCCAAGAGGGGTGAATATATCCTAGAGATTTCAAGTATAAGGATAAGAAATCAAGCTCCACCACAAGCACTAAACCCTCAGACCAGCATCACTGGGTTTAGTGTTATTTTTGCAACTTAAATCATTTTCATTTGATCTTACCAGATCAGGGCACATCTCTCAAACAGAGAGTAGCACCTCTAAATCTACAAGATTCAAACAAACTATTGCCCAACTAACTAGGAATCACATCCTAGAGCCTCAGACCAACATCATAGGCAGAAAAGATAATAAAAACTTTCATATCATCTTATCAGTTTTAATCACAAGCAAAATCAAGCTAAGCCCAGAAATAAGACTCGATCACTTGTGTGCCAAATCATATTGGTATCACAAGGATAGGTTGTATATGAACCAAAACCAATCCTTGTTCAGAATCCACACATAGAAGGGACAACCAAATATATATCATTTTCCTGAAGCTAAGTGCCAGGAATCAACATTAAAATGAATCTATACATCGACAGAAAAAATTACATATAATGATTTGATTCAGAGTGTATCATCTCAAACAAACCCATATTAAAATTGCAGTAAGCAACCACTGAGAGAAAACTACTGTCAATATGAGTAACCTGACAGTAGAGTAAACTCTCAGACCAACAACATAATCCAATCAAGGATTTTATTGAAACAACTAACATGAATTATGGTGGATTACCACTAGGACAAATCTGACAGGCAACTAGTATCATCAAAGCTACTATCACTCCTTAACCACAGCAGGCAATCATTTCCCATGATCAAATATGATCAACACTAAATCTAAAGCGTCATAGATATGATCAACAGAGGGGTTATGAACCCTAATCCAGAGATGAACCCAATCAGCACATAATCACTCAATATGAGAAGCCACTAGCTACACACCAAAAAGAATCAAGGCAGTAGCATGGACAAACACCACAGAGACCACTTACCCGAGGTCCTCGTTGATGAATCGAAGAGGAAGCAGAGGGGCCGACGAACCGCGGCGGCACAGGGAGCACCCAGAGGAGCGCTGCAACCTGCACCTGCCATGACGGCGGCCGCAGCAGCGCACGAGATCAGCACACCACCGCAGGCGGGATTGCGGCGATGGCGACAACAACTTTTCCGAACCCTAGGGTTCGGGAATGGGGTGGAACTGACCACGGGGAAGCCCTGGAGTCAAATCCAAGTGTATAGGATGAAATAGCATCGTCGACAACCCCAACCCGCACCACGGTGGTGGCCAGAATGGCTGACGACGGCTAGAATCGACGGTGGCGGCATCGCCGGCCACGGGGGCGAGTCAGGGGAGGAAGATATAAGGTCGAGGGAGAGAGAGGAGGCAGAGTGGGCTGGGTGGGCCAAAACCCTTTGGGCTAGCTATTTGACCCTGCCCTATTGGGCCACCTTGGCCCAATAAGCCCAAGGGGCCAGCCCAAGTTATTTAATAAATCTTTTGATCAATTAGAAAAGACCAAAATGCCCGTGAACTAAATAAAATTATAAAAATAAAATAAAAGTCCAAAAATTATAACTAAAATATTTTTGGATTCACAATAATCCACTCTGTCCAAATAAAATAAGATATCAAATTTTGGACATTCAAATTTTTATAAGAATTTTGTAATTTAAATTTTCCTTATGGAATTTTACAAAATTATTGAAAGGTGATAAAAATAAATAAAAATCACTTCCATTATTTATTAATATTAAAGTATTTTTGAAAAATACTAAATAAATATTTAGTAATAAAATTAATGTATAATTAATAATTCCTAAAAGAATTATTAAAACAATAAAAGTCAAATAAAGGGAAATAAAATAAAATAACTCAATATATGTTATAAATATTAAAAAGAAATATTCATAAATCCTTTATTACTCAAAAAGGAACTTTTTGGGGGTAAATGCATATAAATTTAAATAATGCATTATATTACTTGCATAATCATTTTGCTTCTTTAAATATTGTCCTTACCGGGCAATAATGATGTTTTTGTAGAACTAAAAGCTCAAGGTCCAGTGCAAGCATCAGACTTCACTACCTTGTCATCACAAGGCAAGTTCATCACTTGCTCATGTCCTTTGACGAGTCTTTATCAAAGTATTTGCAAATTGTGTGTTATCATATATGCTATAAAAGAAAGAAAATTATTATTTTCATAAATAAAGAAATCATAGATATCATCCTAAGTGGTGATATAATGGAGCAATAGAACTTAGGGTTCTATTTGCAACAATGATGAATAAGTAGGGACTTAATAACCCCTGACATCAGTGATTCTAGCACCGTATATTACGCGTTAACCATGAGATTTGGAATGGGACGGAGAAGTCAGCTGTATCTTCTTCCTCTCGCATGAAGCCGGATGTGCAGGTCATGGTTGTTATCCTCGTAGCGTGCATATTGATTGGTAATTCGTAGAGGATATGCAGCATATGGGTGGTAACCCTCATCGTCCCACGATAGTTCTGACATCTAACGGTTTATACAAACCATTGCCGTAATTCATTATGTGGGCATGGTGTACACCAAGGAGGCATGCGGGGTCGCGAAGGGGGCAGTGATTGACTTGGACCAACTACTGGGCCCCACATCATGGAATTGTGGACGGGAAAGTACGCCCGGTTGTGCAACAAGGAGTTGATCTCTCATGGGTAAAGTAACGCACCTCTACAGAGTGTAAGAACTATAACTTGTTATTCCCTGTTCTGGGAAGGAGCTACGAATGCGGCAGGAAAGGAACTCCATGAAAGTTCTAGTCAACCTGTGAAGGCTGATTGTCATAGTTTTTCGGAATAAAATCAACCTTTAAAGAAAGATTTACAAAAACTTCATAGTGCCAAGGATTTATAATCCGAGGTGGTAGTTAGAGCATCAAACTTCCCACCTTGCATATAATGAACTTGTTGGGTAACGTTGTTACTCATTCTTTCCTTTGATCCCTTGCTTAGACTCTGAGGATTCCGAAGACGTGCCAATGTATGCAGCCGAACGCCAGGACGACGTATTCTACGAGGAACCTGATCTATCCGGAGGAGTTGAAGTTGTGGACTACGATATCCGCTACGGTGTCGATGAGAACGAGTCCACTGAAGGGTCTAGTTAGTAGTAACTAACGGAGCCGAGCAGCATGAACTCTATAGAATAAGCTGTTGAGCCCCACTCCTAGTCGGAGTTGTTACTCTTAAATTTCCGCTGAACACTTCATATTTTGGTTTGTAAGTTGGATCTTTTGGAAGTCTTGAAATTCCGGTACTGTAATAATAATAATGTGTGTACTTTTGTAATGTGGACCCGCAATGTTTCTGTTGTACCCCTCTGAGGGATGTGATATTTACAGAACGGTGTTCTATGAATGTCATGTCAACGAATATAGTGTACTACACATGCAGTGGTATGCTAGGTCACCGCAGTTGGTATCAGAGCAATTGATTTGACCTTAGGTTGGAAACCTAGTAAAGGGTATTACCTGTAGGAAAGCTAGCAACGATAAAGAATTCTCTAAAAGTAATATAATGGGTATTCAAATGAGAATATTCCGTTATATATTTTAGTGCGATGATTCTTTGTTATGATGCAATATGCCATTGGATACTAATCAAAATTATTTTTCTGATATACAGAGATATGGCACCAAAGTTTCCAAAACAGACTTTGGTAAGGAAAGAGGAGACTCTTGATGATTATCAAGGATCCTTTACAGACCAACTTCGTCAACTTTTAAAGCTCTTTAATTGTCCAACTAGAATTCCAGTGAACACTATCACTTACCTAGATGGCCGGATGTTATCCAAGTATCGTGTGAGTATCCAACTTCCAGAGAAGCTTGGATTATATCACGATCTACCCATAGGAGAAGGTAGGAGTCATTTAGCAGCCTATCATGTCGCTGTTGTAGAGGCAATAGCAAATATCCGGGAGCAGAAAACCAAGGATCTAGAAGGTAGCACATTTTCTGTGATACCTCATGATTCTATAGACTCGGAGCCTATACCGGATCATCTTACTTTGGTTAAGAAGCATCCTAAGTTAGCTTCCAAGTTTGTGGATAGATACCGAATACTCGTTGCGTCTTTTTATAAGACTCATCAAGTGATTGTTGAAGACAAAAATGATATGTTAGAGGATCTAACTGATCCGGAAAGAAGGAAGCAGTTAGCATTCCAGCTGGAGAAAGAAGCAGGTAGTAGTACAACAGCTATCTTTAAGGATATACCGATAGATCCAGAATCTTTTATACCATATCCATATTCACCAAGACCTGAACCTACACATGATCCTACTACAGATATGCGGTATGCAGTACCACAGGGCTCATAGGATGGTTCTGACTCAGAACTTCCTATTGAGAATTCAGATGGTTGGAGGATGGGATCATATAATGGATCTCATGAACACCAGATGTCCACAGATGGTTCTGACAGAAATGTTGGACAATCTAGTTGGATGGGTGCAAGAATGAATCCTAATAATAGAAGTAGAAATACCATGTCAGTAGATGAGCAGGATGAAGAAGAAGATCCTGAGGAGAGAGTGTTTGAATCATCAACATCTTCTCAAAGCCCAGGGAATATACATTATCCAGTATTCAATTATCTTGTTCACGAGAGCACCTGGGGAGCAGCAGGATCTGCGTATCCTGTTGACAACTCTAGAGATGAAGCTCAGGAGATGCAGGCTGGAGATAATGTTGAATATGTTTCTGAAGAGTTTTCAGCTAAGCTGGAGGGAGTCGATGCGCTCAGGTTGAGTAATGACTGAAGCCCTGATACTTCAGATACAGAGTATGTTCCTTCTGGAAGGCCATTTGTTCCACAAACTGTGCGACGGACAACACGTCATCACGGTTGGACATCAGGCATGTACGATGAGCGTAGTTACTATTAGAAAGAGACAAGTAGTCAATAGTGTCAAGTACTGTGTATTGTACTTTAAGGAATAAGGTAGTGAGATGAATACAGTAGTTTGTGACTATACCTATATGGTATATGTTGTAAGAACCTCGTATCACAATGATAATATGTATAATATGTGAAATGCATATTTGGATTTTCTTTGGATCTTCATTGTGTGACTAGTTCTATGCGTAAAGTCGAGCTCAGAACACATGTGGACTATGAGTATTCGCTTTATGTTGCAGGACTAGGGGGTCATGGATACGGGTGTAGAAATGGAAACCGAGCAGCAGCGGATGGAGCCTGAGGCCGAGGAAAAGGCCGATGCTGATACAACAAATCAAGGAGCATTACCACCACCACCACTAATGAGGCCGTTAATGGAGCAGAACTTTATGCAATGCATGGAAATGATGCAAGAGAACCAGAACAAGTTCATGGAGGAGTTGCTTGGGCGAGCAAATCAGAGGGCACCTGACGGAGGAGGAGTGATTTTATCTGATTTCTAGAATGCAAGACCGTTACCTTTTGCATCAGCTCCTGAACCAATGGATGCAGACGACTGGCTAGCAGATACAGAGCGGAAGCTGAAAACTGTAGGTTGCAATGATGAGGAAAAATTGAGGTATGCAACTCATCTGCTGACTGGACCTGCAGCATCTTGGTGGTAAAATCAGTTAGTCATGCAACAACCAGGAAGGGAGTTTACCTGAGAGGAGTTCAAGCAGAGATTCCGTGAATATCATGTTCCGGAGAGTGTGATGGAATTTAAGCGGAGAGAATTTGAGGAGCTTCAGCAAGGATATACTAGTGTCATGAAGTACATCCGAGAGTTTAGCCAACTATCTCGTTATGCTGAGGAGGATGTTAACACTGAAGAGAAGCGGAAGAAGCGTTTCCTGCGTGGATTAGATCCGTTTGTGAGGATGCAGCTAAGGTTAGCCAATAAGCAAACTTATCAGCAGTTGTTAGATGCAGCCATTACTTTGGAAGATGACTACAAGAATGTCCAAGAGGATCGGAGAAAGAGAGCCAAGAAGGAAACCAATAGAATTCAGGCAAGCAAACCAAAACCTAACCTGGAGTTCAAACCTCGAAATAGGAATTATGGCAACAATAACAATAACAAGGGCAGTGGTGGAAATCAATCTAATCCGAGAAGGAATGTTATTTGTAACAATTGTGGAATTCCAGGGCATTTCCAGAGGGAGTGCAAAAAGCCTGTAGCAATCTGTTACGGTTGTGGCCAGAAGGGGCATATCAAGCCAGATTGTCCGAGCAAACCACCTAGAGGATGGCCTACCAAGGGAGGAGGACAAGATAGTGGAGGAAACAGACAACCCAATAAAGGGGGAAACAATGGCAAGAGAAACCGACCAACCGGAAAACTGAACTGTGCAACTCTCGAGGAGGTGGATAATTCGGAGCATGCAGTGATAGGTACGCTTAATATACTTACCAATCCCGGCAAAGTTCTATTTGATACAGGTGCAACTACTTCATTCATTTCTGAAGAATTTTGTGATAAGTTCGGGATTAGAAGGGCAACGTTAGAAAGTCCTATGACCGTAATTACGGCAGGAGGGAATGTGATTGTACGCCACATAAAACAAGATCAGGTTATCTTGATCTGTGGTTGTACATATTTCGCAGACCTTTATGTGATTCCTTTGAAGGGAAATGATGTAGTACTAGGGATGGATTGGATGATGGAACACGGAGCTCAGATAAATTGTGAGGAGAAGACTGTCTCAATCAAAACTCCAAGTGGAGCAAGGATAGTTTACCAAGAAGATAAACACAGTCATATCATGGTGGATCTGCAGTTGAATTCAATGAAAGAAGTTAAATTAGAAGATATTCCTATAGTTAATGAATTCCAAGATGTTTTTCCAACAGAATTACCAGGAATGCCACCAGACCGGGAGATAGAGTTCACAATTGAATTAATACCTGGTACAACACCAATAGCTCAAGCACCCTATAAAATGGGACCCAAAGAGCTGAAAGAACTCAAGGAGCAAATTGATGAGTTAGCAAGAAAGGATTTATACAGGAAAGTGTATCTCCATGGGGAACACCAGTAATCTTTGTGGATAAGAGGGATGGTGGAAGAAGGATGTGTGGTGATTATAGAAATCTGAACAACGTGATGATCAAGAATAAGTATCCTTTACCAAGAATTCAAGATTTGTTTGATCAAGTGAAAGGAGCTGGAGTATTTTCAAAGATCTATTTAAGATCTGGATACCATCAAATAAAAATCAAGCCGGAAGATGTTCCAAAAACAGCATTTGTCTCAAGATATGGACACCATGAGTATCTGGTGGTACCATTTGGTTTAACTAATGCACTGGCAATATTCATGAATCTGATGAACAAGATTTTCATGCCATATCTCGATAAGTTTGTCATCGTCTTTAATGATGATATTCTGATATATTCCAAGGATAAGGAAGAGCATGCTGACCATTTGAGAATAACATTGCAGACTTTAAGAGAACATAAGCTTTATGCTAAGTTCAGTAAGTGTGAGTTCTGGTTAGATGAGGTAGAATTCCTCGGTCATGTGATCAGTAAGGATGGGATTGCTGTGAATCCATCCAAAGTTCAGTCGGTACTAGAGTGGACTGCACCGACCAATGTGAAGCAAATTCGAGGTTTCTTAGGAATGGCTGGTTATTATCGGAGATTCATTGAAGGTTTCTCCAAAATAGCCGGACCAATGACCAAATTATTAAGGAAGAATACACCATTCAAGTGGTATGAGAAGTGTGAAGCAAGTTTTCAACAGTTAAAGACTAGATTAACCACAGCTCCAATCTTAGCAGTTCCTAAAATAGGGAAGGATTTCACTGTATATTGTGATGCATCTAAATAAGGTTTGGGTTGTGTATTAATGCAATATCGGAAAGTGATTGCTTATGGTTCAAGAAAATTGAAACCACATGAAGTCAACTATCCAACTCATGATTTAGAGTTAGCAGCGGTAGTCTTTGCGCTGAAAGGATGGAGGCATTTTCTTTATGGAGCCAGATGTGAGTTATACACTGACCATAAAAGTCTCAAGTACTTCTTCACTCAAAAGGAATTGAACATGAGGTAGAAGCATTGGTTGGAATTAATAAAGGATTATGATTTAACAATCAATTACACCCCAGGGAAAGCAAATGTTGTAGCAGATGCTTTAAGCAGAAAGAGTGCAGATATTCAGCCAATCAATAGAGAGTTACCAAAAGAGTTACAAACGGACTTGAAAAGGTTAGAACTTCAAGTCATCAGAACAGAGGTTCTTGGAGGATTAGCAACTATTCAGGTAGTTGTAGAGCAGGACAGTGATCTTAAACAAGAAATTTTTAGACATCAAGAAAAATATCCTTTTATTGCTAAAGAAATTCGGAGGATATCTCAAGGGCAAAATCAGTTTTTCGCCTTGGAGATTATGGATCGTTATGGTTTCAAGATCATCTATGTGTTCCAGATGTGACTGAGATCAGAAATGTCATACTCAAAGAAGCACATGATACACCCTATTCTATACATCCAGGGAGTACCAAGATGTATATGGATTTGAAAGAACTATTCTGGTGGAATAACATGAAAAGAGATATTGCTAAATATGTATCTGAATGCCATACTTTGTTGGAGATATGCCCAAGAGGCAATAATAAATTGGTTATTATCATATCTTCATACTTATGATAAATGTTTACATACCATGCTATAATTGTATTAACAGGAAACATTAATACTTGTGTGATTTGTAAACATAAAAGAGTCCCTAGTAAAGCCTCTTGTAAAACTAACTTGTTGATTAATATATGATCATGGTTTCCTGATCATGAACATAGAGATGTTATTAACAACAGGGTCATATCATTAGGAGAATGATGTGATGCACATACTCCTATAGATAAGTGTAGCATAAAGATCTAGTCATTTTAATAGTTCAATTGCTATAAGCTTTCTGATACATAGTAACCTAATTCCTTCGACCATGAGATCATGCTTATCACCATCACCGGAAGGATGCTTTGATGACATCAAACACCACACCGTAACTGGGTGGTTATAAAGGTGGCATTGAGTGTTCGGAAAGTATGGGTTGAGACACATGGATCAAGAGTGGGATTTGTCCATCCATATGACGGATAGATATACTCAGGGCCCTCTCGGTGGAATGTCATCCAATTAGCTTGCAAGCATGTGACTAGATCACAAGGGATCACATATCACGGGAACGAGAAAAGAGTACTTATCAGTAACGAGGTTGAACTAGGTATGCAGAGATACCAACGATCAAAACCTCGGATAAGTAAACTATCCTGAGACAAAGGGAAATTGGCATCGTATGTAAGTGGTTCATTCGATCGCAAAGTAATCATAGAAATATGTGGGAGACATATGAATTTCCAGATTCCTCTATTGGTTATTGATCGGAGAAATGTCTCGGTCATGTCCGCATAATTCACGAACCGTAGGGAGACACACTTAAGGATTCGATGTTGTTGAGTAGTTATGGAATGATGAGTGAGAGAACGAATGTTGTTCGGAGTCTCGGATGGGATCCAAGATATCACGAGGAGATCCGGAATGGTCCGGAGAATAAGATTCATATAAGGAAAGTCCTGTTTCGGAGTTGGGGAATGATTCTGGTGTTTTCATCGGGAATGTTCTAGAAGGGTCCGGAAGGTCCGGCACTCTGGAGGGGAAGGGTACATGAATGTGTCATGACAATGTGGAATGGTTGCATCATGTACTAGGTCACTTGTCTGGGCAAAATAAAGGGAGAAATCAAATCCTAGTTTGAAAGTCAAACGCCAATTTGAAAAAGTGAAACGGCAAGTTTGCTTGGTGGAGGGAGAGTAGGAAACCTACTTGGAGAGGAAGTCTCCTCCCTCCACCCGCCGGCCAAGGAGGAGGAGTTGGAGGAGGACTCCCTCCTCCCAAGCCACACCCTCCCACCTATAAAAGGAGGGGCAGGGCTGCCCCTCTCCCACACACCCAAACCCTAGCCCCAAGTCGCCGGCCACCTCCTGCTGCCGCCGCCTAGGGCCTCCTCTAACTCGGCGAGTTAGGGTTTCCCCAAACCCTAGCCGCCGGCCAAGCCCTCCCCTTGGTTACCTCTAAATCCTAGATCACCAAGGCCTCTCTCATACTCCACCATACTCGCTCCGGCTTAAGGCGAAGCCCTGCGAGATCTCCCCTCTACTTCCGACACCACGCCGTCGTGCTGCCGGAATCACGAGGAGAGTGCTACAACCTCCGCTGCCTGCTGGAACAAGAGAGAGGAAGATCTTCATCGAGTACCGGACGTGTGACCGACTGCGGGAGCGCTACCGGAACGCAACGCCGGAAGGATCGTCTACGCGATTTTGAGATCGGCAAGTGTACGACTACATCACCCACAAGAATCTGCTCTCGTTAACCGCTTTGGATCTTCGAGGGTTAGTATTCCATCGACTCGTTGCTACAATCTAGTAGATAGATCTTGGCTTGATCATATATTAGATCTTGATTGTGTGTTCATGCGGTAGAAATTTTTTGTTTTCCATGCTACGAACCCCTACATACTTGTCAAAGGGTGAAAGCTAAACATCAAAGTCCAGCAGGACCATTACAACCCTTAGAAATTCTTGAATGGAAATGGGAGGAAATAGGCATGGATTTTATCACAGGATTACCTATGACACCAAAAAGGAAGGATATGATATGGGTAATTGTGGACTGACTCACTAAGAGTGCACATTTTATTCCAGTGAATCAAAAGGATAATGCCGAGAAGTTAGTGGAAGTATATGTTAAAGAGATAGTAAGTAATCATGGAGTACCCAAGAAGATCGTAACTGATAGGGGATCAGTGTTTACTTCAGAATTTTGGAAGCAATTGCATGAAGCACTTGGTTCAAAATTAGATTTCAGCAAGACATATCATCCTGAAACAGGAGGTCAAACTGAAAGAACAAATCAAATACTAGAAGACATGTTGAGAGCCTGTGCACTAGATTTTGGAGGAACATGGGAAGATCACCTACCATTGGCAGAATTTTCTTACAATAATAGCTATCATAGTAGTCTGAAGGCAGCTCCATATGAGGTTCTGTATGGAAGAAAGTGTAGATCACCAATATGTTGGTATGAACCTGGAAGCAGAAAAGAATTTGCACCAGATTATATCAAGGAGAAACAAGACATCATTGATAAGATCAGGGATAGATTGAAAATAGCCCAGAGCAGGCAGAAAAGTTATGCAGATCAAAGCCGAAGATCATGGCATCCAGAAGTGGGAGATATGGTCTATTTGAAAGTAAGTCCAATGAAAGAATTAAAAAGATTCGGAGTTAAAGGGAAACTAAGTCCAAGATATATTGGACCATTCAAGATACTGAGTCAAAACAGAACTATAGCTTATGCTTTAGAGATATCATCAAGATTGGCTCAAGTGCATAATGTTTTCCATGTGTCACAACTTCGCAAATGTTTGAAGGTTCCTGATGATGCAATAAGACATCAAGAGATAGAACTACAAGCAGACCTAACTTATATTGAAAAACCCTGCAAGATTCTGGAAGAAAACTAGAAACGATTGAGGAACGGGGCAATCAAATATTGCAAGGTACAATGGGAACATCACCCTGAGAGTGAAGCCACATGGGAGAAGGAAGAGGATTTAAGAAAAGCTTATCCAGAACTATTCAGGTACATCTCCATAAACTTCGGGACGAAGTTTAATTTAAGGGGGGAAGTATGTAACATCCCAGTATTGAGGACCTAACGAAGGGTAGATTTTGGAATAGGTATTGTTGCATGCATTCATTTGTGAAAATGCGGGTAAATTTTTTGCCAAATAGAAAAACCTTGAGTGATCAATGTTTCTTTCTTACTTTGAGAGTAGGTTTAGCCTTAAAGGAGGATTGCTATAAACTTTGACATGAACTTAAATGAATGGTGTGTGTCTTAAAAATGAATTTGAATTTTAAATTTGAATGTTTGAATAATAATTAAAATAATTTGGATATAAGATTTGAATTTTAAATTAATTAAGAGAAAAGTTTTATAACTTAAATCTTATTCAAAAGCAATATGGTATATGAAGTTCATTTATTATTCATAAACAAATTACAAAGAACAACTTACTCAAGTTATTCCAAACTTCACAATTCACACACAAGAGTAAAGAATACAATATTCTTTATTAATAAATATATAATCTTTATCACAAAGGAACCAAATAAAGATTACAAGTATTATAAAAGATAAATTACAAAAGATTAAGAAAATTACATTTATATATATCTACTAACTATCCTATAACTAAAACTACACTAAATCTTCATCTTTATCTTTGTACCTGCAAGCAAAGATTAAATAGGAAAAAAATAAGATTAGTGTTAGAATGTTTCTCTTAGATATGCCAGTGAGGTGCACTTGACAATCTCATCATTGAGAAATGATAAAAGGGGCAAGTTTCACCAATATGAAAGATTTCATCTTTCATAAATTCAAAGACAGAATGCAAATGATAGCCAAAAGGGACCATTTCACCAGCCAGGGTAAAAGTAGTTTGGTAATTGTAAGTTAAAAAATTCTGAACCTATCCACATGTGCATAGCAGGCACACAAGCCGCACACACACAACATGCAAAAGGGTGTGATGTCGACCTCACAAGCACAGCTAGATATCACAAAACCACATCAGAGCCGTGGAGGATCACACTAGTGCTTCATTCCACTACACAACACACCAACACAGACAGGGTGAACAACAGTTAAACCAAGAACTGCAACCAAACCAACAACCCAGATCAACCCAAATATCACCAGGATGGTGACATAAGGAGGGGAATGGATCTGGTGGATAGCAAGGTCAAGCCCAGGAGCTAGGAGGAGCAGTCAAGCTCAAGAGCAAGCTCAGGAGCCAGCAAAAGAAGATCAAGATCAAGACCAAAATCAAGATCAAGATCATCATCAATATACTACACCAACATCAAATCTTGTGGTGAGTCTCATAAAACCATCACATGCTTTCATCAGAATATCTAAACAAAAGCATGTGTTGCTTTATGTAATGATCTCTCAATAAGCACCCAAGAGGGGTGAATCTATCCTAGAGATTTCAAGTATAAGGATAAGAAATCAAGCTCCACCACAAGCACTAAACCCTCAGACCAGCATCACTAGGTTTAGTGTTATTTTTGCAACTTAAATCATTTTCATTTGATCTTACCAGATCAGGGCACATCTCTCAAAGAGAGAGTGGCACCTCTAAATCTACAAGATTCAAACAAACTATTGCCCAACTAACTAGGAATCACATCCTAGAGCCTCAGACCAACATCATAGGCAGAAAAGATAATAAAATCTTTCATATCATCTTATCAGTTTTAATCACAAGCAAAATAAAGCTAAGCCCAGAAATAAGACTCAATCACTTGTGTGCCAAATCATATTGGTATCACAAGGATAGGTTGTATATGAACCAAAACCAATCCTTGTTCAGAATCCACACATAGAAGGGACAACCAAATATATATCATTTTCCTGAAGCTAAGTGCCAGGAATCAACATTAAAATGAACCTATACATCGACAGAAAAAAATTACATATAATGATTTGATTCAGAGTGTATCATCTCAAACAAACCCATATTAAAATTGCAGTAAGCAACCCCTGAGAGAAAACTACTGTCAGTATGAGTAATCTGACAGTAGAGTAAACTCTCAGACCAACAACATAATCCAATCAAGGATTTTATTGAAATAACTAACATGGATTATGGTGGATTACCACTAGGACAAATCTGACAGGCAACTAGTATCGTCAAAGCTACTATCAATCCTTAACCATAGCAGGCAATCATTTCCCATGATCAACACTAAATCTAAAGCATCATAGATATGATCAACAAAGGGGTTATGAACCCTAATCTAGAGATGAACCCAATCAGCACATAATCACTCAACATGAGAAGCCACTAGCTATAAACCAAAAAGAATCAAGGCAGTAGCATGGACAAACACCACAGAGACCACTTACCCGAGGTCCTCGTTGATGAATCGAAGAGGAAGCAGAGGGGCCGGCCACGGGGGCGAGTCAGGGGAGGAAGAGATAAGGTCGAGGGAGAGAGAGGAGGCAGAGTGGGCTGGGTGGGACAAAACCCTTCGGGGTAGCTATTTGACCCTGCCCTATTGGGCCACCTTGGCCCAATAAGCCCAAGGGGCCATCCCAAGTTATTTAATAAATCTTTTGATCAATTAGAAAAGACCAAAATGCCCCTGAACTAAATAAAATTATAAAAAATAAAATAAAAGTCGAAAATTATAACTAAAATATTTTTGGATTCACAATAATCCACTCTGTCCAAATAAAATAAGATATCAAATTTTGGACATTCAAACTTTTATAAGAATTTTGTAATTTAAATTTTCCTTATGGAATTTTACAAAATTATTGAAAGGTGATAAAAATAAATAAAAATCACTTCCATTATTTATTAAATTAAAGTATTTTTGAAAAATACTAAATAAATATTTAGTAATAAAATTAATGTAGAATTAATAATTCCTAAAAGAATTATTAAATCAATAAAAGTCAAATAAAGGGAAATAAAATAAAATAACTCAATATATGTTATAAATATTAAAAAGAAATATTTATAAATCCTTTATTACTCAAAAAGGAACTTTTTGGGGGTAAATGCATATAAATTTAAATAATGCATTACATTACTTGCATAATCATTTTGCTTCTTTAAATATTGTCCTTACCGAGCAATAATGATGGTTTTGTAGAACTAAAAGCTCAAGGTCCAGTGCAAGCATCAGACTTCACTATCTTGTCATCACAAGGCAAGTTCATCACTTGCTCATGTCCTTTGAAGAGTCTTTATCAAAGTATCTGCAAATTGTATTTTATCATATATGCTATAAAAGAAATAAAATTATTATTTTCATAAATAAAGAAATCATAAATATCATCCTAAGTGGTGGTATAATGGAGAAATAGAACTTAGGGTTCTATTTGCAAAAATGATGAATAAGTAGGGACTTAATAACCCCTGACATCAGTGATTCTAGCGCCGTATATTACGCGTTAACCATGATATTTGGAATGGGACGGAGAAGTCAGTTGTATCTTCTTCCTCTCGCATGAAGCCGGATGTGCAGGCTGTTGCTGTTATCCTTATAGCGTGCATATTGATTGGTAATTCGTAGAAATTATGCACGATATGGGTGTGAACCCTCATCGTCCCACGATAGTTCTGGCATCTAACGGTTTGTACAAACCATTGCCGTAATTTATTATGTGGGCATGGTGTACACCAAGGAGGCATGCGGGGTCGCGAAGGGGACAGTGATTGGCTTGGACCAATTACTGGGCCCTACATCATGGAATTGTGGACGGGAAAGTACGCCCGATTGTGCAACAAGGAGTTGATCTCTCATGGGTAAAATAACGCACCTCTGCAGAGTGTAAGAACTGTAACTTGTTACTCCCTGTTTCGGGAAGGATCTACGAACGCGGCAGTAAAGGAACTCCATGAAAGTTCTGGTCAACCTGTGAAGGCTGATTATCATAGTTTTTCGGAATAAAATCAACCTTTAAAGAAATATTTACAAAAACTGCATAGTGCCCAGGATTTATAATCCGAGGTGGTAGTTAGAGCATCAAACTTCCCACCTTGCATATAATGAACTTGTTGGGTAACACTGTTACTCATTCTTTCCTTTGATCCCTTGCTTAGACTCTGAGGATTCCGAAGACGTGCCAATGTATGCAGCCGAATTCCAGGAAGACGTATTCTACGAGGAACCTGATCTATCCGGAGGAGTTGAAGGCATGGACTACGAGATCCGCTACGGTGTCGATGAGAACGAGTACACTTAAGGATCTAGTTAGTAGTAACTAACGAAGCCGAGCAACATGAACTCTATAGAATAAGCTGTTGAGCCCCACTCCTAGTCGGAGTTGTTACTCTTAAATTTCCGCTGAACACTTCATATTTTGGTCTGTAAGTTGGATCTTTTGGAAGTCTTGAACTTCTGGTACTGTAATAATAATAATGTGTGTAATTTTGTAATGTGGACCCGCAATGTTTCTGTTGTACCACTCTGAGGGATGTGATATTTACGGAACGGTGTTCTGTGAATGTCATGTCAACGACTATAGTGTACTACACATGCAGTGGTATGCTGGGTCACCGCAAAACCCCAGGCGCTAGAGGCCATAACGACCACTGGTACGGACAAGGCCCGCCCATACGGCCCGCCCGTACCATGTGTCGGTGGCTTTGTCTTATCAAACCCTATGAATTTTTTGAAGACGCCTATATATTTTGAGATCTCAGTCGTCACGCGGAGAACCGTCATTATCAGATTGCATCACACCACCACCAAAGGAGATCCACACCATAGTTCATCCCCTCTATCCTCCATCCTCTCCATTAGCCATAGCCATCATCTTGTACTTGAAATCTCCTTGTGATTCGGTGACCATTATATTGTAAGAATATTTGATTTCAATCTAAGTATTTTATGCAATGTTTTCTATCCTTGATCTTATTATTATGAGTTAGTAGTCCTCACGGGCTGCGAGTTGGGATGAAACCTCGCAGTGATTATGTGCATCTAATCTATGAGAGCATTGTGTATTGTTTGAATAAGGGATGTATATCTTTGTTTCTTTGTCTCTTGCCTCGATCTTTGGACTTGTAGGTACCCAAGATCCCCAAGATTGATAAAGGCTTGAGATGAGATACTTGGTTAGCAGCGATCTCATAGAAACCAAGTGACAGAAAGGGTTGTATGGTCTTTGTTTAGCAATCCATTCGGAAACAACGGCAATATCACTTTTTAAGGCTTTGATCTGTGTCTTTCACTTAATAACTATTTGTATCCCGGTACTTCGTGGTGCAAACGGTTGGATCAAAAGGTTATTGCTATGCATGTGACTTGCAGGGGCTTTAGTATATCAGGATGTGCTATCCATAAAGTTTATCTCTATTAAAATATTACACATGACTGTGCTTATTATTATCTTTTATTCCATATGATGTGCAGTTGTAGGTTAATATTCAACCCTAGCCTATCTCCAACCATTAAAACAACCCATGATATAAAGTAAGCTAGAGTGGTCCGGTAAACAATACAACGAAAAAATAAAGTTTTATAGATGTGTTCTTTCTAATTATTTTTAGCATTGTTTTCCAAGTTCGATTAAACCTAGATCTACTAGAGAAAAAGACTATTGTACTACATCCATGAATGCGGATCAATAGGTATCAACCCCTTTTTCCGACGTTGTTGCCGAGGAAGCAATTCGCTATTCCGGTGAGATCACTAGAGACCTTGTTTTTAGTTTTATTTTTGTTTGTAGCTTATTTCTTGTTATTAGTTTACTTTCTTGTTATCTATTTGAAAACCCAAAAAAATTAGTTACTTATTTATTTGTTTTTCTTACTTTAAAAATACCAAAAAGTAAAGAGCCATGACTTAAAAGAAACTTGGGAAGTATGCTACTCCTACTAATAATTTTATTCGTGCACCTATTACTTAGCCCGCTTTTGATGCGGAAGTATATGAAATTAACCCTAACCTTTTGAGTTTAGTTAACCATAACCAATTTGGAGGCTCATCTTCTTAGGATTCAGGTTTATAGCTAAATAGTTTTACTGAAATTTGTGACATAATACGCATTAAAGACGTTAACCTAAATGCTGTTAAATTACGTTTGTTTCCTTTCTCTCTTAGAGAAAAGGCTAAGGACTGGCTGCTAAACCCCATGTCTATCTATTGCATCTCCTAGGCAATAAACTTCGCTTTTGTGAAAGTTTATTTTCAGGCCTAAAAGTTGCTCAAATAGAGAGAGAATAAATTTTAAATTTCTGGCTTGGATGGGATCATTATGCAACAAGAGTATCGTGTCATCTGCATATTGCAGTATGCCCACACCTTTGTCAACTAAATCGTTCCCAAATCCATAGATAATCCCTTGGTCAATAGCTCTCCCAATCATAATTGCTAACGCACCAGAAGCTAGATAAAAAATCAATAGGGACAAAGGGTCCCCTTGCCTAAGGCCTGATATGTGCAAAAGTACGGTCCAACCTCATCGTTCATCCTGATCCCCACTTTCCCTCTAGTGACAGTTTTCATAACCAAATCATTCCATTGGCTGGAAAACCTTTCATCTCCAAAATTTGAAAGAGAAAAGGCCATTTGATTTTATCAAAGGCCAGGCCCATTTGATTTTATCAAAGGCCTTTTCAGAGTCAATCTTGAAGAGGATCCCATCCAATTTCCTAACATGCATGCCATTTAGGATTTCATGTAATATTACCACGCCCTCCAGGATATACCTCTCCTTCAGGAAGGCAATCTTTGATGCTCCTATAACTTTACCAATGACAGGGGTACGTGTTTTAACCATGATTTTTGTAATATTTTTGAAGATCACATTTAGAAGACAAATAGGCATGAATTTCTCGATTTTATCAGCAATGCCTTTGGGCACTAAGGTGATAATACCATAATTTAGGATACTTATGTCTTTTTTATCATAGAAGTCCTCCAACAGTGCAAAGAGATCAAACTTGACCATTTCCTAGAACTGTTAGAACTCCGCGTTAAAACCATCTAGTACTGCAGCCTTATTTGGTTCCATCTAAAAAACTGCATTTTTTTAGTTCTTACATGATAAATCTTGTAATAAGATAATTACTATCGGCCTCAGATATCTTCGCCACCCCCAAATGACTAAGGGAGATGGTTGACTGATCTGATCTGCCAAATTTTTTTTTATAAAACTCTGTGATGTACTACTTTTTTAGGTTCTCCTGACCTTCAATCAGACCCTCATCTCGACATAAAGTAGTGATTCTATTCTTCCTTCTTTTCCTATTCGCTTCTAGATGGTAGTATTTAGTATTAGCATCGCCCTCATGCAATTATTTTTCTTTTGAACTCTGTAGCCACTTGGTTTCCTCCTCTTTTGTGACATCTCTAAGCCGTTGCCTTTTGAGGAGCATTTCTTCTCTCTCAATGGCTGTCAGCCGCCTCTCTTCAGCACGGTTTGTCCATATTATCAATTTCTTCAATTACTTTTTTCCTCAATCTCCTATGAACACCTTCAACGTTTCTATTCCAACTTTTGAGAGTTTTCCTTGTTCTTCTCAACTTACATTGCCATATGTCAAGTCTATCCCTTCCAGCATCGTTTTGCATCCAAGTTTTTATTACCAAATCTCTCAGGTTAGGTCTGTGCAGCCAACCGTTCTCAAATCTGAATATTGCTGGATGCATCACCCAGTCACATGTAGATGTGAGGAGAGGAGTGTGATCTGAAAGGTCTCTTGCTAGGGCTTGAACAGTGACAAGAGGAAATTGAACATGGGTGGTTATAAAAAAGTTTTTTCAGAAGTTGAAATACCAATGCCAAACTTTGTGTGAGTTTATATATACGAAACGTAGGACGCAGTATTTATTATACATTTATCATACATGTTGCAGATATAACAGAAACTTAGCTAGGACGCCATACGGAAGACCATAATGCATATTACAGCCCAATAATGAGACTTCTTTTTTCACCTAAGAACGGCGAGAGATGGGTACGTAGAATCGACCGAGGACCAAAGCGACGAGACGTCGGCACGCTTTTGATGCACCGTGCGCTCGCACGTACTTCGTACGTACGTTCCCATATCCTACTTTGGCGGGAACTTGGACTTGATGCGCTCCACGACGCCGGCGTCGGTCTGCAGCGCGCACGCCAGCACGTCCGTCGGCACCGCCCCGAACATCGCCGCCGCGGCCGGCTGCGTGCCTGGGAGCTGGCTGTCGAACGCCGAGATGGCCACGGCGGGGGCCTCCCCGACGCTGCGCTCGTAGTGCACAAGGCCGCGCGGGAACACGAAGACGCCGCCCTTGGGCACGGCCCGGGTGACGAGCCTGTTCGCCGTGGTGATGAAGCCCACCTCGAGGACGCCCTCGGCGACGAAGATGATCTCGGTGGCGCGCGGGTGCGTGTGCGGCGGGTTGGTGCCGCCCCACGCGGCGTAGTCGACGCGCGCCATGGACACGCCCAGGGTGTTGAGCCCGGGGACCTTCTCCACGTCCGCCGCCGTCACCACGGAGCCCATGGGGTTGCCGCCGCCGTAGACGTCGGCGGCCTTCGACAGACCGCCGAAGAAGAAGTCGTCCGCCGTCGCGTTCTCCGGCCGCTTGCACGGGTACCCGTTCACCCGCAGCGCTGCACAACATTTTACGCATGCACACAGAGATCAGAGACGAAACCAACTGCGAAGGAATGCAAGGTTTGAGTGGTCTGTTCGCATGTCACTCACGGCCCTGGACGGACTTGTAGTCGGCGACGCAGATGTCCTGGAGCATGTCGGGGTCGCCGGCGAGCAGTGGCGCGGCGAGCGCCAGCAGGGCGGCGCAGGCGGCGAGGAGGACAGCACTGAGCTTGGCCATGATTTCCAGTTAATCTGGTCCTTGATGGCTAGTTAGCTAGCTGTCGGTGGCTAATTAGGTCTCTGCAGGAACTTTCGGTTTGGTTTGATGAAGATGGGAGCTTAGAGGTGGGTATTTATAGATGTTGCAGTAGTTGGTGATTCAGTTAGCTTGATGACGACGTGATGTATTGGTCACGTGTCCAGCTAACCAATTAGGTGTAAGAAGAAAATCTCTCATCAACTTGATCGATATATCGGGTTTTGGTAGAGCTAGCCAGCTAGTTAAGGCGATGTAGTACGTGAGAGTCGCGAGACGGTGAGCAGTAACGTTAAGTGTTGGTCGAAATCCTCATCGTACTATCCGTGAAAACTAGCACGCATGAATTTGTACACGTTAATACGTTGTCAGAAAATGACACAAATTTTGATTGTTCAACCGCAAGGCATGCATTTTCCGTTGTTCATACTATGACTTGCACGCTAGTATACTGTGTCAACTTGAACATAAATGATACACCGTACATCTCTTGTTACTCCCGCTCCTGTCCGAATTAAGCGGCCGCGACAACCATTTGGCCACGACAACCATTTTGCAATAGACTCCTTAAGGAATTTCCGACAATCTTGGAGTCCTTCTCCACTCCCCTTGTCTTCTTCCCCTTTCCCGTCGCCGCTCTTTCCCTCGCCGCCTGCTCCGCCGCGCCCTCAGGCAGTGGCGAAGGACAAATGAAATTTGAGGCCGGGCAAAATCTAAACCATAAAAAGAAGAGTTAAACACCTGTGTGGTCTATTAAGTTGCCGCACATGAGCGTATTGATCACCTACTGAAAAAATGCAAACTATCGGTCACAAAGTTGTGTAAATGTGTCCCGTTAGTCATTATGTCACGTTTGTCGTTGACGTGGATACATGTTTTTTTAAATACCTCCTTATAATGTTATTTTTTCGAATTACTATGTCTTTTTTTCACTATCATGGGTAGGCCTAAAATTAGATGGGCCCACCTATCAGCCTCGTAGAGACATTCTATCAAATACCTTTCGTGCACGTATCACGGAAGCCATCCATCAATAGTTGTGGCCAGGGATGCGTAAGTCGGTTGCGAGCCAGCTACGCAGCAACAAGACCGTCCTCCCCGCTAGTACGGTTCTGGTTCGGAGCACTTGTTTGCCGCCATGACACGGTCAACATCGGTGAGATCAAGGATGGCCAGGAGCTCTACGTGCGCACGTATCCACTCAGGATGTACCATCAACATGTACCACTTCTGATCTTGGTAAAGTTATTGAGCTTCTTCAGAAACAATCGTCCCGGAATCTTGTAGATTAACATGGAGCTTTTTCTATCTACGGAGAGAACGAAGCAAGATTAATTATCTCTCGAGCCGTTTCCGCCTTCCTGGAATCGTACGTGTGCAAAAAAGGAGCAACAATGCAACATGGAGGTTCGGGAGAATTGAGCTGCCACACAAAGTTTAGCCTGTGGAGCAATTCCAGCTTTAGTACTACTATCTAGTGACACAACTACCCATAAAAGTGACGGGACTAGCACGATCACGGCATGAGGGCCAACGAAGATTGGTCTATGCAGTTTAATGAAAAAGGGACCTAGCAATTAGAAGAAACTACATTTTAAGAAAATATTTGCAAAAAACAGATAGCCACATCAGCGATTTAACTGTGGATGTGATGGAGTGACTAACGAGGCACAACCACACAACTTTATGACCAATAGTTTGCATTTTCCCAGTTAGTGACCAATGCGCTCATGGATGGCAACTTGATAGATCACTCAGGTGTTTAACTCTAAAAAGAAATAATTGTAAAATATCAAGATTTCTAGACAGATTAATACTGCATATGAGCTTAAACATAATCGCTTAGTATAATGATAATAACAACTTATTTAAATATAAGTAGAACCTTTTTTTTGAAAAATAAGTAGAACCTGATTTGTGGGACAAGTATGTTCGATTGTCCAGATTTAGCGATTAATGTTTATAAGGTTGACGATTCCACACATACCTACATGCACACCTCTGTCTCTATATACATGGAAACTAGTTGGAACATGTGGAGATGTTCTCTAGCGACACACCAAAGTGTTAAATCTGCGGTTTGATTTTTGGTGGGCCGAGGTACCACCGTCCTTTTATAACAAGTATATAGCAAAACAGGATATAGTTCAAAATATTTTATGAAAAAATTCGAATCTGGACCAGCACTCACGCCGGCGGTGAAAATCTAGATCACTATGTAAGTCCCGTCACACTACGGGAATAACCAGATAGGTCGACGGCTTTTTTATACGCCGACGGCAAAATATCGGGGCCGTCGGCATAGCTTGACGGGCCGTCAGCCCAGTTTTACCGTCAGTGTAGGATAAATGGACCGACGGCAGCCGTCGGCGTAAAAGCGACCGTCAGCGTAGCCTATTAGGATAATGGCGGAGCGACGACGTCAAGTCTACGCCAACGGCAGACGGCAAAGCCGTGGGCGTAGCTATTTTTCTTTTTGCCACATTAATCTTAGAAAAATCATAACTAAATCATTTAAATTCAGAAAAATACATATAATATGTCAAAAATTGCAGAAAAATAAGATATATCTATATAAAATCAAATAATACATATTTGTTTCAAAAAATATATAAAAATATAAATACTTTTGTATAACATATTTTTCATTTTCCGAGTGCAAAAAAGAGGGTGTTTTGTGAAACAACCTCCAAATGAAAGTTTCAAAATAATAATACCACATTTTTCAAAAATACTAGACCATATTGAATGGACAATTTTCTAACCTGGGTATCTCAAACCTTTCCGTTCACCCCTCGTGAAAAAGACAAATTTCTGTCGAATCAGGAGGAAATGAGTTAGATTTAAACTACAGGTACATGATATGATTCTCATGATTTTTTACAAAAATCATTTTTAGGTTCATAATATGATATTTCATCAGATATCTAATGCACGTTTAGTGAGGCTCAGCCCCGAGCTAAGAATCTTCATGCCCCTCGATTTAGAAAGTTTGACGATATTTTGAAACGGGCATAAAAAATTCAAAAACTATCGAACCAATGCAAAACCTTCGCGTGGTGTCATATTATGTGATATACTTGCATTGAAAAATACCAAACTTGGTACTCCCTCCGGTCCATATTAATTGACTTGGATTTGTCAAAATTTGGATAAACCTATATACTAAATAATGTCTAAATTCATTCAAATCTAGAGAAATGTGAGTCAATTAATATCGGTAGGAGGGAGTATATTGATTGTGTCTCAAAAAAACCTTCACAAAATGACCTATCTCAATCGAGTTTTTATGGATTTCAGATCAAATGACCAATGTTATTGCTAGAATCGCGGTATAGCTTGCGATAATGTTTTCATATTGTGCATGCATGTGTATTATGGGATGACGAACAATGTTGCAGGAGGAAGTTTTCCTTTTAGTCGCACCGAAAAGCCATTTTTTCGAGTGCAAAAAACGGGGTGTTTTATGAAGAAACCACCAAATGAAAGTTTTAAAATGATAATACCACATTTTTCAAAAATACTATACCATATTGAATGGACAATTTTCCAACCTAGGTATCTCAAACCTTTCCGTCCACCCCTCGTGAAAAAGACAAATTCCTACCAAATCGGTAGGAAATGAGTTAGATTTGAACTATAGGTACATTATATGATGCTCATGATTTTTTTGAAAATCATTTTTAGGTTCATAATATGCTATTTCATCAGAGATCTAATGCAAGTTTAGTGAGTCTCAGCGCCGAACTAAGAATCTTCATGCCCCTCTGAAGGTAATATGCCCTGAGAGGCAATAATAAAGTGTTTATTATGTGTATTCCAAGTATATGATAGATGTTTATTTTGCATGCTATAATTGTATTAATACGGAAACGTTAATACATGTGTGTTTAATAAACAAACAGAAAGTTCCTAGTTATGCCTCTCTCATAAACTAGCTCGTTGATTAACAAGATGATCAAGGTTTCCTGATCATGGACATTGGATGTTGTTAATAACGGGATCACAACATTAGTGTAATGGTGTGATGAACATTCATCCGAAGTATAGCATTACGATTGAGTTTATATTTCTATAACAACTTACGAAGTGATCCTAATCCTTAGACCATGAGATCATGTCAATCACTAACACCGGAAGAGTTTCTTGATAACATCAAACGTCACACCGTAACAGGGTGATTATAAAGATGGATTCAGAACTAATAAAGTGTTATGTTGAGGCTCATGGATCGAGAGTGGAATTTGTTTATCCCGATGACGGATAGATATACTCTGGGCCCTCTCGGTGATATCACATTGATTAGCTTGCAAGCAAGTGATTTGATCACTAGAATGTTATATCACAGGAACGAGAAAAGAGTGCATGTCGGTAAAGAGATCAAACTAGGTATGGAGATACCGATGATCGAATCTCGGACATGTAATATATCGTGAAACAAAGGGATTAAGATACTAGCGTAAAAGGTTCCGACGATCACAAGAAAGTCATCGTTGAATGTGTGGGAGTCAGTATGGGTCTCCAGATCCCGCTTCTGATTATTGATCCGAGAGGGGTCTCGATCATGTCCGCATTATTCACGAACCGTAGGGTGACACACTTAAGAGACACCGACATCCAATTGGAGCAAATGTTTCATGCCGAAAGAATGAACAAGCGCAGGAATTTATTTCACTAGATACCGAAACAGGTTTTCAGGTGAAATTGCATAAAGTGGTTATGCATGTGAAATAGAATTCTAGCAAGGGGTTATTTGTGAATGTTTGTCATTAAAGTAATTGACAAAATTCTGAATAAAATAAAAGAGTTTTATTTAATGAGAGTTTGCATTAAATTTGGTGGAAATTTAATGGGAATTTGAGTGGACTTTTGAGTGGAGGAAATTTAAAGGGCATTTTGTGAGTGGAGTGTCCACCCACATGAATGAAGGAGGGGAGGGGGCAGCCCCCATGGCCGGCGGCCACCCCCTTGGGTGCCCCCCCTCCTCCTATAAAAGGAGCCCCCTCCTCACTTGTCTCTTACACCTCCTCGTGAAGGATCTCTCTCCCCCTCTAGAATTTATCCCCCATGGTCTCGGACTAGCGAGATACATGTTCCCGGTGGCTATTCGTCAAGAAAGAGTTGTGCTTCCGCTGCATCGCTGGAGCGAGGAGGCGGAGGTTGCTCGGTGCCTCGAACGTGTGTGCGAGCACGGATGCGCTGCTGATTTGCGGCGCTAGGACTTCCTCTCGATCTTGAGATCGGCAAGAGATCGTCTACATCAACCACGAGTTGAACTCGTTAAGCTTTGTCGGTCTTCAAGGGTATGTTCTCTACGGATATACATCTGCCCGTTGTTTGTATCTAGTAGATAGATCTTGGTATATAGTTCACATCGTAGGAAATTTTTTGTTTTCTATGTTGCGAACCCTACAGTGGTATCAGAGCCGGATCTATGTGTAGATACTTTACACGGGTAGTACACATACGAGTATGTGGGCGATGATGATCATGTTGTTGCTCCTTTGTTGTAATTTTGGATATTGGTGGCATAGTGGGATGAAGCGGCCCGGACAAACTTTACATGTCCTCGCACATGAGACCCGTTCCACGCTTGACATGCAACTAGTTTGCATAAGTGGCTAGCGGGTGTCTGTCTCTCCTACTATAGTCAATATCTATTTTGCAAGCGAGTTGTCAACAATTTGATTATCCTCGTTGTGGTTCATGTTCGTAGGTAAGAACGGTTCTATCTCGAAAGCCCTAAGCCACGTAAAACTTGCAACGGATAAATTAGAGGCGTCTAGTTTAGATTGTTGCTGGGCTAGTGTTATGATATGGTAGTGTTGTAAGTAGAAGTATGAGATGATACTCTTACAACACACATAGCGTGTAAAATCCATAGACCTTGGATTTACACATATAGGTATGATAGTGATCATACCACGATGCACATGATAGAGATCATCTGCGGGAACCATATCATTTCACTAATAAACATATGATGTTTTGATTGCATCTTATATTGCTTGTTTAGCGCTTTGTTAGCATAATAAGATGATCCCTCATTTAAATATCAAGATAAGAATGTGTTCTTCCTTTAGTATGCACCGATTATGTTTTCGTCGCTCCAAGACATCACGTGATGATCGGGTGTTCTTGGATCCACGACCATATTTCGGGTGTAAAACAGTTACACACGCGAATACTAAGGTTCTAACTTGGCGAGCCTAGCATGTACAGACATGGCCTCGAAACACGGACCGAAAGGTTAAGCATGAGTCATATAGTTGATATGATGCCCATTTGATGCTCGCCTTTGAAGCTATACCGACTCACGTGATGATCAGACTTGGTGTAGTGGATTTGGTTCATGTAATCACCAAAAGGGCACGAGGGATGTCGTTTTTGAGTGGGAGTTCATTCGTAATATAGATTAGTTGAACTCAATCTATCATACACTTAGTCTAAACTTTACAAATTCTGTTGTAGATGGCACCACCTGCTTTTAATTTCAATGTGTTCATGGAGAAAGAGAAACTAGCAACGAACGGTAGCAACTTTACCGAATGGGCCATGAATTTGAGGATTCTCCTCTCTGCTGCACAAAAGCAATATGTGCTAGAAGCGCCGTTAGGCCCCCCCACCTTTTGATGATGCCCCTGACGAGGAGAAGAATGTCTATCAGACTCGTGAGGAGGACCACAACTTAGTTCATTGCAGCATATTGTATGGGCTAGAGCCGGAACTTCGAAAGCGTTTCGAAAACGGCAATGCATTTGAAAAATGGGTGAGTTAAAAATGATTTTCGACACACATGCTGCTGTAGAGAGCTACAACGTTTCAGAAAAGTTCTTTAGATGCATGATGGAAGAGTACAGCTCCGTTAGTGAGCATGTACTCAAGATGTCGGGTTACGCCGATAAGCTTGTGTCCTTGGGAATATCGATTCCCATTGACTTAGGCATCCATCGTGTTCTGCAGTCTCTGCCACCTAGCTATAAGAGCTTCGTGATGAACTATAATATGCAAGGCATGAAGAAGTCTCTCCCCGAGCTTCTGTCAATGCTTAAAACTGCAGAAGTGGAGATCAAAAAGGAACATCAAGTGTTGATGATCAATAGGAACACTGGTTTCAAGAAAGACAAGAAGGGAAAACGGAAGGGAAGTAAGGGCGGCAAGCCTGTTGCCGCGCCTGAAAAGAAACCCCGAGTTGGACCTAAGTCTGATTCCGAGTGCTACTATTGTAAGGGGACTGGCCACTGGAAGCGCAACTGCCCCAAGTATCTGGCAGACAAGAAGGCCGGCAAGGCAAACAAAGGTATATATGATATACATGTTATTGATGTGTACTTGACTAGTGCTCGCAATAGCACCTGGGTATTTGATACCGGTTCAATTGCTAATATTTGTAACTCGAATCAGGGGCTGCGGAACAAGCGACCGCTAGCAAGGGGTGAGGTCAAGATGCGTGTCGGCAATGGATCAAGCGTTGATGTGATCGCCGTCGGAACGCTGCCTCTCCACTTACCGTCGGGATTAGTTATAAACTTGAATAAATGTTATCTGGTGCCTGCACTGAGCATGAACATTGTATCTGGATCGTGTTTGATGCGAAGTGGTTATTCATTTAAATCCGAGAACAATGGTTGTTCCATTTATATGAATGAAATCTTTTATGGTCATGCACCGATGATGAATGGTTTATTTCTATTAGATCTCGATGATAATGTTACACATATTCATAATGTTGATGCTAAAAGGATTAAACTTAATGATGATATATCCGCATATATGTGGCACTGCCGTCTAGGTCATATTGGCGTTAAATGCATGAAGAAGCTCCATTCGGATGGACTTTTGGAATCACTTGATTATGAATCATTTGATACATGTGAGCCATGCCTTATGGGCAAGATGACTAGAACGCCGTTTTTCGGTTCAATGGAACGGGCGACAGATTTATTGGAAATCATACATTCTGATGTATGTGGTCCAATGAGTGTGTCGGCGCGAGGTGGATATCGTTATTTTGTTACTTTCACGGATGATTTGAGTAGATACGGTTATATCTACTTGATGAAACACAAGTCTGAAACCTTTGAAAAGTTCAAGGAATTTCATAATGAAGTGGAAAATCATCGTAATAGAAAGATCAAATTTCTACGGTCCGACCGTGGAGGTGAGTATCTAAGTTACGAGTTTAGCACTCACATGAAAGAGTGTGGAATTGTTTCACAACTCACACCTGCCGGAACACCACAACGAAATGGTGTGTCGGAACGTCGTAATCGTACTTTATTAGATATGGTTCGATCTATGATGTCTCTGACGGACTTGCCGTTGTCATTTTGGGGTTATGCACTAGAAACTGCTGCATTCACTTTAATCGGGCACCATCTAAATCCGTTGAAAAGACACCGTATGAATTGTGGTTTGGAAACAAACCTAAGCTGTCATTTCTTAAAGTTTGGGGATGCGATGTTTATGTGAAGAAACTTCAACCGGATAAACTCGAACCCAAAGCGGAAAAATGCGTCTTCATAGGATACCCTAAAGAAACTATTGGGTATTCCTGCTATCACAGATCCTCGGGCAAGGTTTGTGTTGCCAAGAATGGATCCTTTCTGGAGAAAGAGTTTCTCGCGAAAGGTGTGAGTAGTCGGAAGGTAGAACTCGAAGAGGTTGTGGAACCTTCTCTTCAAAGTATGGCGAGTAGCGCAGCGCCGGAAGTTGTTCCGGAGTTGGCTCCACCTGTTGAAGAGGGGACTAATGATAATGATCATGAAACTCCGAAAGAGAGTACTACCGAACCTCGCAGGTCAAACAGGACGCGTGCAGCTCCCGAGCTGTACGGAAATCCTGTCATGAATTTCATGGTTGATGAAAATGATGACCCTGCGACGTATGAAGAAGCGATGATGAGCCCGAATTCCAACAAATGGTTAGAAGCCATGAAATCCGAGATGGAATCCATGTATGAAAATCAAGTTTGGAACTTGGTGGAATTACCTCACGACCGAAAGGCCGTGGAGAACAAATGGATTTTCAAAAGGAAAACTGATGCTGATGGTAATGTGACCGTCTATAAAGCTCGACTTGTCGCAAAGGGGTTTCGACAAATTCAAGGAGTTGACTACGATGAGACTTTCTCTCCCGTAGCGATGCTAAAGTCAGTTAGGATTATGTTAGCAATTGCTGCATATTTCGATTATGAGATATGGCAGATGGATGTCAAAACCGCGTTTCTCAATGGTAATATTGAAGAAGAGTTGTATATGATACAACCAAAGGGTTTTGTCGATCCTAAGGATGCTAACAAGGTGTGCAAGCTTCAGCGATCCATCTATGGATTGAAGCAAGCATCACGAAGTTGGAATCTCCGCTTTGATGAGGTGATCAAAGAGTTTGGATTTGTCCAAACTTATGGAGAAGCTTGTATTTACAAGAAAGCGAGTGGGAGCAATGTGGCATTTCTGATATTATATGTGGATGACATATTATTGATCGGAAATGATATAGATCTTTTAAACAGTGTTAAAAGTTATCTAAACAGCAAATTTTCAATGAAGGACCTAGGTGAAGCGTCATACATATTAGGCATAAAGATCTATAGAGATAGATCTAGGCGCCTAATAGGGCTATTGCAAAGTACATACCTTGATAAGATTTTAAAGAAGTTTAAAATGGACGGAAGTAAGAAGGGGTTCTTACCTATGTTGCAAGGCAAGACATTGAGTAAGACTCAAAGTCCGGCTTCGGCGGAAGAAAGAGAGATAATGGACAAAGTCCCCTATGCTTTAGCCATAGGCTCTATAATGTACGCCATGCTATGTACAAGACCGGATGTGGCACATGTTATTAGTTTGACTAGTAGGTACCAATCGGATCCAGGTTCGGAACACTGGATAGCGGTCAAGAATATCCTTAAGTACTTACGAAGAACTAAGGATATGTTTCTTGTATACGGAGGTGAAGAAGAGCTCGTCGCTAAGTGTTATGTCGACTCTAGCTTTGACACCGATCCGGATGACTCTAAGTCTCAATCCGGATACGTATTTCTCATGAATGGCGGAGCGGTTAGTTGGAGGAGCTCCAAACAACCTGTGGTAGCGGGATCAACAACGGAGGCCGAATATGTTGCCGCTTCAGAAGCGGCTCAGGAAGCAGTTTGGATGAAGGAGTTCATATCCGAACTAGGAGTTGTGGCAAACGCGTTGGACCCAATGGTGATCTATTGTGACAACAATGGTGCCATTGCCAATGCCAAAGAGCCAAGGTCTCACAAGCATTCCAAGCATATTAAGCGCCGGTTTCACTCCATCCGTGAGCATGTCAAGGATGGAGATATAAAGATTTGTAAAGTACATACGGATCTCAATGTAGCAGATCCGTTGACTAAAACTCTCCCTAGAGCAAAACATGATCAACACCAGAACGCAATGGGTGTTAGATTTATCACTATGTAACTAGATTATTGTCTCTAGTGCAAGTGGGAGACTGAAGGGAATATGCCCTGAGAGGCAATAATAAAGTGTTTATTATGTGTATTCCAAGTATATGATAGATGTTTATTTTGCATGCTATAATTGTATTAATACGGAAACGTTAATACATGTGTGTTTAATAAACAAACAGAAAGTTCCTAGTTATGCCTCTCTCATAAACTAGCTCGTTGATTAACAAGATGATCAAGGTTTCCTGATCATGGACATTGGATGTTGTTAATAACGGGATCACAACATTAGTGTAATGGTGTGATGAACATTCATCCGAAGTATAACATTACGATCAAAGTCATTGAGTTTATATTTCTATAACAACTTACGAAGTGATCCTAATCCTTAGACCATGAGATCATGTCAATCACTAACACCGGAAGAGTTTCTTGATAACATCAAACGTCACACCGTAACAGGGTGATTATAAAGATGGATTCAGAACTAATAAAGTGTTATGTTGAGGCTCATGGATCAAGAGTGGAATTTGTTCATCCCGATGACGGATAGATATACTCTGGGCCCTCTCGGTGATATCACATTGATTAGCTTGCAAGCAAGTGATTTGATCACTAGAATGTTATATCACAGGAACGAGAAAAGAGTGCATGTCGGTAAAGAGATCAAACTAGGTATGGAGATACCGATGATCGAATCTCGGACATGTAATATATCGTGAAACAAAGGGATTAAGATACTAGCGTAAAAGGTTCCGACGATCACAAGAAAGTCATCGTTGAATGTGTGGGAGTCAGTATGGGTCTCCAGCTCCCGCTTCTTGTTATTGATCCGAGAGGGGTCTCGATCATGTCCGCATTATTCACGAACCGTAGGGTGACACACTTAAGAGACACCGACATCCAATTGGAGCAAATGTTTCATGCCGAAAGAATGAACAAGCGCAGGAATTTATTTCACTAGATACCGAAACAGGTTTTCGGGTGAAATTGCATAAAGTGGTTATGCATGTGAAATAGAATTCTAGCAAGGGGTTATTTGTGAATGTTTGTCATTAAAGTAATTGACAAAATTCTGAATAAAATAAAAGAGTTTTATTTAATGAGAGTTTGCATTAAATTTGGTGGAAATTTAATGGGAATTTGAGTGGACTTTTGAGTGGAGGAAATTTAAAGGGCATTTTGTGAGTGGAGTGTCCACCCACATGAATGAAGGAGGGGAGGGGGCAGCCCCCATGGCCGGCGGCCACCCCCTTGGGTGCCCCCCTCCTCCTATAAAAGGAGCCCCCTCCTCACTTGTCTCTTACACCTCCTCGTGAAGGATCTCTCTCCCCCTCTAGAATTTATCCCCCATGGTCTCGGACTAGCGAGATACATATTCCCGGTGGCTATTCGGCAAGAAAGAGTTGTGCTTCCGCTGCATCGCTGGAGCGAGGAGGCGGAGGTTGCTCGGTGCCTCGAACGTGTGTGCGAGCACGGATGCGCTGCTGATTTGCGGCGCTAGGACTTCCTCTCGATCTTGAGATCGGCAAGAGATCGTCTACATCAACCACGAGTTGAACTCGTTAAGCTTTGTCGGTCTTCAAGGGTATGTTCTCTACGGATATACATCCGCCCGTTGTTTGTATCTAGTAGATAGATCTTGGTATATAGTTCACATCGTAGGAATATTTTTGTTTTCTATGCTGCGAACCCTACACCCTCGATTTAGAAAGTTTGACGATAGTTCGAAATAGGCATAAACAATTCAAAAACGATCGAAACAATGCAAAACGTTCACATGGTGTCATATTATGTGACATAGTTGCATGGAAAAATATCAAACTTGGTATATTGATTGTGTCTCAAAAAAACCTTCACAAAATGACCTATCTCAATCGAGGTTTTCTTGATTTTAGGTCAAATGACCAATGTTATTGCTAGAATCGTTGTATAGTTTGCGATAATGTGACCATATTGTGCACGCATGTGTATCATGGGATGGCGAACAATGTTGCAGGAGGAATTTTTACTTTTCGTCGCACTGAAAAGCCAATTTTATTTTCCGATTGCAAAAAACAGGGTGTTTTGTGAAGCGACCATAAAATGAAAGTTTCAAAATGATAATACCATATTTAAAAAATATTAGACCATATTTAATAGACAATTTCCCAACCTGGTTATCTCAAACCTTTCCATCCACCCCTCGTAAAAAAGACAAATTCCTGCCGAATCGGTAGGAAATGGTTAGATTTGAACTATAGGTACATGGTATGATGCTCATGAATTTTTTGCAAAAAACATTTTTAGGTTCACAATATGCTATTTCATCAGAGATCTAATGCAAGTTTAGTGAGGCTTAGCCCCGAGCTAAGAATCTTCATGCCCCTCGTTTTAGGAAGTTTGGCGATAGTTTGAAACGGGCATAAAAAATTAAAAAACGATCGAAACAATGCAAAACCTTCGCGTGTTGTCATATTATGTGACATAGTTGCATGGAAAAAATACCAAACTTGGTATATTGATTGTATCTCAAAATAACCTTCACAAAATGACCTATCTCAATCGAGGTTTTCTGGATTTTAGGTCAAATGACCAATATTATTGCTAGAATTACGGTATAGTTTGAGATAATGAGCCCATATTGTACACGCATGTGTATCATGGGATGGCGACCAATATTGCAGGAGGAAGTTTTATTTTTCGTCGCACCGAAAAGCCATTTTTTATTTTCCGAGTGCAAAATACGGGGTGTTTTGTGAAGCAACCACCAAATGAAAGTTTCAAAATGATAATACCACATTTTTCAAAAATACTAGACCATATTGAATGGACAATTTTCCAACCTGGGTATCTCAAACCTTTCCGTCCACTCCTCGTGAAAAAGACAAATTCCCGCTGAATCGGTAGGAAATGAGTTAGATTTAAACTACAGGTACATGATATGATGCTCATGATTTTTTGCAAAAAATCATATTTAGGTTCAAAATATGCTATTTCATCAAAGATCTAATGCAAGGTTTCCTTTTTTTGCACCAAAAAGCCATTTTGTATTTTCCGAGTGCCAAAAACGGGGTGTTTCATGAATCCTGACATAATTTCGGTTGGTCTAATATTAAAAAGTCACTATATATTTAAATAGATGATAGAGATGTTATATTTGGATTCCTCTCATTTTTCTGATTGATTTAGATATATTATTTGTCGAATTATGATTTACGGATTTGTAGATATGAATTATTCAATTTTAAACAAAAAATAGCAAAATAAATAAAATTTATTTTATTTTTATTTGAATTAAAGATTATTATTACTTATTCATTGTTGTTTACTCAAATAATTGTATGGAATGTAAAAAGTAAAGATGTCTAACATTATTGTCCAATGGTTAATAAGATTGATATGATAATATTCACAACAAGTTCTAATTTCTTTGTCGGAAGCTCATGTGGAAGGAATGGAGAAGTTAAGCATGCTGGGGCTAAAGTAGTATTAGGATGGGTGACCGATTGGAAAGTTTAACTACTTGCGCAATTTAACTTGACACTAAGTGTACTTAGAATTAAAAATGTCCATATGACATTAACAAGTTAACCAATTCAAAAATGAAAAAAAAAAAAAATTACACACTTACACTAGAGCATCTCATTTCCAAAATTGAGAGGTCACTATCCTGGAATCTGCTAGTCTGTGTAGCAAAAAAGGTCAACGTAGCTAGGTTTAAAAATCCGCATAACTTTTTTATAGTAGTATAACGGAACAATTAGATTTTGTATATCAGGTGGACATGTAAAAGTACATGTTGGAATTAAACGCCAGTCCGGAGTGTCACAGAAATAACATCAACTCTTCTGACGTTCCATATTTCCATCATGATACATAGAGCATCGCATTGAGAAGAATCGAAAGTTCAAGCAATATCGGAGAAATTAATATGATCATTAACAATAATGAACACATACAAATCACGTACAGCGTTTATTGAAAAAAAACACAGTTAACACTCAAACTGATTAGGTCCTCCACTCAACATTCACCGACACAATAGAAGGAAGCAAATAAGTACTACACAGATTTATGTCAAGCACTTCCACGGTAGACATAGCCTAGTACTTGGTCGGGAACTTGGCCTTGATGGCCTCCACGACGCCGCCGTCGATCTGGAGCGTCCTGACCAGCACGTCGGTGGGCACCTGCGGCGACGCCCCGAACAGCGCCACAGTGGCAGACTGTGTTCCTGGAAGCTGGCTATTGAAAGCCGAGATGGCCACGGCCGGCGCACCGCCGTTGTTCTGCTGGAAGTGGAGGAGGCCACGGGGGAAGACGAAGATCTCGCCCTTGCAGACGGTGCGGATGAGGAGCTTCCCGGCAGTGGTGAGGAAGCCGACTTCGAGTGAGCCCTCGAGCACGAAGATTATCTCGGTGGCACGCGGGTGGGTGTGTGGCGGGTTCACGCCCCAAGGGGCGTAGTCCACGCGGGACATGGACACGCCCAGCGTGTTAAGCCCGGGGACCTTCTCCACGTTCGCCGCCGTCACCGCGGAGCCGACCGAGTTGTTGGTGTTTCCTGGGGCAGCCAGCACGTTGGAGAAGAAGTCGTTTGCCGTCACATTCTCTGGCTTCTTGCACGGGTATCCGTTCAGCCGCAGTGCTGCATGGATATACGTACACACATTCTCTGTTCACGCGGTGCTGGAAAAGACAAAAGTACAGATGCACGGAAAGAGCACACTTACGGCCTTTGAGAGATTTGTAGTCGGCGACGCAGAAGTCCTGGAGCATGTCGGGGTCGCCGGCGAGCAATGGCGCCGCAAGGGCCAGGAGCATGGCGCAGGCGGCGAGGAGGACAGCCGGGAGCTGGTTGGGCGCCATGACCGATCAAGTGCTTCAGTGCGTAGACTGGTGAGGAAAGTGAATGGAGATGAGGATGAGGAAGAGAGGTATGCAAGCAGCGCTTCTATTTATAGAGAAGGGTGCCTAGCTTGTGTAGCGTAACTGGGACGTGCAGTGATCGATCGATGGATCGGTTGATGGATGGGCATGCATGTGACTGGTGTTAATTGGACGCGCCACTTTTAGCTTTATGACGATGCATGCTCTTAGTATAAGCATAAGCTTGCCAGCGATATGAAAGAGTACGAAAAAGGAAAAGAAACAAAAGAGTGTAATGGCTGATGGAAGAGTAGGCAATTTTTTGAATCTGGAAGACGTATCGAGTTGATGGAAGCATGTTAATATGCAGAAAACACCAATTAACTGTTTTGTTTTCACATGTTTGCTCAACGTAACCCTGCCGTTGGAATGAGACCAGCGTGATGTTCGTGGCGTTAAACGGGAAATACAAGTCTAGCATGCACGGGATATCAAGTGCATGCCCTACCTTCTCTCTCTTCCTTTAATTTGTTTCACTTCATTACAATTATATCTTGGTGTATTTTTTTTCAAAACAATTTGTTTCACTTCATTACAAATCTGGTTCATCAGAGTTTAAAAAAATTAGAAAATTATATCAGAGTTCATTTCGGACTCACAATTTTTTGTATCTAGTTTTATTTCGTGTCATCATGTTTCAATGTGTTTCAAAACTAAGATTTTGATTTTTCTTGAAATAAACCTTTTTTAAGTTTATTTAAAAGATATTATTAAAGTAAATCCACATATTCAAACGGATTTTTAATCGGATATATATTTTGATAAATATGTCTCTTTCAAATTTAGGACTACAAATTAAATCCATTTATTAAACAATGAGAGAGAGAGAGTACTAGGGTGAGATAGGCTGCATGCAAAGATTCCTTTCTTGCTAATCTTAAAGCAATTGTAGAGCAACCAATGGTGGAGGCATGCACGGGACCTCCCGGTGCACGCTAGAAAGGTAAACGGGAAATACAAGTCTAGCATGCACGGAATATCAAGTGCATGCCCTACCTTCTCTCTCTTCCTTTAATTTAATATAGTTAGATTCTCTCTTCTTTCACGCTAGTACATCTAGTTTTAAACTAAAAACAAACTTATCTTTTAAACCAAAAGTTGAATTTATAAACCGTTTGAATATTTGAAATCCAAGTGAATAGAGCTTCAAAATAAGACCAATATTGAATATTTTTAGACATATTTTGAAAACTGACTTATGACACTTTATGAATTTTGATGGAACTTGGTGTATTTTTTTTCAAAACAATTTGTTTCACTTCATTACAAATCTGGTTCATCAGAGTTTAAAAAAATTAGAAAATTATATCAGAGTTCATTTCGGACTCACAATTTTTTGTATCTAGTTTTATTTCGTGTCATCATGTTTCAATGTGTTTCAAAACTAAGATTTTGATTTTTCTTGAAATAAACCTTTTTTAAGTTTATTTAAAAGATATTATTAAAATAAATCCACATATTCAAACGGATTTTTAATCGGATATATATTTTGATAAATATGTCTCTTTCAAATTTAGGACTACAAATTAAATCCATGTATTAAACAATGAGAGAGAGAGTACTAGGGTGAGATAGGCTGCATGCAAAGATTCCTTTCTTGTGCTAATCTTAAAGCAATCGTAGAGCAACCAATGGTGGAGGCATGCACGGGACCTCCGTGCACGCTAGAAAGGCCGCTCTGGGCGTTAAACCAAGATTGCGGAAGTAGGGAGACGACGCACTGCGTTTTCTTGTGTATTTCGGGAAGAAAAGAACGGATCTGACATTAATATGCATGATGCAGCACTACGTCTTGCCCAGAGGAACGCTAGCTTACCTATATTTGGGACATAATTAGCTTGTGCAATGAGGTAGATCGGGTACCTAATGGCCGTTCGTGTCACAGCATAATCCCTGCTTAATAAAGCTATACGTATGAGGTACTCACTCTGTCTAAAAAGAAGTGATTTTAATTTTTCTACATTTATACACATTAAAACACGCTCTAAGTGTATGCGAATCTAAACAAGTTCAAGTCATTTATTTTGAGGCAGAGCGAGTACATCTAATCATACCAGATCAAGGTGTGTGTAGCTGATTAGCTGGTGACATAATATCCTATATATCCAAGGGGTTTCCTTGCCGTACATGAGTACTTGTACTTACACTGCATAATACGGTGCAGTACCAGTAGTACTCAAGGCGTAGAAGATTTAAAGTCTCTAAACTAACGTGGATGCATGCCGTACGATAAGCGCGCATGAAGTTGTGAACATTCTTGAGAGTCCCGTGAACAAATTGATTAATTTACCGAGATCATAGTTTTGCATGACTAGCTAGCTAGCTTGCTAGCATGCATGCGCATATTTTTTAGCTGCTGGAGTGAAAAAAGAGAGGAAAATGAACTTAATTACCCTACTAGTACTCCGATCCTTCCACTCTTAATTAATTGAAACTACCAGTGTGGCCCTCGCAATTGCGAGGGCATCATTTTTAGTGTCAAATGTGATAATTAAATCAATTGAAATTTCATGAATATTCACTTTATTATATACAGACTAATATATAGATCCATAATCAAAATATCTAACTTTACATTAGATAGTTGTGAACTTCTTGGTTATGGTAGATTGTGTTATAATCTATTGATATTTTCTCTAACAATAATCGGTGTACTGAGAATGTGTCCATTGACATATTACTCGTAATCTAAGTTAAATATACAATATAAAAAATGCTTTAATAAGTATATTTTAGTTTTCTTAATTTAGAAAAACATTTTCATACTCTTTATGTCATAATTAAGAAAGGCACCTCGTCAATAGTCTAGTGTTCCAGTTTCCACCTGTTCCTCTTATCTGATAATTTGTTAAGTTGTCAGGAGGTAGGGTAACCTTGGATCTACCTCTCTTGCGTCTGTTTAGGTATCTTTGTTATTACGACCTACACGGGGAGATGGTGTCGTACCAATAAGTTCCGATTCTTCACTCTACCAGGTTTAGTCCATGGATCAAATGTCTCTTATGCCTTGCTTTTACGTTTTTCTCAACAGTTCAGGAATGGTGAAGCAATTGGGCAACCTACATTTTGAGGCCCTGTTTGGAAAAATAAATAAAGGAAATTTAAAGTATATGATTCCTATAGGAAAAATTACTATGGTACCGTTTGGAACAAAGGAATAGGTATCTCAGATTCCTTTAAAATCATTGAAGACACTGGATTCACAATCACCTCAAGGAGTCTCTATGTGATAGAACCCCAAACCAGTAGCAGCACTACCAACATACCTTGTCAACTGGTGTGGCCTCTTCTTGACTGGACATGTATCATCCCTATGGTTGACAACTTTGCAGACAAAACAGACAGCTTGCTTGGTACATACAACCTGATGATGTCTAGGTTTCCCACAGCACATACAAATTGAGCTGGTGTAATTCAACTGAGCTAGCACCTCACTCCCTGTATTGATCTGTTCATGTTGCTGTGTACCCCCTTTCTTCTTGGATTTACCCTGCACCTTAAGCTTCTGGTTATCCCCACTACTCTGAGATTGCTGTTGTTGGGCACCCCCTTGAGAAGATGCAACCCACTGATTTGATTGCAGACTAAATTGTTGTGGTGGAGGATAAGGTGGAAAACCCCCAGGAAAACCCCAATGAGGTGGCATGCTCCCAGGCATAAAACCATAAGGAGGAGGATGCTGAAATCCAAAAGGAGGAGGAGGCATATGAGGATACTCATACCCTTGCATCTACTGCTGCTGTTGCATCTGAGGCTACATCTGAGGATGCTGCATCTTTTGCTGTTGCCAAGCTTTAGGCCTTTTCCCCTTTCCTTGCTTCAAACCATCCCTAGCCATGGACATCTTCTCCAGACCTGAATCTAGCGGCAGCACGTCCTCAACACCCAAAACCCTCAAGCCCACCAACTCCTCCGCCGCCAGCTTGGGGAGGAGAGAACAAACCCTAAAGGAGACAGGAGGGCTGTTTTTAAGGGTTGGTGGAGTGGTGGGTTTATGAAAATGCCACAGAATATGCCAAAGTTGGTGGAAAAAAGGTTCCACCTCACTGTCACCATCGACCAAGCTTCCTTCCCCAACTTTATCACTGCAAGATGGAACCCTCCATAGACAACACTGTAGGGGTTCGTAGCATGGAAAACAAAAATTTTCTATCGCATACAAACAAACAAGCCAAGATCTATCTACTAGACTGTAGCAACGAGTCGATGGAATAACTTACCCTCGAAGATTCCAAAGTGTTTAATGAGAGTGGATTCTCGTGGGTGATGTAGTCGTACTCTTCCCGATCTCAAGATCGTGTAGACGATCCTTCCGGCGCTGCGTTCCGGCAGCGCTCCCGCAGTCGGTCACACGTTCGGTACTCGACGAAGACCTTCCTCTCCCTTGTTCCAGCAGGCAGCGGAGGTTGTAGCACTCTCCTCGCGATTCCGGCAGCACAACGGCGTGGTACCGGAAGTAGAGGGGAGATCTCGCAGGGCTTCGCCTTAAGCCGGAGCGAGTATGGTGGAGTATGAGAGAGCTATTAGTGGTCTAGGGATTAGACACACCATTAGAAGGCTCTAAACCGAAGGCTAGGGCAATTAGAAGCTCTAAACCAAAACGGCTCTAAACCGGAGATTAGAGGATAGGAACTTGTGTGTCTAGAGGAGGAGGCCCTGCCCCTCCTTTTATAGGTGGGAGGGGCGGCCAAGGGGAGGGAGTCCCTCCCCAAGTCGACCTTGGGTGGCGCGCCGGCTTGGAGAGGAGGGACTCCTCCCCCAAGTCGGTTTTGCCTCCTCTTGCTTGTTTCCCACAATTTCCTGTTTTAGTCGTTTGACTTTCAAACTGGCCATTTGACTTTTCTGTTTCAGGATTCAATTTAATCCTTTATTTGGAACAGCAAGAACACTTAGTACATGATGCAATCATTCCAATATGTAATGACACATTCATGTACCCCTCCCCCCCGGAGTGCCGGACATTCCGGAACCTTCTAGAACATTCCCGATGAAAACACCGGAATCATTCCCGAACTCCGAAACGGGACTTTCCTTATACGAATCTTATTCTCCGGACCATTCCGGATCTCCTCGTGATATCCCGGATCCCATCCGAGACTCCGAACAACATTCGGTCTCTTTCTCATAATACCATAACTACTCAAAACAACGTCGAATCCTTAAGTGTGTCTCCCTACGGTTCGTGAATTATGCGGACATGATCGAGACACTTCTCCGAACAATAACCAATAGAGGAATCTGGAAATTCATATGGCTCCCACATATTTCTACGATTACTTTGCGATCGAATGAACCACTTACATACGATACCAATTTCCCTTTGTCTCACGATAGTTTACTTATCCGAGGTTATGATCGTCGGT
Source organism: Avena atlantica (assembly GCA_910589765.1). NCBI lineage: Eukaryota > Viridiplantae > Streptophyta > Magnoliopsida > Poales > Poaceae > Avena > Avena atlantica. Next base: position 426,361,217 of record OU342738.1, read on the forward strand.
ATCTCTGCATACCTAGTTCAACCTCGTTACCGATAAGTACTCTTTTCTCGTTCCCGTGATATGTGATCCCTTGTGAGCCAGTCACATGCTTGCAAGCTAATTGGATGACATTCCACCGAGAGGGCCCAGAGTATATCTATCCGTCATATGGATGGACAAATCCCACTCTTGATCCATGTGTTTCAACCAATACTTTCCGAACACTCAATGCCACCTTTATAGCCACCCAGTTACGGTGTGGTGTTTGATGTCATCAAAGCATCCATCCGGTAAAGGTGATATGCATGATCTCATGGTCGAAGGAATTAGGTTACTATGTATCAGAAAGCATATAGCAATTGAACTATTGAAATGACTTGATCTTTATGCTACGCTTATCTATAGGAGTATGTCCATCACATCATTCTCCTAATGATATGATCCTGTTGTTAATAACATCTCTATGTTCATGATCAGGAAACCATGATCATATATTAACCAACAAGCTAGTTTAACAAGAGGCTTTACTAGGGACTCTTATTTTAGTTTACAAATCACACAAGTATTAATATTCCGGTTAATACAATTATAGCATGGTATGTAAACATTTATCATAAGTGTGAAGATATGATAATAACCACTTTATTATTGCCTCTTGGGCATATCTCCAACAGTCTCCCACTTGCACTAGAGTCAATAATCTAGTTTCAAACCTTTGTGTATTCAACACCTATGGCTTTCCGGTGTTGTATGTACACGATTGCTAGTGGTCAACTGATCTCCGGATCTGACACTTCCAGGTCCGTGTGTAATTGCATGTCTTTGCGTCTCTACGCATCACTCATTCTCTAATGAGATGGCTTCGTACAAATTTGGTCCTTTGGTGTGACCTTTAGTTCTTTGGGGTTAAAACATGTTGATAATATTGTCGTATAATATATCTTCATAGTATTATCCCACTGTGAACTACACCTAGTTTGATAACAAACTACTTGACACAAATGCCCTCTTTTGCTGCTATAGTAGCAGTCGTATACTTAGCCTTTTGTTGTAGTATCTGTCACAATGTTTTAACTTTGGAACTCATCCAAATCCATTATGGAACTTACTTTCCATTAAATTGTGCCACCCTTAGTTTAGATTGAGATAAATTTAATTTGTATTTTGTGACAAAAACTAGTATCAATGTAGTACTTTTACAATGAACTAACCATCTATTTGTCACTTCTACAAATAATATACTCTTAGTTCTTCCCAAAGATCATAAGAATATCCTTACTATTGTCCAATGATCATCTTACGAATCATTCTGGTATATGTTCACAACATTTAGAGCATAGGACATATCTGGATTTGTACATATCACAGTATGATTGATATAAATACTCTTTGTGATTTCATACATCAAGTATCAATCTATACTTGATTATTTGTTTCACTTTACCAAATGTCAATACACTTGAATATATCATCAACATTGAACTCTTTCAATCCTTTTCTGTGCGACAAGAACCTTTTCTTGTAGTTTCTATATTGAACTCATTCAATATCTCGTCTATGTACTTCTGGCACAACCATATTAGCGTCTATTGATGCCAAATATTTGGGTTTTGCCTAAGTCTTTCATCGGGATGAAATTCTTAATATGTGTTAATAAAAGATACATTATTTCCAATCAACAATATGTCTTCCACATAATGTATTAGAAACATGTCTTAGCGCTCCCACTTAATTTCTTGCAAATGCAAGCATCTTCATTGTCTCTAATGAACTTTTAAACTCCTTTAACAGTTTCATCATAGTGAAGATTCCAACTCCGCTATGCTCACTTCAAACATTGAAGTTTGCATATGCTTTTAGCATCCTATGAATTAACAAAACACTATGGACCGTGTTATGCACATGTCCTAGGTAACGATTCTATTAGAAGAACTTGTTTTATTTATTCAACTACCATATAACAAAATTATATGTAGTGGTTGCTACATTAATCCGTCTAGACTAAATATCACTATGAAAGATCAAATCTTGTCATAGTCAACCTTTGAACATTTTGTGAACTCTTTCCCAGCATGTCGACTATTTCATAGATGCAAAACATCCATGTCTATTTCTTTATAGATCCAGACACTACTGTAAGGTCTTACACCTTTCTCGAGGGTCCTTCAAGTTCAAAACTTGATTTCTCGTGTATGGAACTATCACGGATTTTATGGCTTCAAGCCATTTTACGGAGTTAGGGCCCATCATTGCTTCTTTGCATGTAGTCGGATCATTATTGTCAAATAATGATTTAACTCTCAAATCTTGGTATTTGATTGTTCACCCGACCTACTTGTTTCAATAGGAACTTAGATCTCCGCGACCACAACCTTTGAGGTACGCGAGCCATGAGCATTGTTGCTAACTCCGGAACACTTTTCGGCGCTGCGCAACTTTGCACATATAGCTAAGATTATTTTAACCTTATCAAAGTTCTATTGTCCTCCCACTTAACTTTTCACGAAAAATTCCTTCTCAAAGAAACTTGACGTTCTATGTGACAAACACTTTTGTCTCCGGTGTTTATGGAGGAACACTTTAACATTTATACAAAGACAGGTTCATCCGACTTTGGTTGCACACATCTTTCTTATGCATAGCATACCAATGTTTTAAGAAAGGACTACTTGGGTTTTATCCCAAACCACAACCTTATATGGTGTCATTTCAACGGATTATGATGAAGCTCTTTTCAGTGGAAAAACGGTAATCTCTAAAGCTTTTAATCTTTAAAATAAAATGGCAGTTTTATGAATTATACCTTTGATCTTACCATGTCAAAAAAGGTTTAATTACATACCTCGAACGCCCCATACCCTTATGGTGTTTCGGGAAATGCAAATCCACGGAACGATTCCTTAAATCTTAGGTATTATGCTAAACTCTGTAACTCAAATATCTTCCTTTATGATCTTTATCATAAACTGTTTATATTCTTGTTACAATGATTTTGCACTTCATCTTGAAAGTCTTTGAACTTTTCAAATGTTTCACACTTCATCCTTATTAAGTAAATATTCATATATTCACTCAAATTTTCGGAGAAAGCATATGAAGTTGAAATCCATCGCTCTTGACTACACATAATGGACTTCATACAACAATATGTACAAATTCCAATAAGCTAGTCTTTCGTTCCCTTTTGGCCTATGAACGAAGTTTCAATTATCTCTGGGAAAGTTTCACAAGCGTCATTTGATCAAAAATCAGAAGACTCCAAAATTCCATCCACATGGAGTTTCTTCATGTTTTCTTTCAAATATAATTTAAACGGCGATGTCACTTCCTAAGTGATCTTTCAATCAATTTGTCTTTCGACATTTTTTAGCACAAGTTTTATGGATGTGATTTCTCCAACGAGATTTGTGAATCATCCATATTTTATGGATTACGGCAATTATTTGAACAACCCTTTTGTTCTCATAATACCTGATAAAACAAATCTTGAAGGCAAGCTTTGATGTTTAACGGGCAACATAATAACCCTTTATTTGTTCTCGATGAACATCATCACATATTCTTTTGCTAGTTACTTAGGCCATTGTAGTTCATGAATTGTGTTGTTTCGTATGACGATTCACACCAACAAATTCAGTATCAAATACTTAAGAACCACATTGTTTAATAAGCAAAGAATATATCCATAACACGTATATCATCTATGTACTCAAGCTGAACAATTCTAGTCTTTTCTTTTCTGCCATATATTTATGAGATTCTCTTTCAGTATTTCCTTTTCTGTTTGAAGAAATCTATCAACATCAATAGTGGAGTCACACATATGACACATAATCCAAAGCGTGTATAATTAAATACCAATGTCTTTGGACTTGCACTTTGAAGTAGATCACCTATCATCAAATATTTGGTGTTCTTTCAAATTCCTTTCTTTAGTAATCTCTTGGTGTAGTAAATATTTTACCTACATCAAATATTCACCCTTATCATGGAATTATCCATGATCAAGCTACTTTTAGCTTGTAACGGTGAATCGTGAGTATAATGTTGCTCTCCCAAAAACTTTTGGAGGTTTATGACAACTAGTGTCTCCAACCTTTTGCAAATTCTCATCAAATATGAGAACATGACTTTAGTCATATTATACTCTATCATGTTGCAACCAAAATTTCGTTTCAGATATCACAATATCTTCCACACATCATGGTTTCTGAAACAACTCTTTCAGATCCTAGATAACCTTGATATTAAGAGAATCCTTTGAATATCAAGAATCGTGGAGACAAACATGATACTTATATACTAACACTTGGAATTGTTACTCTTGATTTAATACTAATTATTAAACTTCATGGAGTAACCGGAACTTACTGAAAGTTTGCAATAGGACTTTTAAACTTTAGATTAACACTTCAAAACAATACGATACCAGTTCGTAAAGTAACTAACCAGAATTCTATAGTTTTATCATCTCAATTATAACTAAGCGCAAGGTGGTAAACGGATGCCAATGACTACAAAAACTATGCACATTCACTTTGATTTAGTTTATGATAAATTGAGTTCTAATTAATAATTAAATTAATCTAGGTGAACTTCCACTCAAAACAATATCCCTCACATTGTTTTAGTGATCACACGAACCAAATCCACCACATCAAAACCGATCATCACAAGAGTTGATATAGCTTCAATGGCGAACAATCAACATGTTCATCATATCTACTATATGACTCATGCTCTACCTTTCGGTAATCCGTGTTCCTGAGACCATGTCTGTACATGCTAGGCTCGTCAAGATCAAACCTTAGTTTCCGCATGAGCAAATCTGGCTTGCTCACGTTGTATACACTTGTAGAATCTAACACACCCGATCATCACGTGGTGCTTCGAAACAACAAGCTTTAGCAACGGTGCTAACTAAGGGTGAACACTTTGTGACTTGAAATTCATGTGCATGAGGGTTCATCTTATAATGCTACCGTCGTCTACTAAGCAATACAAGATGCATAAAGGATTAACATCACATGCAATTCATAATATGTGATATGATATGGCCTTTCTTCTTTGTGCTTCCGATCTCCATCTTCAAGCACGAACATGATCTCCATCATTACCGGCATTGCATCAAGGTCAATGACGCTGCTCCATGGTTGTCGTCCACTGGCTTCAACTATTACAACTACTTTGAATAGACACACGGGTCTTAACATAAATTAAAGACAACCATATGGCTCCTGCCGGTTGCCAATTTACAATAAGAAACATTGCATACATCAAATATAATAACAATCATGGCCATATCACATCACTGCACACCCCTGCAAAACAAAGTTAGACGCCTCTAATTTTCTTTGCATGTTTTACGTGGTTTGGGGCTTTCAATAAGTGTCGTTCTAACTTACGAACAAGAACCACAACATTGATACTAGTATTGTCAATCACCCGTTGTAAATTGGATCTTAACTATGCTAGGAGAAACAGGCACCCGCAAAGCCACTTATGCAATACAAGTTGCATGTCAAGCGTGGAGCAAGTCTCATGAACGATGTCATGTAAGGTTAGCCCGGGCCGCTTCATCCCAACATACCGCAAGATGCAAAGTACACAAGAAGCAATCGACAATAAAAGCATCAATGCCCACAATGACCATTGTGTTCTACTCGTGCAACAGATCTACATATAGACACGGCTCTGATACCACTGTAGGGGTTCATAGCATGGAAAACAAAAATTTTCTATCGCATACAAACAAACAAGCCAAGATCTATCTACTAGACTGTAGCAACGAGTCGATGGAATAACTTACCCTCGAAGATTCCAAAGTGTTTAACGAGGGCGGATTCTCGTGGGTGATGTAGTCGTACTCTTCCCGATCTCAAGATCGTGTAGACGATCCTTCCGGCGCTGCGTTCCGGCAGCGCTCCCGCAGTCGGTCACACGTTCGGTACTCGACGAATACCTTCCTCTCCCTTGTTCTAGCAGGCAGCGGAGGTTGTAGCACTCTCCTCGCGATTCCGGCAGCACAACGGCGTGGTACCGGAAGTAGAGGGGAGATCTCGCAGGGCTTCGCCTTAAGCCGGAGCGAGTATGGTGGAGTATGAGAGAGCTATTAGTGGTCTAGGGATTAGACACACCAATTAGAAGGCTCTAAACCGAAGGCTAGGGCAATTAGAAGCTCTAAACCAAAACGGCTCTAAACCGGAGATTAGAGGATAGGAACTTGTGTGTCTAGAGGAGGAGGCCCTGCCCCTCCTTTTATAGGTGGGAGGGGCGGCCAAGGGGAGGGAGTCCCTCCCCAAGTCGGCCTTGGGTGGCGCGCCGGCTTGGAGAGGAGGGACTCCTCCCCCAAGTCGGTTTTGCCTCCTCTTGCTTGTTTCCCACAGTTTCCTGTTTTAGCCGTTTGACTATCAAACTGGCCATTTGACTTTTCTGTTTCAGGATTCAATTTAATCCTTTATTTGGAACAGCAAGAACACTTAGTACATGATGCAATCATTCCAATATGTAATGACACATTCATGTACCCCTCCCCCCCGGAGTGCCGGACATTCCGGAACCTTCTAGAACATTCCCGATGAAAACACCGGAATCATTCCCGAACTCCGAAACGGGACTTTCCTTATATGAATCTTATTCTCCGGACCATTCCGGATCACCTCGTGATATCCCGGATCCCATCCGAGACTCCGAACAACATTCGGTCTCTTTCTCATAATACCATAACTACTCAAAACAACGTCGAATCCTTAAGTGTGTCTCCCTACGGTTCGTGAATTATGCAGACATGATCGAGACACTTCTCCGAACAATAACCAATAGAGGAATCTGGAAATTCATATGGCTCCCACATATTTCTACGATTACTTTGCGATCGAATGAACCACTTACATACGATACCAATTTCCCTTTGTCTCACGATAGTTTACTTATCCGAGGTTATGATCGTCGGTATCTCTGCATACCTAGTTCAACCTCGTTACCGATAAGTACTCTTTTCTTGTTCCCGTGATATGTGATCCCTTGTGAGCCAGTCACATGCTTGCAAGCTAATTGGATGACATTCCACCGAGAGGGCCCAGAGTATATCTATCCGTCATATGGATGAACAAATCCCACTCTTGATCCATGTGTTTCAACCAATACTTTCCGAACACTCAATGCCACCTTTATAGCCACCCAGTTACGGTGTGGTGTTTGATGTCATCAAAGCATCCATCCGGTAAAGGTGATATGCATGATCTCATGGTCGAAGGAATTAGGTTACTATGTATCAGAAAGCATATAGCAATTGAACTATTGAAATGACTTGATCTTTATGCTACGCTTATCTATAGGAGTATGTCCATCACATCATTCTCCTAATGATATGATCATGTTGTTAATAACATCTCTATGTTCATGATCAGGAAACCATGATCATATATTAACCAACAAGCTAGTTTAACAAGAGGCTTTACTAGGGACTCTTATTTTAGTTTACAAATCACACAAGTATTAATGTTTCCGGTTAATACAATTATAGCATGGTATGTAAACATTTATCATAAGTGTGAAGATATGATAATAACTACTTTATTATTGCCTCTTGGGCATATCTCCAACAAGCACCTCCTCCCAGTACCATTAGCATGGAGAAGTTCCCGCTTCTTCTAAAGTCCAAAACCAGCAGAGTTTTCTACGGCCAGCCCCTCTCTGAATTTTTCAGCCAAAACTTCAGCGACAGCAACAGACCACTCACCATCTATTTGGTCTGAGACAGGATAAGGAGATATTCCAGAGAAATTTTCTCCAGCGCAGACCAACCCGTCAGATCCATCTGCCCCAAGAGCCTGGAGCTTTCCCCGGACAAACCTACACCAGTGACATCTCCATCTCCGAGCAAACCTTCTGCTCCCGCATGATTACTCCCCTGAGGCTCCCTATGTTGAATCCCTGCATGCCTTCCCTCTGCGTTTGAGCCGGGAGGGCCAGTACAACCAGCCCATCCTGCATCCCGTATGTCAATGCCGAGCGAGCCGACGACGAGCTTGCCCGAGGTTGACGAAGCAGTTCTGAACACCTTGAACAGGGAGCTCGGACTCCCCAGGACGAGACCTCCCTCTGCTCGCCCCACTGTCTCCTCGCCCGCCCCCAAAACCTTCCCCGCGACAACCGAGCTGCAACTCGGCTCATCCTCGCCTCCATCCTCCGCCACTGCCAATGTTAATCTGCACGTCACCGCGGATCGAGCTCGGTGGAGAAGAGGCGGAGAGGTTGAGAAAAACTCACCAGAGCGAGCAATCCGCTGGGGGAAGGTAGGATAAGGTACGGGCATGGGGATCCGGAGCACACCCGGACCTCCGACCCCCTCATTACCGGAGATTGGGAGCCCGCCATGAACAGGAAACCCGCAAGGGACGAGGGACACGCGAGACGTGTCGGGAGACGCCATCCTCTATCCCATACACGGATTGTGCAATAGCAAAGGAAAACAGAACCGGAATCGACTCCAGGACGGCCGGAGTCTGGCCCTTATCAGCGATACTCTAACCTTACGTGTTACTACCACGCGGTCGACCTGCTTCGACGACGACGACGACGTACGATGGCGGCGCTATGCATCCACGCGTCGACTCAGCGGCCGAGCGGTACGTGCATACTCCAGATCCGGTAAAGGTTAGCCCAGCCGTCGACGGAGGCGCAAAGATCTTGGCAATTACTCGGCTACTCGCCGACGCCGGAGAAGGAGGGGAGTTCGAGGGATGGTCGAGCAGGGCCTTCAGCTGGCTTTGCGTCCGTCTGTACACAATATATGTACAATGCAAGTACACAATATACTAGCGTGCAAGTCATAGAAATAAAACGATAGGAAATGCTTGCCGGTTGAACAATCAAAATTGGTGCCATTTTCTCACAACGTAGTACTGACATGTACAATTGTATGCATGCAGTATCTTTAAACTCACGTCCGATTCGGAGTTGCCTCAAACTCACGTCCGATTCGGAGTTGCCTCAGAAAATATTGCTATCCAAATCAAAGTGTGGTGCCAAAACAGTAAAATCATGCATCATGGCGTGCCGTCGAAATCATAGGAACGCGACCAACATGCCCGTCTGACCGTTAGGCATGCCCAAAGCTCGGGCACCGTGGCATGGTTCAGTCTCATGGTCGTCTCACACTCAAACTTAGTTGATCATTTTCCAATGATGCTCGTGGGCAATACGGTGGGTCCCGAATGTCAGGAAGGCATACAAATTTATTATTTTTCATCCATGTTGATGGGTAACAAGATAAATGGAAATCCTACATGTAAGAAAGCATTTCAAACATATGAAAGTTCCCAATAGCCAATGGTAGCCGGAGTCAACTTGATCCGCTGATATAAGTAACAATAATGCTGGAATCAGTGGCATTTTGCCAATTCATCAAACTGTAGTGGCATGATCTCACGGTTGTGGTAAAAACCTATATATCTATGTGTATATCATGCGTACAATGCTTGCAGACTGATTGAACAACTAGGCGAGGTGTTTTAATTCTTGGGTGCATATGTTCTTTTTTAATTGTATTTTAAAAGTGTTTTTACATGTTAAAAGATTCAAAATAAATACCAGCGCATATATCTCCATATTCTAGGTGCACACAAGTCGTTTCACGTTACATTGAATTTTTGTGTGGTCTGCATAAAAAAGGTAAAATTTTGTTTAAAATATGAGACTTGTTACGCCCCATTTTTTTTCTAAAGGAGCACGCATATACACGAGATCAAAAGTGAATTTCACATTTTTTAATAAAGTTTTTCTCATGGGTGCTAGCAGTTTGCATGGATAGTACGACCACGATTTGGACAGATAACTGACGTGACACGCAACACTATTTTGGCCCAAAAAAGAAGTCACACTGTTCATTATTATGCACGTCTCAAGTACATCGCCTTAAATAGCTATCTAGCTCTACCAACCCAATCGATCGATATAGGAAGAAATTTTCTTCTTACACCTAATTGGTTAACTAGACACATGACCAATCGATCAACCGATCACGTACGTCGTCATCAAGCTAACTGAATCACAAGATCTATAAATACCACCCCCCAAACTCCCCTTTTCATCAAGCATATAGCTAGTCCACGCAGCTCATAGTACCAAACCTGATTAACTAGAAATCATGGCCAAGTTCCCCGATGTCCTCCTCGCCGCCTGCGCCGTGCTCCTGGCCCTGGCGGCGCCATTGCTCGCCGGCGACCCCGACATGCTCCAGGACTTCTGCGTCGCCGACTACAAGTCCCTCGAAGGACGTAAGTGTGATGATCTTCCATGCATACTCATCATTCCAAGGTTCTAGTGTTTAGTACATTTATAGCTAGTGGATCATGAACAATTAGTGCCAATGTGCCATGACATCTGAGAGTGCAATTATTGCAGCATTGCGGCTGAACGGGTTCCCGTGCAAGAGGCCGGAGAACGTGACGGCGGATGACTTCTTCTCCGGTGTGTTGGCTGCACCGGGAAACACCGGAAACCCGGTTGGTTCGGCGGTGACGGCGGCGAACGTGGAGAAGCTTCCGGGGCTCAACACGCTGGGCGTGTCCATGTCCCGTGTTGATTACGCGCCGTGGGGCGTGAACCCGCCGCACACGCACCCGCGCGCCACCGAGATCATCTTTGTGCTCGAGGGCTCCCTTGACGTCGGCTTCGTCACCACCGGCGGTTACCTCTACGCCCGCACTGTCTGCAAGGGCGAGATCTTCGTCTTCCCACGCGGCCTCCTCCACTTCCAGAAGAACAACGGTGGCGCGCCGGCCGTGGCGATCTCGGCGTTCAACAGCCAGCTTCCTGGCACGCAGTCCCTCGCCGTGGCCCTGTTCGGAGCGTCGCCGCCGGTGCCTACGGACGTTCTGGCCAGGGCGCTCCAGATCGACGGCGGCGTGGTGGAGGCCATCAAGTCCAAGTTCCAGCCCAAGTACTAGGCGTACTTGATGTTTGTTGGGTCGCCTACGTCTACGCTAGCTCTGCCGCAATAATGACGAGGTCGCTATAAAAGTGTTGTTTTTGTTCATTTGGGTGCAGTTTCTTTGCGATTGATATATCTGTATTTGTGCATGTATAGTGATGGAGCTCGTCAGTTTCAGTGTAACTTTTCCTTGTATGTGTTCGTAGCCGATTCTTTCTAATGTGATGTTGTATATGTCAAGGAAGTATAGCTCATATTATTTTGGTGGAATTCCGATCTGGCGTTTAAATCCAGCACACGCTTTTTACATGTCCACGTGATATACAAAATATATTTATTCAGATACACAATTTAGAGCGAATTTTTAAACCAAGATTCGGACAAGCGGATTTTTACAAGCTAGGTACACTGAAACCTCTAATAGATAAAAATAAGATAATCCGGTGCAATTTTTGAACATAAACTTTATTATTCTTATATGCATGAGTATGTCCAAGTCAATATGCATGAGTATGTCCAAGTATTGGGGATTCATTTTGGGAGTTTTATAAAATAAATAGCATTACTTATGCATAACTACATATTGCTTCTTTAAACATTAGTCCTTACCGGACCAATGATGATGTTTTCAGATATTGGATCTTATCTCGTCTTGAAAACCGTGAGTGCATAATCTTGCAATCACAAAAGACAAGTTCACATTTGCTCATGTCCTTTGATTATTTTCTATCAAATTTGCAAATCAAATGTTGTCATCACATGCATTTTTAAAAAGTCATAAAACACTATTTTTGATAATAATGTAAACTATTGGTTACTGATCCAGGATGATCAGCTAGTCTATTACGTCTAGCAGTTGGAATACCACTGCACATGAATATATCATCTAGGACTTAACAACCAATGTCGTCAGTGATTCTTACGACGTATATTACGCGTTAACCATTAGATTTGGAATGAGACAGAGAAGTCAGCTGGATATTTTCCTTTCACATGAACGGATGACCATCTCGTGACGCTGTTGTACCTTATGAGGCTCAGCATGGGTGGGACCCCTTAGTTCCCTGCGATTTTGGTGTCTAGACTATTTGTGAGGGACGGTCGTAGGTAAGTCCTCCTATTGATGGGGCGACCAGGACATTGTCTGCTCATTAGAGTCCCTAAGTTCTGCTTGTGGGGTCGTATTCTATGTGGGATCATGAAGAAGGGCAGTGATTGGCTTAGATCTTAAGTTGGGCATCAAACCATGGAAGTTTGAACGGGAACATACTCCCGGCTGTGCAACAAAGCTTAAGGTCTCTTATGAAAAAAGTAACACACCTCTGCAGATCAGTGTAAGAAATGTGACATGTTACTCCCTGTTCTGGGAAGGAACTACGGACGAGACAGGAAAGGAGCTCTATAAAGTTCTTATAAACCTGTGAAGGCTGACGGACATAGTTTTTTTAGAATAAAATCAACCTTTTAAAGATTTTTTTACAAAAACCTGCATAGCCTACGACCTATAGTCTACGGCTGTAAATAGTGCATCAAACAATCTTTTCTAGTGAACTTGCTGAGTACGCTCGTACTCAACCGTATCTTCTTAACCCTTGCTAGATCTCAGAGAAACCAATGGTGTTTACAGGAAATAAGTTACTTGAAGAGTTGAAGATATCTGGTGGAGATCAACGGAGTCGAAGACTTCATCGGAATCTATGAAAGTCAGGCTGAAGCGTAGAGTATAAATAAACTCCTAGAAGCTATAACCTACTTCTGTAGAACAATGCTATAGTAGCAATGTCAAAACATATATATATATATATATATATATATATATATATATATATATATATATATATATATACTAATAGTAGTACTCTTAAAGTAAACTCTGAGTGGATCTTTCTAGTTTCCTTCTATATAATATACCTCATTGTGCGAGGAAGTTCTCTGGATCTTTGTAATGTGTTATATGTAATCTAAAGTCATGCCTTGGACCCGCGATGTTTTTGTTGTACCACTCCGAGGGATGTAATACTGATGGAACAGTGTTCCATTGGTGTTATGTCAACGAATATAGTGTACTACATCATGCATTGGTATGTGTAGGGGTTAGTAGCATGGAAAATAAAAAAATTCTATCGCATGAACACACATAAGCCAAGATTTATCTACTAGATTGTAGCTACGAGTCGATAGAGTACTAACCCTCAAAAATTCCAAAGCGGTTAACAAGATCGGATTCTCGTGGGTGATGTAGTCTTTCACTTGTTGATCTCAAGATCGCGAAGACGATCCTTCCGGCGCCGTGTTCCGGCAGTGCTTCCGCAGTCGGTCACACGTTCGGTACTCGATGAAGACCTTCCTCTCCCTTGTTCCAGCAGGCAGCGGAGGTTGTAGATCTCTCCTCGCGATTCTTCGCCTAAGCCATACTGGGTATGGTGAAGTAGAAGAGGGCCTTGGAAATCTAGGGTTTAGAGGGCCAAGGTTTAGAGGTGGCCGACGGCTAGTGAGTGTAGGCGGTGGCGACTTGGGGAGATCCCTAGGTGGCGGCGACGTGGGGTGGAGGTGAAGGGTTTGTAGCATAGAAAACAAAAAAAATTCCTACGATGGGAACAACTATGTACCAAGATCTATCTACTAGATACAAGCAACAGGAGGATATACATCCATAGAATACATACCCTCGAAGATCGAATAGCGTTAACGAGGTTGTACTCGTGGATGATGTAGTCGAACGCTTGCTGATCTCAAGATCGAGAAGATGTCCATCCGGTCCAGCAGGTCCAGCACCATCTAGTCCAGCACCGCAAAGTAGTGGTGCATCCATGATTGCACATACGTCTGGGTATCCCGACAACCTCCACGCCCTCCCTCCAGCGAAGCAGCGGAAGCAACAAATCCTTCCAGAAAAAAGCCACCGAGAACATGTATCTCGCTGATCCGAGACCATGGGGAAATTCTAAAGGGGGGAGAGATACTTCACGAGGAGGTGTGAGATGAGAGGAGGGAGTGAGGTGCCTTTTATAGCGAGAGGGGGGAAGCCCCCTCCCATGGCGTGGAAGCCATGGAGGTGCCCCACCTCTTCCACATTCATGTGGGTTGAGCTCCCACTCACATAAATAGCCACCCACTCAAAATTCCACTCACCTCCATTAAATTTTCACCAAATTTAATGCAATCTCTCATTAAATAAAAATCTTTTATTTATTTATTCAGAATTTTGTTAATTACTTTAATTAACAAACATTCACATAAAACCCCTTACAACATTTCAATTTCACATGCATAACCAGTTTCAGCAATTTCGACCAAAACAGTTTCGGTGTCTAGTGAAATAATTCCTGCGCTTTGTAATTCTGGCATATTATTTGCTCCAAATGGTGTCGGTATTCCTTAAGTGTGTCACCCTATGGTCGCGAATAATTTAGACAAGATCGAGACCCTCTCCGATCAATAATCAACAGCGGGACCTGGAGATCCGTACTGACTCCCACACATTCAACGATAACTTCTGTGATCGTGTGAACCTTATACGCATGTAACTCAATCCCTTTGTCTCGCGATATATTACATATCCGAGATTCGATCATCGGTATCTCCATACCTAGTTTGATCTCGTTACCGACATGTACTCTTTTCTCGTTCCCGTGATATAATATTCTAGTGATCAAGTCACTTGCTTGCAAACTAACTAATGTGATATCACCAAGAGGGTCCAGAGTATATCTCTCTGTCATCAGGATGGAAAAAATACACTCTTGATCCATGAGCCTCAACATAACACCTTTGTAGCACTGAACCCATCTTTATAGTCACCTTGTTACGGTGTGACATTTGATGTTATCAATATACTCTTCCGGTGTTAGTGATTGACATGATCTCATGGTCTAAGGATTAAGATTACTTCGTATGATGTTATAGCAATATAAACACAATGACCTTGATCGTAATGATATACTTCGGATGAATGTTCATCACATCATTCCAACAATGTTGTGACCTCGTTATTAACAACATCCAATGTCCATGATCAGGAAACCTTTGATCATCTTGTTAATCAACGAGCTAGTTTATAAGAGAGACATAACTAGGAACTTTCTTTTTGTTCATTAAACACATATGTATTAATGTTTCCGTATTAATACAATTATAGCATGTAAAATAAACATTTATCATAAATAAGGAATAAGATAATAACCACTTTGTTATTGCCTCTCGGCCATATTCCCTTTAGGAGGCGCCAAGCTAGGGTTTAAGGTGAGGGGTAGGGGGTGCCCTACCCCTCCGTTTATAGGTGGGAGAGACGGTTGGGGAAGGGAAGTCCTTCCCCAACTCCTCCACTTGGATCGGCGGCAAGGAGAGGAGGGAGGATTCCTTCCCTCCCTCCACTAGGCAACCAATGTTGGGATTTGACTTTTTCACATTAGCATTTGACTTTTCATACTAGAGTTTGATTTCTCTCATCCCATTGCCCAGACAAGTGACCTAGGACATGATGCAACCATTCCACTTTGTCATGATATATCCATGTACCCTTCCGACTTTGGATCGGTGGACCTTCTAGACCCTTCTAGAACATTTCAGTGAAAACACCGGAACCATTCCCGAACTTCGAAACTGGACTTTCCTTATATGAATCTTATTCTCCGGACCATTCCGGATATCCTCGTGATATCCCCGATCCAATCCGAGACTCCAAACAACATTCTGTCTTCTTACTCACATTCCATATCAACTAAACAACATCGAATTCTTAAGTGTGTCTCCCTACGGTTCGTGAATTGTGCGGACATGACCGAGACTCTTCTCCGATCAATAACCAATAGAGGAATCCGGAAATTCATATGGCTCGCACATATTTCTACGATTACTTCGTGATCGAATGAACCATTTTCATACGATGCCAATTTACTTTTGTCTCGCGATACTTTACTTATCCGAGGTTTGATCGTCGGTATCTCTGCATACCTAGTTTAACCTTGTTACCGACAAGTACTCTTTACTCGTTTATGTGATATGTGATCCCTTGTAAACTAGTCACATGCTTGCAAGCTAATTGGATGAAATTCCGCCGAGATGGTCTAGCGTATATCTATCTGTCATATGGATGGACAAATCCCATATTTGATCCATGTGCCTCAACACATACTTTCCGAACACTCAATGCCACCTTTATAACCACCCAGTTACGAATCGGTGTTTGATGTCATCAAAGCATCCATCCGGTGATGGTGACTATCATGATCTCATGGTCGAAGGATTTAGGTTACTATGTATCTAAAAGCTTATAGAAAACAAACTATTGAAATGACTTGATCTTTATGTTACGCTTAACTATAGGAGTATGTCCATCACACAATTCTCCTAATGATATGATCTTGTTATTAATAACATCTCAAATATTCATGATCAGGAAACCATGATCATCTATTAATCAACAAGCTAGTATTACAAAGAGGCTTTACTAGGGACTCTTACAAGTTTAGAAATCACACAAGCATTAATGTTTCTGGATAATACAATTATAGCAGAATATAAACATTTATCATAAACACAAAGATATAATAATAATTACTTTTATTATTTCCTCTTGGGAAATCTCCAATAGTATGCTGGGTCACCACAATGGGTGCACTAGCCGCTAGGAGAACTTAAACTAATAAAAGTAGCAAAATGGCTAAACTTTCTCTAAACAAAACTCAAAACTTAAAGCTAGGATTCAACCACTATTTATTGGGGGTACATTTTTAGGGGTATTTATTGGAGGTACATGCAAAGACCTATGTCACCGCCCTTGAGTCTTCGCGCTAGAAAAGCTTTCATGCGTCTAGGCCTTGGTCGATGCGCTGGTGCTGGATGGACCTGGCTATTATGGACATGCGGTGTATGGCCTGCGCAAGTTCAGCTCGCTTGGCGTTCTTGTGGTGACTAGGTGCATGGGTCCTGCACATGGCCCACCAAATGCATTTATATATACTTTAATCGTGCACGTAGGCACGTGCTCATGTACACATAATATATGCATGTCGGGAGAATAGATCTTGAATCTTAGAATATATGCCAATGCATTTGGACTTTCACAATTGTCGTGCACGTCCATGGTATCCTCTAGGTAATCTTCTCCAGGAGGCGTGGCGTCCAATGCTGGAAGGTGGCAAAGTGTTGTGTCTTAGTAGTCGAAGTAGATGACCAGGATACCATATTCATTGTAGTAGTACATTCTTGAGGTTTATGATTTAGGGTTGTAGGAGGCTACTAGAACTATATGATCTTTGAGTTGTATTGTGCGGGGCCACCTGGTTAGCACAACAAGTCAACAACACATCTATCATCTATGCATCAACAAGGAACACTATAGTACCATTGCCACCTCTGAAGCAAGAGAAGGAGAGAAGGAGAAACATCTTATGATGCAGTATTCAGCTTCCTCGGAGATGATGAGAAAAAACACATCGGCTTCATTGTAAATTCAAATTAAAGCACCATCCAGGATAACATTGAAGAAATAAATAACATGGCACAAACCATGTTAAGGCTTGAAGTGCACTCAGTAAGAAACAAGCTCATGCGGTTCAAGTCTGAGAGGAATCAAACCATTCAAAGCATGTACTCTAGGTTGACCACCATCACAAGGTCTAGTAAAGAAGATGTGGGGAAGGTTTTGAGGATGGCTTTGTAAAGATAAGTAAACCTCCCAAAGGAAAAGCGTAGATGCACATAGCTTAGGAAAGTCTCGAGATGGATTAACGCATATAACAGAAGTCCTAGGAGGGACACCACGAAGGAGGATGGATGTGATAGTGGTGCCAATCCAACCCTAGAGAAATAGGGCACCCATATTTTGTCTCTTCATTAGCAAGTTACCAATTTATGTGGCACTAAAGGTATCCAAATATTTTTAACAGATCCGGGCTAAGATAGAAATTTATGTACCACATAGTTTCTAACATGCTAGATCATTAATAAACCGACAAGTACACATGAATGCATAAATCATGGCAATGTAGGTCATTTTTGAGGTTTATGGGGAGAAAATTTCCAAATCACCTCTATTTTTAAGGAATTGGGGTTGAAACTCAGACTGCAGATCCAATCAAGAAAAGGGTAAATGGATAGACGAAGTTTCGTTGCTATTTCAATACACCCGAGCATATGCTTGTGTTGCTAACCGAGTATTTGACCCATAGAGACATGAAATATATAATTGGTCATAGAATAATAACAAAAATAGAAATATTGATGATTAAATGACAAACCTATTGTAGACACCACATAAAATCTAGAAATCTCACAAATAGCATTAGGGAACAACCTCTCCCAAGATATTTGTAACACCATGAATTTTTTATGTATCCACCAACATATTTGAGATTACAAGTACATGAGGGGACGTACATATACACTATAATACATCTAATTGTAAAAATATTCACCTGTCAAGGCATATGATTTTATTTTCTCCAAATTCGAGAAGGAAACAAAGAAGGAAAAACAACATAATTTTCGCTCCCGAGCAAGTTTGCAAATTATTGAAAATGTAAATGGGCACTAAAATTATGTATCAAAGAACATTATATGTCTTGACATCATTGTTATATTTTTCATTCGTTAATTGTATAGAAATGTCTACTTGTGTAAGTTATATAAAGTGAATGAGTTATAAAAAAGTAAAAAAGTTCAGTATAAATAAATGGTAATGTTCACACGTTGTCCCATTGAGGCCGCTAACTTTACTCACAGATTTGTATTCTTTGTTTAAAAAAGTCTATGAATTACTAATTTTATTAAGATTATTAGGATTGCGAGATTAGCCAATTTAGATCTTATTGAATGCGATGTTTCATTATTTAGAAATATATATTTTATGCATTTTTAAACACTAGGAACTACTATTTCTTCAAGATTGTGAACTAGCCCCATTTTGTCTGGACTAAGCTCATGTGTTAATTGACATAGAAAATGTGTGAGCAGTTGTTATCCATTAAATAATTTTGCGAATAGATTGGGTATTGTAGCATCAATGCTTCCACTCCTCCCGAAGCTCCTTCTCGACTACTCTATTTCTACAACATGATGAAAATGCTTACTGCCATTGGCTCAAATTAGGGATTAAAAGGGAGAAAATCTGCGAAGCTGATCTTGGGGAATATGCTTAGCCTTGGGGGAAGGGTCCATGGTTGCCTCGTCCAACTCTGATTTGTCTCAAAAGAGACAGATTGTTATTGGTATTAGCATTTTGTGTTCTTATTTATTTTGGCATGTCTATCACTAGTGTCTTTTATCAATCAATATTGAAGTTTATGTCTAGAGACTTTGTCCGTCGACTCCCTTCAATAGAAACTTTGTGCGACGAGATGTCTTACGCCTCATGCATATCTAGAAAAAATATTTCCTTCTATAGGCTCATGCTAGCTAATACTTATCTAGAGTCTACAAGGGGACACTTACAAGTTTTGCTTTCCAAACCATGTCGTCTCCACTGTCTTTGTACAAGCCTTGGCAAAACTTCCTTATACGATCCTTTGGATGATGCAATCCAGATTAAAAAAATCAACCATGGGAAAATTTGGGAACAATCAAAGCTAATCAGGTGATTTTCTATTGGTTGATGCAAACTAGACAACAAATTTATTGATGATAAATGGAAATAAACGTTAAAAATATTCAATGTGATGTGCCTACTTAGTTACATTTTCCATATTTCATCAATAAACATAATTTTTTAACAACACACTCAATCTATTTTGAATAACACACTGAATCAAATTATATGGGGTCTAAATAAATTTTCGTTGGTTATGTTTACCTTCTTATTAGCTCTATTATGTGCTTAGCTGGCGCTAACATGCCTGACATATCATTTGTTGCGAACAAACTTAGCCGGTTTGCGGCCAACTAGGGATATTATCGATGACATACTCTTGAAAGAGTAATCTGTTGTCTAAAGAGAACAATGCGATATTAAATTCATTATACAGGGTATCCAAGAGTATTTTAAGGGTATAAAGATTAAATTTGGATATCAAATGCTGATGAGATAAATGCCACATGTGGATATATGTTCACTCTTGGTGGTGGCATTGTTTCATGAAAGTATTGCAAGCAAACTATCTTAACGAGATCAACTATGAAAGAAGACTCGCAACATGAGATACTGTGACCGTCAAATAAGAATGGGTTCCTATACTCTTTAATAGATTTCCCTATGGTTGAAAAACCAATACAGTAATCCTCATAAACCGTGACAACCAAACCGTGGTTGTCAAAGTGAATAGTTCTAGGAATATATGAAGAGTCCACAACATGTCAAGAGAAGACATAGCATTGGTTTATGTCCCAAACTCTGTTAGAAAGCTGAAGAATTCTAAAGTTATAGCATTGGGTTATGTCCAAACGGCTAAAAATATGGGATCCTTTTAGGATAAGACTATCAAGAAATTTGATAGAGAATGCATCAAAAGAGATTGGTTTGAGACCCGTGTGAGATACTGGTGTTTAGCCTAACCTATGTGATCGGAGACACCGTGAATTAGGACCTAGGAAAAGAAATCTAAGAAACTAGGTTGAGAGAACTGTTAATACTCCCACTCCGTTGCAGATGCAATTATATCATAGCCTACTATTATAAAGGTTGATTATATCTTAATATGTTATGTCTAGATCTTTGCGAGCAAAGATGCTATCCTACGGAGCGAATCTTCAAAGAGAACACCTATATGAGCTACACTTCTGTTTAGAGTGTATGGGGTTTGGGTGAACTTGTAGTAATCTCATGAAACGCCCAGGATTATGTATTATAATCTCCACCCGAGGGGTAGCCTGTGTCAGCCATGTACAAGCATAACTTATTGATAGAAACTTGCGCACAAGACTAACAATTCATGGCATAGTCCACTATTCAGTTTTAGTCAAGCATAACTTTTTGTCTAGGTAAAATTTTAACTTAACAGTCTTCACGGAACTGCATGTATATTTAATAGTGAATAAAACTAATGTGCCATGTAATATCTCTCTAAGACCCATCTACTATGACAACTTGGGAGCTGTTGAGACAAATTTTAGACCCACATTGCTAGTTGTGAGAGAGCTGAGGCATCTTACAAGGTGAGCTGTTCCGCTCTCACTAAGTGAGTGAGAAGAGAAGAAGTCCGCACTCACTCATCCTCCTCTGCCGCCCGCCTCGCCCACACACGCACGTTTCGTTCGTTTTAGAGAAGACCAATTTTTTGCATGGACCGCGCTAGGCGTCCCCCGGACGATGGGGGCTTCCCATCGTCCTGGTCCCCCGTGCGCCACGTGTCCCCCAAATAGCTCAAAATCCCGCGTTTTGCTGCAAAACATCCCGCTTTTGCTACATATGTCCCTGCTTTTGCTTCCGAAGCAAAAAAAAAACAGTTCGTTTTAGAAATAGAACGTCTCGCCGGAGACCTCACCGGACACCTCGCCGGAGACCATGCAGCAAAAAAAATGTGCTAATGCAGCAAAACCGACTTCGCCGGAGACATCGTCAGAAAAACTCGCCGGTGACTCTCGCCGGAGACCTTGTAGCAAAAAGTTGACACTGTTGTAGCAAAACCACAAGACGGTTGTAGCAACAAAGTTCTTCTAATGTAGCAAAAAAGTGACTTCGTCGGATACATGGCCGGAGAATTTAGTCGGAAGAGCTTGCCGGAGAACTTGTAGAAAAAGCTAGACCAGCTGCCGTTGGCAGCAACCACGGCCGCCCATGGAAGCAAGCTCGGCCACCGCTGGCAGCAACCAGGCCGCCCATGGAAGCAAAGCTTGGCCACCGCTGGAAGCAAGCTTGGTCTCCCGTGGAAGCAAGCTTGGTCGCCCGTGGAAGCAAGCTCGCCCACTGCCGGAAGCAAGGTCGGCCGCCGCTGGCAGCACCCACGACCCCCCGTGGCAGCAAGGTTGGCGGGGTTGGTAGCCCATGGAAGCAAGCTCGACCACTGCCGAAACCAAGGTCGGCCGCCGCTGGCAGCACCCAGCCCCCCCCCCCCCCATGGCAGCAAGGTTGGCGGGGGAACCAGGAGACGGTGCAGGGGACGCTCGGCAGTGGGAGCTCCAGGGTGCGGCGGCGGGAGTCCCCGGCGATGAGACGAAAAGGGTGGTGGTGCAGCAGCGACACGAGGGAAGAGGAGCGGCGTGGAGGCAACACGAGGGAAGGGGAGGCCGGGGAGGAGGCCGGGGAGGAGAGGCCGGGGAGGATGCTGGGCGGGAGAGGCGGCGTCTCCGTCTCCCTCCTGTGGAGAAGGCGAGCGGCGGAGTTCTCTAGGAAAATAAGGAAGAAGACGAGGGGAAAAAGCATTGTGGGCGGGTCCACCTACGCGCGTGCGTGAGCCACGACCCGGACGACCATCGTCCGGGTGATAGGTATCATTTTCCTTTTTGCATGGTTCACTAACTATTTGGATACATGTCAACATTCGTATTCATGTTTAATGTTTGCCCACGTCTTCCGCCGCGTTGAGGTTTGGCCGGCTCCCTGCCCAGGCTATACGAGAGAGATAATAGATCTAGTCGTTACATGTTCTTTCTCTGTCTCTCGCCATTATTTCTTTTGCTACGCTGCTCTCTAGTCTTCCCTATCCCGGCGACCGCGTGCATGAACATCCGGGAGAGCAGGCCTCCAAAGTTCCTTTGGTCGAGATCCTACACTAGGAGACGGACAAAAAGGTTTTGGGGAGCTTCTCGGCACGACTGTGCGCTTTCGTCTGTGTTCTTACTCTACAGATCCGGCAACTGGCAACTAACACTATGGGCGAGAACAATAATGATTATGGTACTGCTACTCTGATGACCTTTTCTGTCAATGTGTATTTTCCTCTGTTTTCTTGCACTTGTTCTTGCTAGATCTATTAGATATGTATGTTTGGGTGCATGCATTTATATGTGCTAGTGCTTACATGATGTTGGTTTTGATAATTAATTTCTTGCGAAAATTGTTTAATATTCCAACATTTTGTTTATTGCATGACGATTTCAGCTCGTACATCCGATCTCTTGTAAATTGTAATGTATTTTTGGCAATGGTAGTGTATGGCCTCCTTGTAGAAACTTTTGGTTCCTTGTATAACCGATGTTGGCACGAAGAAGTTTCACATATACCGCTCTTTGGTATGTTCCACTCGTACCACTCAAGTTTGAGTTTCTAATATGTCACTAAGATCTCACACTTGGTAAAAATCACTTCCATCGGTTTACCTGCCATTGAAATATGCTTATTACATGGAGCCGAGGTCCCATACCTAATTTTATAAGATAATTTTTGTAGGTGAATAGACACGTTTAACGTGGTATATTCGGTGGATAGTGTACAACGAATTTCAAGCAAAAACAAGATGTATTCTTTTTTTAAAGGTCTTATAGCTCCTATGCGACGTCTTTACATGGAATTGGAAGGAACACGACATCGTTAAAAAGAATAGCTCGCATGCGACACTTCTGAAGCGGCAAATAGCTCCCGTGCGACACTTCTACTTAACTCCACGAGACCGTCAACAAATTCGAATCAGCTGAGCACAGTAGGACCCACAGTCTCTCCACGTCACGGCGGAACTCACCTGATGTCCACCTCATATCGTGGGACCCACGCTGTGGTTGAAGAGAGCGTTGGCCCCGATCCGTCCCTGCACCCGAGCACTCCCGCCACCGTTCCAGCATCTTATCCCCTTCCGTTTTCTTCTCCGGCGAGCAAGTGTGGCAACGCCGGCAAGGGATGTCGAGCTCTGCTTCAGCCTCCCACCGCTCATGGCCTCGGTATGGTGCGGTGCCGATGAGGAGGTGCCCCGATTGCCCCCGTACCGCGCCCCTGAAGCAGCTTGTCACATCCATCGACAAGAACGACAACATTGGCCGGGAATTTGTGAAGTGTGAGAGCAAGCCCGAGCCGGGAAAGGTGAGATCTGAGTGTTCCGAGCACCAATTTCTCGCTTTTTTTCGAAATTTCATGCATTTCATCGAATTTGGGATTTAAGGTTCATCTCTGCGATTTCAGGAACTGCCAAAAAGGCATTTTGAGTGGCTTGATGAGTACATCAAGCGAAATGGGGTGGAGGTAGCATCCCGGGAACTCGAAAACCCGTCCGTGGTGGAGCAATTGGGATGTGGCAACTCCATTTCCGCTGGTACTACGGTGGATGCGGAAGTGAAGGCCGAGCTGAAGAAGATGAACAAGCAGCTAAGAAAAATCATCGAATTGAAGAAGCGGGACAATCTGATGGCCGTTTTTGTGTGTGTAATTTCTCTCGTATTAGTTTATCTCCTGATCATTAGTCATTAGACAGCGCAATCAGTGTTCGAATGATGCTTTGTAATGGATGTAATGATCTATGTCTTTGGCTGGAACAAAATGCAACACAAATTTAGGCTAATTTTGAGTTGCTCTGTTTTCAAAATCAGTGTTCCTTCAGTTTCATCAGTTTTGTTAGTGTTTCTTCAGTTTTATCAGTGTGCAGGGGGCGCCCGTGTGCAGAGGAGAGGGAGGGGTTGAAAAGTTAAAAAAAACAATTGATGAGGAGTGATTGAAAAAGTGTAACACCCTCAGAATCGGACCTATGCAAGTTTTAGCAAAATTCGCCAAACCCGCATAGAAACGATTCAAAGGTGCCCACCAGGAACTTTCGTGCGGGTGGAAAACGAAGTAATAACATTACACAACAGTCCTCGATGGGACCCACAGAACAGATATATATAACAGCGACTCAAGGAGTCAAGAATACAAATATAATATACAAAGATTCAAATCACCTTGAAAACGATAGAGCGTCCAGCTACGGACAAGATGCAAATGGGGCTAAGAGCCCTGATGAATAACCAATGGCGTCCATAACCCTGCCCAGGCCAAGCCGGAAGGGTAACCCTGCTAACGGCGTCGATCTCAAAACCTGCTTAAACAGAAGGGGTGCCGACAAAGGGCAAAGGAAAAAGAAGGAGCGTCAGTACTGAGGCCAGTACACGGCGAGGCTAGAATTCGGCGGTCCTCGCCTACACAGGTATGGTGGACTGAGCGGCAGCGGCAGCATGCACTGAACGACCTATAGAGACTCGACATAACTGGCGGCAAACAGAGAGGGGTAAGAAAGACCTACTCGGAACCAAGCTGATACTACCATCAAACAAACCCATCCTGGCGTTTCCCCCTCGACACCGATCGAGGAAGTCAACCGAGGAACTCACACAGTTGGCATTTTTATTTATTCGGTTATCGTTGCAGCAATTACTAGTCAAGTATAGATAATCATCCTGATAAATTAAGCAGTGGGCACTTTTAGTTAACCATTCCGTTGTAGTTGCAACAATTACTAATCAGATACAGATAGCATGAGATGAACCCAAAACCCAGCAGTTGTTGGTACTTTTATTCAGCCATTCCGTTGTAGTTGCATTACTTACTAGTCAGGTACAATGGTCGCAAGCGACACTCCAAAACAAGCAATTGTGGGCAGTATTAATTAGACATTCTGTTATAGTGAAGCTGATTACTAGTCATTATAAAGTCAAATTTATAGCAATAAACTTTAGTTATGCTTGTCTATGATCGAGATACTGTGCTCCAAGTCGTCCATATCCGCGGACACGGCTTTCAGAAAGTTTTACCCGGCCGGGGTGCACCAATAGCAACACACACTCGATCAACCTCGGAAAAACCAAATCAAAACCCAACGAGGTCTTCACGACAAAGCAATCACAAGATTCAGAAATATTTCAGGGGGCCACCCCTTAAGTAGAATCCGCAACGGAGTAAGCAAGCTCCGAGACGGCCTCAAGGTTTGGGTGGACGGCTGTGAACGACTGGGAACCCGAAAGTGTGGCTGGGCTTGTCGACACCGCGGAATCGTGTCCCGCTCCTAAACAGTACAGTGTGCTCCTCGCACAATCGTAAATAAAGCAGCAAAACATGGCATAAGTACAGGATCGTAATAAAACCTCAAACTAGTTTGTGGCCCCAAGAAATAAGACGGAATCAAGCTCTGGCTCAGGGGGGTCCCATATACCTCCCGGATGTGGATAGCGCGATAAATCAAGGAACAGGTATCAAGTACTCGGGGTCTTACGGGACACAAGTGGGCGTTCGGAAACCAAATATTATCTATCACCCACCGATGCCTCTGCTTAATTCAATTTTAGTTGTTAAACAGAAATTAAGGTGAACAATAAGTAAAACTATGATCATCTCCAACGGCAACAGGCGGCAATACATCAACAACTGTGGCACTGGACGAAACGCAACAGCACTTGAGCAAGCGACTACGACGCGCAAGTCCCACTATCTACCAAACAACGGTTAATAGGAGGTGTCCAAGGCAATATAGGGCTGCACGGTATATCACAGGTACGGAAACTAAAGCATCGCAACACAGATAGCCATAGATCAACAGGAGGGAAGTAAATACTATAAAAGTAAGATAGGTAGAAAGGGGGAGATGCTCGCCTGAAAACATTGTCGAGGTTCAAACGAAGATCGGGGCGAAGCTCACATCAACTCAACGGCCCAATCCGCGAAGAAGCAAAACACTGAAAGAAACACCGGATGCACTATTTAATACAACGGCAGAAGATCGGCATGATGCATGTATGATGTATGGCATGGCAAGGTGCGATGCAATTAGGTCATATTAAACGGAACCGGGGTCCCGACAATTAATTAGATGGTTCATGTTATTTATCTACCCCGCACATTAAATGTTGTTTGAACAAGATAAAATACAGCACCGGTTCGCTCTGCAAATTTCAATGAGGCCAATATGAGACTAGATTTGCCCGCATATGGGCCCCATATTTAATTATTAGGTGACTCGGCATAATGCCCCCAACCCAATGATATGCATGCGAGAAGGACAATTAAACATGCAACAAGTTGATGTCATTTATAAAATAGGGTATCGAGGAAAAGGGGTTCACACATTAGGGGTCTCGACGATCTTGAGGTTCTGGGGGTTCGGGGTCGGTCTTAGGGTCCGGGGTTCGACGGTTCGGGCTCGGCGGGATCGTTCTCGGACTCCGGGGTTAGGGTCTTGATGGTGCGTTCTCTGATAACGGAGGTAGATCTTGGCGTTCCGGAAGCAGGACTTGGTCCGGTGTCGTTCTTGTCGCATGCAGACCTTATCGGGTTCCATGGGGTCGATCTTGCCGCTACGAAGGTCTGGTCGGGTCCGCGCCTTCGCGTCGGTCTCGGCATCCGGGGTGAAGCACTCGGCGTTCCCGAGGAAGTACTTGTCGTTCCGGCCCTCGACGAACCTTGGCGTCCAAGTAGAAGATCATGTCGGTCCGCAGCGTAGATCTTGGGGATGGTTTGAGTTCCACGGGTTCGGCTCGACAACTGGACTCCGGGAACGGTTCGTGGCGAACTTGGCGTGTCGGGGGTTCGGCGGGGTTCAGTGTTCCGCGAAGGTGCGGTCTCCGATTCGGGGCCTCAGATCTGCGAAGGGCCTCGACGTCTTTGGGGTCCGGGAACCGCTTCGGGATCCGGGAGGCGAACCTGGCGCTCCAAACGGCCGCATCGGGGATTCTTCGGGCACGGGAGTCTCGGCGAACTTGGCGTCCGTGACATAGATCTCGGCGTCGACTTATCATCAATGGTCAACTTGTAGCCGCCTCGGAAGATCTTGGAGACGTAGCACTTGGTGGCTTCGGGTTTGTCAAACGCGGCCGCACTAGCGTTGCAGGGAACAACGCGAGATGGCATGGCGTGACTGTCGGCGCTCGGCCGCAGCCAACAGAGGCAGAGGCGCCGGGGCAGGCTCGTGGTGCAGGGGATGAGGCGACCGACGGGCTGCTGGGCGTGGAGCGGTCGACGGAGGGAGGCGGGCCGGCGGCCGCAGCTGGCTGCAGAGGGGGAGCGAGAGGCGCGCCGGCGCGCCCGACGGAGAGGGCAGAGGCCGGAGGGGAGAGCCGCGGCCGAAGACGGGGATCCTGGGCGGCGGCTAGGAGGGCGGAGCGCGGCCGGACGCGCGGCCGGACGCGCGGCCGGAGGGAGGCGAGGCGGAGGCGGGCTCAGGCGAGCGGCGGAGCGGAGGGTGCTGGGGCAACGGCGAGCAGGGGTCGTGGCCGGGGATGGTGCCGTGGCGGCGGCGGCTGGCGAGGTGCGAGGCCGCGGACGCGGTGCTGGGCGCGGGCGCCGCCGGGATCCTCTGCGGGGCGGGGCGGAGCACGAGAGCGGCGGCGGGGCGCGAGCTGCGGTGGCGGTTGCGGCGGCCGGGCAGGAGCGTGCGGGGCCGCGCGGAGGCGAGGAGAGAGGGGTAGCAGCGGCCGGAGATGGAGGCGGGGCGGCGCTGGAGAGAGAAGAGGGGCGCGGGAGGGTGGTTGTCGGGGAGGAGGCTGAAGGAAGGAGAGGAACAGGGGGAGGTGCGAGCGGTGCGGGTGGGGCGCGGTAGGTGGGCCCAGGGCTGGTGGGGCCACGCGGAAAAGGTGGGAGCGGGGAGAGGACTGGGTCCTGGGGAGGGGCTGACGGTTGGGTCCGGTGGGGTCGGCGGGTGAGAGGCTGTGTGTGCGGGGGCGGGCCAGGCGCATGGGGCCCAGGCGGCAGGGGCGCGTGGGTGGCCTGGGTGGCTGCGCGCGCGTGTGTGGGGGTTAGGTGGGGCAGGGAGTGTGGCTGTGTTGTGTGGAGAGAGAGAGGGGGGTTTGGGATGATGTGGCAAAGCTAGATTGGTTAGGGGGGAAGGGAAGCTGAGGTGGCGGATGGGGATAGGCTGAGGTGATGTGGCCAAGGGGTGGGGGTAGACTAGTTGGTAACTTTAGGATTAGATAGGGCTGGCAGGGTGGACCGATTGTTGGTTACGGGGGTGGTCGTTCGGGTCGGGTTGGCCCGTTCGACTGCCCCTACTAAAATAAATATAAATTTTTATTTGTTTAATTAACACCGTTTGCAAACCGATAGCGGGTAAAACAAATTAATCCGGTGACCCGGGTTTTGATGTTTGAATCAAGAGGGGGCGTTTTAGAAAACAAAACAGGTGTTGCGAAAATAATTTTGGCAAACAATGCATGATGATGACGATGCAATGCACAAATTCAACGCGATTTTCTAGTAGTGGTTTTGCGGGATGCCACAATTCGACACCACTAACAATGGATCTCGCCCTCGAGATCCGCCTCATGGTACCGGAAGGAAAGGTCGGCGATCTGCGTCTTCTCGCTTCGTGTAGATCCTCGCGACACCACTAACAAGAGGTCGTTGTCCCTGTTCGTCAAGAGAACACTCCGGATAAACAACGGACGAAGTTAAAGGTAAGGCCACCTCTAACTATCATGGACGGGGTAAAATTGCATCGATCCACCATTCAATGTACAGAAGCGAATGATAAGAGTAGTGGTATGGTCGCGACTCCATCCCGCACTCAAAGCATTACTCTGTACACGAATAGACAGATTATGCAACCAACCCTCGGATTCAGACTGAAGATCTCGACAAGCGAGGTTCGGAAACAAAGGAGTGATGCAGACTCTGCATCGGATCTGGCGTAGAGGATGTCGTCGCGTCGGAAACACCGGAAGGCTCAAACAAGGAACAAAGAATGGTAACACCGTAGACGGATTCAACAGGCAGCTTGAACACCGGACGGTAGAACACCGTTATCAAAAAAGGAAGCGAAACCCTGAAGGTACGACGGAACCCAACCACGAGAAATCCTGGACTCGAAGAAAAGATAAGAGAGCAGATTCAAAACACGTCGAGGTAAGAGGAGAACAGCAGGGGGTAAGGAGTAAAATCAGACCTAATCAGAACTATCCAACCGATTTTCAAAAATAGTTTTGACACTCTACTTCGGCCGTTAGCTAGGTTATCCTACAGGCTGGACTTGTGGGGTATCGTAACTGCTGAGCTC
Source organism: Avena atlantica (assembly GCA_910589765.1). Lineage (NCBI taxonomy): Eukaryota > Viridiplantae > Streptophyta > Magnoliopsida > Poales > Poaceae > Avena > Avena atlantica. The sequence goes on from OU342738.1 coordinate 426,390,947, forward strand.
TGATACCACTCTGTAACACCCTCAGAATCGGACCTATGCAAGTTTTAGCAAAATTCGCCAAACCCGCATAGAAACGATTCAAAGGTGCCCACCAGGCACTTTCGTGCGGGTGGAAAACGAAGTAATAACATTACACAACAGTCCTCGATGGGACCCACAGAACAGATATATATAACAGCGACTCAAGGAGTCAAGAATACAAATATAATATACAAAGATTCAAATCACCTTGAAAACGATAGAGCGTCCAGCTACGGACAAGATGCAAATGGGGCTAAGAGCCCTGATGAATAACCAATGGCGTCCATAACCCTGCCCAGGCCAAGCCGGAAGGGTAACCCTGCTAACGGCGTCGATCTCAAAACCTGCTTAAACAGAAGGGGTGCCGACAAAGGGCAAAGGAAAAAGAAGGAGTGTCAGTACTGAGGCCAGTACACGGCGAGCCTAGAATTCGGCGGTCCTCGCCTACACAGGTATGGTGGACTGAGCGGCAGCGGCAGCATGCACTGAACGACCTATAGAGACTCGACATAACTGGCGGCAAACAGAGAGGGGTAAGAAAGACCTACTCGGAACCAAGCTGATACTACCATCAAACAAACCCATCCTGGCGTTTCCCCCTCGACACCGATCGAGGAAGTCAACCGAGGAACTCACACAGTTGGCATTTTTATTTATTCGGTTATCGTTGCAGCAATTACTAGTCAAGTATAGATAATCATCCTGATAAATTAAGCAGTGGGCACTTTTAGTTAACCATTCCGTTGTAGTTGCAACAATTACTAATCAGATACAGATAGCATGAGATGAACCCAAAACCCAGCAGTTGTTGGTACTTTTATTCAGCCATTCCGTTGTAGTTGCATTACTTACTAGTCAGGTACAATGGTCGCAAGCGACACTCCAAAACAAGCAATTGTGGGCAGTATTAATTAGACATTCCGTTATAGTGAAGCTGATTACTAGTCATTATAAAGTCAAATTTATAGCAATAAACTTTAGTTATGCTTGTTTATGATCGAGATACTGTGCTCCAAGTCGTCCATATCCGCGGACACGGCTTTCAGAAATTTTTACCCGGCCGGGTGCACCAATAGCAACACACACTCGATCAACCTCGGAAAAACCAAATCAAAACCCAACGAGGTCTTCACGACAAAGCAATCACAAGATTCAGAAATATTTCAGGGGGCCACCCCTTAAGTAGAATCCGCAACGGAGTAAGCAAGCTCCGAGACGGCCTCAAGGTTTGGGTGGACGGCTGTGAACGACTGGGAACCCGAAAGTGTGGCTGGGCTTGTCGACACCGCGGAATCGTGTCCCGCTCCTAAACAGTACAGTGTGCTCCTCGCACAATCGTAAATAAAGCAGTAAAACATGGCATAAGTACAGGATCTTAATAAAACCTCAAACTAGTTTGTGGCCCCAAGAAATAAGACGGAATCAAGCTCTGGCTCAGGGGGGTCCCATATACCTCCCGGATGTGGATATCGCGATAAATCAAGGAACAGGTATCAAGTACTCGGGGTCTTACGGGACACAAGTGGGCGTTCGGAAACCAAATATTATCTATCACCCACCGATGCCTCTGCTTAATTCAATTTTAGTTGTTAAACAGAAATTAAGGTGAACAATAAGTAAAACTATGATCATCTCCAACGGCAACAGGCGGCAATACATCAACAACTGTGGCACTGGACGAAACGCAACAGCACTTGAGCAAGCGACTACGACGATACCAAACAACGGTTAATAGGAGGTGTCCAAGGCAATATAGGGCTGCACGGTATATCACAGGTACGGAAACTAAAGCATCGCAACACAGATAGCCATAGATCAACAGGAGGGAAGTAAATACTATAAAAGTAAGATAGGTAGAAAGGGGGAGATGCTCGCCTGAAAACATTGTCGAGGTTCAAACGAAGATCGGGGCGAAGCTCACATCAACTCAACGGCCCAATCCGCGAAGAAGCAAAACACTGGAAGAAACACCGGATGCACTATTTAATACAACGGCAGAAGATCGGCATGATGCATGTATGATGTATGGCATGGCAAGGTGCGATGCAATTAGGTCATATTAAACGGAACCGGGGTCCCGACAATTAATTAGATGGTTCATGTTATTTATCTACCCCGCACATTAAATGTTGTTTGAACAAGATAAAATACAGCACCGGTTCGCTCTGCAAATTTCAATGAGGCCAATATGAGACTAGATTTGCCCGCATATGGGCCCCATATTTAATTATTAGGTGACTCCGCATAATGCCCCCAACCCAATGATATGCATGCGAGAAGGACAATTAAACATGCAACAAGTTGATGTCATTTATAAAATAGGGTATCGAGGAAAAGGGGTTCACACATTAGGGGTCTCGACGATCTTGAGGTTCTGGGGGTTCGGGGTCGGTCTTAGGGTCCGGGGTTCGACGGTTCGGGCTCGGCGGGATCGTTCTCGGACTCCGGGGTTAGGGTCTTGACGGTGCGTTCTCTGATAACGGAGGTAGATCTTGGCGTTCCGGAAGCAGGACTTGGTCCGGTGTCGTTCTTGTCGCATGCAGACCTTATCGGGTTCCACGGAGTCGATCTTGCCGCTACGAAGGTCTGGTCGGGTCCGCGCCTTCGCGTCGGTCTCGGCATCCGGGGTGAAGCACTCGGCGTTCCCGAGGAAGTACTTGTCGTTCCGGCCCTCGACGAACCTTGGCGTCCAAGTAGAAGATCATGTCGGTCCGCAGCGTAGATCTTGGGGATGGTTTGAGTTCCACGGGTTCGGCTCGACAACTGGACTCCGGGAACGGTTCGTGGCGAACTTGGCGTGTCGGGGGTTCGGCGGGGTTCAGTGTTCCGCGAAGGTGCGGTCTCCGATTCGGGGCCTCAGATCTGCGAAGGGCCTCGACGTATTTGGGGTCCGGGAACCGCTTCGGGATCCGGGAGGCGATCCTGGCGCTCCAAACGGCCGCATCGGGGATTCTTCGGGCACGGGAGTCTCGGCGAACTTGGCGTCCGTGACGTAGATCTCGGCGTCGACTTATCATCAATGGTCAACTTGTAGCCGCCTCGGAAGATCTTGGAGACGTAGCACTTGGTGGCTTCGGGTTTGTCAAACGCGGCCGCACTAGCGTTGCAGGGAACAACGCGAGATGGCATGGCGTGACTGTCGGCGCTCGGCCGCAGCCAACAGAGGCAGAGGCGCCCGGGCAGGCTCGTGGTGCAGGGGATGAGGCGACCGGCGGGCTGCTGGGCGTGGAGCGGTCGACGGAGGGAGGCGGGCCGGCGGCCGCAGCTGGCTGCAGAGGGGGAGCGAGAGGCGCGCCGGCGCGCCCGACGGAGAGGGCAGAGGCCGGAGGGGAGAGCCGCGGCCGAAGACGGGGATCCTGGGCGGCGGCTAGGAGGGCAGAGCGCGGCCGGACGCGCGGCCGGAGGGAGGCGAGGCGGAGGCGGGCTCAGGCGAGCGGCGGAGCGGAGGGTGCTGGGGCGACGGCGAGCAGGGGTCGTGGCCGGGGATGGTGCCGTGGCGGCGGCGGCTGGCGAGGTGCGAGGCCGCGGACGCGGTGCTGGGCGCGGGCGCCGCCGGGATCCTCTGCGGGGCGGGGCGGAGCACGGGAGAGCGGCGGCGGGGCGCGAGCTGCGGTGGCGGTTGCGGCGGCCGGGCAGGAGCGTGCGGGGCCGCGCGGAGGCGAGGAGAGAGGGGTAGCAGCGGCCGGAGATGGAGGCGGGGCGGCGCTGGAGAGAGAAGAGGGGCGCGGGAGGGTGGTTGTCGGGGAGGAGGCTGAAGGAAGGAGAGGAACAGGGGGAGGTGCGAGCGGTGCGGGTGGGGCGCGGTAGGTGGGCCCAGGGCTGGTGGGGCCACGCGGAAAAGGTGGGAGCGGGGAGAGGACTGGGTCCTGGGGAGGGGCTGACGGTTGGGTCCGGTGGGGTCGGCGGGTGAGAGGCTGTGTGTGCGGGGGCGGGCCAGGCGCATGGGGCCCAGGCGGCAGGGGCGCGTGGGTGGCCTGGGTGGCTGCGCGCGCGTGTGTGGGGGTTAGGTGGGGCAGGGAGTGTGGCTGTGTTGTGTGGAGAGAGAGAGGGGGGTTTGGGATGATGTGGCAAAGCTAGATTGGTTAGGGGGGAAGGGAAGCTGAGGTGGCGGATGGGGATAGGCTGAGGTGATGTGGCCAAGGGGTGGGGGTAGACTAGTTGGTAACTTTAGGATTAGATAGGGCTGGCAGGGTGGACCGATTGTTGGTTACGGGGGTGGTCGTTCGGGTCGGGTTGGCCCGTTCGACTGCCCCTACTAAAATAAATATAAATTTTTATTTGTTTAATTAACACCGTTTGCAAACCGATAGCGGGTAAAACAAATTAATCCGGTGACCCGGGTTTTGATGTTTGAATCAAGAGGGGGCGTTTTAGAAAACAAAACAGGTGTTGCGAAAATAATTTTGGCAAACAATGCATGATGATGACGATGCAATGCACAAATTCAACGCGATTTTCTAGTAGTGGTTTTGCGGGATGCCACAAAAAGGTCAGGCCCAAATAGAACTTAGCCAGTCAAAATGGTCGTATCTAGGCCCAATAGTAACTACATGTAGATTGGGCAAAAAATGGTACTCACGTTACAATCTAAATAGGGACGTGTGGATCTGCAGATACTCGTGCTTAGGTCACAATCTTTTATTTTTTGCGAAAGTAAATATATAAATGAATTCCAAGGGCATCCATTTAACTAACATAACTTGGGCGCCCCTTTAACTTATGTAAATATATAAATGTCTTGTTTGAAAATGAACCATGTGTTGTTTGAAAATAATCAACCATCATAACGTTAACTTATTCTTCCTTTTGAGCTTTTCTAATTTCACTCATTTTATAAATATTGAACGGGTATTATATGAGAACTTGTTTTTGTATCTTTTGTTTTATGCACCTGTTGTTTTGGGTATTTTGACAAATGACAATACAATAAAACACAGATTACAATAAAACACGGGATAGATAATATATTAGATAACATTTATATTAGATAGCCCGATAACATTACAATAAAAAGAAAAAAAGGGGTACAATAATATAGAAGGGAAGGGAAACTAGGCGCTAAACCCTGGGCTAAACCCTAACCCTAGCTACCCTACTCCATCAGCGGTGGAGGCGATGCCGGTGCCGCCGCCACGGCATTCCAAGCCGCCAGCCTCTCCCGCTGCTCCCGCCACCGCTGCTCCTCCTGGAAGGCCCAGCGATTGGCCTCCCGTCGTTCCTCGTCCTCCCGTTTGCGCCTTTTCTTCAAGGCGCGCACGGCGTGCTTCTTCTCCCACTTGGCGTAAGAAGCCAGCTCCGCCTCCTCCTCCTCCGCCGCCTTCCAGTACTCTTCGGAGGGGCCGTCGTCGGGGAGGTTGCCACCGGGGAGGGGGTTGTGGACGAAGTGGCCCTCCGCCCAGGGGCAGGGCGGGGCTTTGCGTCGCCCCCCTTTTTGCCACGCTTGGGGCGCGTGGGCCCCTCCTACTCCCAGACTTCCTTGTGGTCCGGGTGGTTGTCCTCGTCGCTAACTTCGGAATCGGAAGGAAAGCGGAGGGGGGAGGTCGCCATGGTCGCCGGAGTGTTTTGGGGCCGGGAGGAGGAAAAGGGACGGGCTCGAGGTTGAATATGAGGGGCAAGATGAGATGAGGAGGCAAAGACGTTTTGCCTATTTATTGAGGGCGGGGCGTGAAGGGTGGCATGGGAATCCATCGTTGGCGCAGCCGCGTGCGCTGCGTGTAGGCAGCGGGCGTAGCCACGTGCGTGGTCAATGCGGTCAGTGCAAAAAAATTGCTAGGATGCGACATGATCCCTGCACCTTTGCCCCCGCCCCTGCATGCATGCATGCATTAATGCGAAAGAGAGAGAAAACGTACAAGATAGTTGTTCATTGGAAGTGAAACATAAAAGAGAAAATAGAATTTGGCCTTGATTTACTCGGTAATAAATGCAGGAATCTAGGAGCAAGGTACTCGTTATTTTACACACCGCATGCAACAAACTCGTTCGTTTTTACACACGCAAGAAAAATTGGTGGGAGTAATCAGAGGGATGTCAATTGGAGTGAATAGAGGGAGTATGAAACTAAGTTTATAATATTTTAGATTTTGATATTTTTTCTTATATACGTAGTCAAAGTTGATATTTTAGATTTATAAATATTGACTTTTTCTATGGCGCATGAACCGGAGGGGAGTAAGTTTGACTGAAGAAAGTTGTTAAACGTACACTTATTTAATGCGACGGAGGGAGTAAATACGCTGCAGCGCTGTTGCACGTAAAATAGCTAGACTGCGACGCGAGAGGTAGCTGCATAGCATGCATGCATGGTGCAGCCCGCCCCGCCCAGCGCCCTCGCATGTCACGTTCGGTCCAACGGTCAATGAAGTGTGTCACGTTATACCTTATATTTATTACATATTTTAGATTTTGATATTTTTTCTTATGCTGGTCATAGTGACATGCATATATGGGAGTAACTTAGAGTAGTAACATACATATGTTACTAGTCTAAGTTACTATTCCATAGTGCAAAATAACATAGATGTGGTATCATGCAAAATCTCATTTATTACAATGTAGACTCATTTTATCTTGAAATTTGTGATGTTATGGTAACATTGCTAGTTACCACAAACCTTTCTCTCATCATTTAATTGCATGCCATGTCATCTAAATGCTTAGTTGACAATATATGTAGGACTATGTTACTATCCAAGTTACTCCCACTATGACTAGCCTTATATACATAGTCAAAGTTTATAAATATTGACTTTTTCTATGGCGCATGAACCTGAGGGGAGTAAGTTTGACTGAAGAAAGTTGTTAAACGTACACTTATTCAATGCAACGGAGGGAGTAAATACGCTGCAGCGCTGTTGCACGCAAAATAGCTAGACTGCGACACTAGAGGCAGCTGCATGCATGGTGCAGCCCGCCCCGCCCAGCGCCCTCGCATGCCACGCTCGGTCCAACGGTCAATGGAGTGTGCCACGCTGTACCTTATCTGTTCATGGAAAAACGATGAAGCCAATCAGATTCTAGAATCATCCATCCCACGGATCGCCAAGAGCTAGCCGCGAAATCCTTCTAAGAGACGCCAACCAATCAGGTTGTAGAACAAGCCCTTCCACGGATCTCCCAGAGTCACCCGCGGAATCCTTCTAAAAGACACGATCGGACGGCCACAGTGTCGCGCTAGGGTTAGATCTACGTTCCTCATTCGGCCTTAGGGTTAGCTGGGTTTAGGATGCAGTCAACGGGGTTTCACAAGTTTGACCAGACATTCAAATGTGCATAACTAATTCAAAAAAAATACAAAACCTTCGCATGGTGTCATGTTATGTGACATAGTTGTGAGGAAAAATATCAAACTTGGTCTATTGATCATATTTCAAAAAACCTTCACAAAATGACCTATCTCCTCCGAGGTTTTCTGTCTTTCGGGTCAAATGACCAATGATATGGCTAGAATCAAGGCATAGTTTGTGATAATGTGCCCATATTGGGCATGCATGTGTATAATGGGATGACTAACAATGTTGTAGTACAAAGTTTTCCTTTTCTACGCATAGAAAATCCATTTTCTATTTTCTGAGTGCCGAAAGAGGGGGGATTTGTGAAGCAACCACCAAATTGAAGTTTCAAAATGGTAACATCCTCTTTTAAAAAATACTAGACCACCTAGCATGTACAATTTCCCAACTTGAGTATCTCAAACCTTTTATTCTATCCCTGGTGAAAAAGACAAATCTTGTCGAATCGGCTGGAAGTGGGTAAGATATAAACTACAGGTACATGATTTCATGCTGATGATTTTTTGTAAAAATAATTTTTAGATTCACAACATGCTATTTCATCAGAGATCCAATGCTAGTTTTGTGAGCCTCAGCCCCTAGCTAAGAATATTTATGAAAACCCTTCAAAAATTTTGACCAGACATTCAAATGTGCATAACTAATTCAAAAAAAATCGGAAAAATACAAAACCTTCGCATGGTGTCATGTTATGTGACATAGTTGTGAGGAAAAATACCAATCTTGGTTTTAGAAATGGTCGAAAAAAAACTAGCTTAGAAATGGGGTGGTTTACCCTAGCTTTGGAGCCCATTTCTACCACATTTTGGGCGAGGGTGAGTTGTACTTCACAAAAGGGATCAGGGTGAGGATGAGTTGTACTGTACATATGAGAAAAACGCTGGAAGCTCATACAAACATAGAAAAGTACACATAGCTACATTTGTTGAAATTCAAATTTACAATCATATTTGAATTTTGTCCAAATTATCAACAAGTGACAAATTATTATAATAACAAACGTTTACAACAACAACTGCCAAATTATTACATTAACAAATGTTTACAACAACAAGTGCCAAATTCAAAGTCTATTTCTTTTGGCTCTTCTTACCCCTCGTTTTCTTCTCCTTCACAAGTTTCACACCACACAAAAGGTTTATGCTCTTCTTTTTCTTACCATTACCATCTGGCCTCCCCACAACACGTCCAAGAGTCTCCTTCACCTCCTGCACCTCCTCAACAACACAATCTTACAACAGAGCCTCATCAACATGGTCACTTTGCACCAGAGCCTCATCAACATGGTCAGTTTGCACCAGAGCCTCAACAAAAGGATCATTTTGTACCAGGGCCTCAAAAACAGGCTCATTTCTCAACAACAGGCTCATTTTGCCCCTCATTTTGCACCAGAGCTTCCAAATCAGAAATGGTGTGCCCTAAAGCCTCAATAGTTTGCACATCATCCTCCAAAACAAGTTCAGATTGCACCTCAGCAGCACCAAACATGATCTGGTTACATCTCTTCTTTCTTTGGCCATTGATTCTTGCCATTTTCACTGGCCAGCATTCGTCAACAACAAGAGGTGGGCCTTTTTCTCCATGCTTCCTCCTGAAAACAAGCAAGTTAGCTGAAGGAGGAAAATCATCAACAAGAAATGGGATAGATTTTGGATGAACATACTTTGGCTTTTCAGCAGTGTATCTGCACTTGGTAGAGCCAGCTCGGTGTCCAAGTTCTTCATAGAGTTTGCATCTATTCTTGTTACCTTTTTGGGCCCTTTTTGGCTTGGCATCTTTCTTTTCATCTTTATTTCCCTTCTTGCTGCTCCCACCTTTCTCAAACCAAGCCTTGAATCTACTTTGCTTGGCCCTGTCAGCCTTTCTTTTCATCAAAGGAGGACACAAGGAGAACTGAATGTCTACTTCAGGCCACTGAGACTGATCTGTAAGTGCTAGAATTGGTGTTCCATATGCAGCCTTGAATTTTGCTACAGAATAATACTCATGCAAATATGGGTGCATATTTAGCTTGTGTTTGGAGGCCAAGAAAAGTATGGCATGCTCACAAGGCTTCCCAGTGTGTTGCCACTCAAGGCATGTGCATTCATGCAATTGAGTGTCAACAACATGCCTCCTGCCAGTCTTTGTATCTCTGACTTCAGCACCCCACAATGAGGATTTCTCAACACGGAAATGTGCAAGATTTCTGCTCCTGTTGACCACCTGCTGCACAACATCAGGAAGCTTATCTCCTTGAAGAACATCACCAAGCCTTCTTCTCAATTCCCACAACCTCATGATCATGATCCTGATCTGGTCAACTATGTCATGGACACGCAAGTCTTTTAACTCCTTCACTTTGTTGTTGAAATTTTCTGCCAAATTATTGTTGATATGATCACATTTGATGGCAGTGTTAAAACCAGACCTGTACCATAAAAGAGAATGGTAGGTTTCCAACCATGTACAAAACTTGACCCTATCCTCCTCAGAGCATGCCGTCTTAATCTTCTCAAGGTGATATGAATGTGTCTGCCTGGTGTAAGATCTTGCTGATGGCCACATGCGTCCAAAATCATCTCCTCTGAATTTTTTGATCAAATTCGTCCACATATGGCCGAAGCACTCCCTCTGCTCAGCATGAGGGAAAACAATCTTCACTGCATTTTCTAAACCTTTACATGCATCTGTGTGCACTGCCAATGGAGAGACTGGCCCTATGCATCTTTTTAACTTCATCATGAACCATGTCCATGATGCCTCTGTCTCAGACTGAAACATGCCAATAGCTACAGGGAACATCCAATTGTGTCCATCTAAAGCATTGCATGCTGCTAGTTGACCATTCCACTTTCCAGTCAAGAAAGATGAGTCTATACTCAAATATGGATGGCACCCTGCTTTGAAGCCATCGACGCAAGGCTTTAAAGCCATGAAGAATTTAGAGAAAAAGACTTTCCCATCAGTTGTTACCTCAGTATCTATCTCCACAACACTTCCAGGTGACCTCTTCTCTACTTCTGCTTTGAAGTTATAAAGCATTCGAAAGGTATTTGCCCAATCACCATATAGCTCTTTCATTGCCCTTTGCTTTGCCTTCCACACTGTAGTATAATTTAGCTTAATGGGATACTGCTTTTCCAAGTCTATTTTCAGTCTCTTTGCAGTGCTGTTTGGTGTTGTGGCTAAAATGGGCTTGATATTTTCCGCAACCCATAATTGTGATGGCATCTTTGTAACTGTTTGAGAACTTGTAATGCAAGTATGAGGTTTTGGAATTTGATTCACTCTTATTGTCCTTCCATCAGGTTGGCGTCTAGCAGATATATACCACTTGCAAGGCTTGGCACCACCATCATAACCTACGCATTTTGCATAGAACTTCTTTTTATCAGTCCACATAGTCTTGGTAGCAAACTCACGTTTGATTGCATATGTCCTGAAACACATCCTGAATTCATTCATGCTTGGAAACAATCTCCCAACTTCAATACCTGGGTCCTCTTTGTCATAAACTGTTACTAGCTCATCATCATGTGCATCATCTACATGAACTGCAGCATTTTCCAACAACTCTAGATCTATATCTGCCTCTTCATCTCTTAAATGGTTGTCACCATCATTTGCAGCTTCATCCCTCTTCTTCTCCTTGTCTCTATCATCTATAGGAATGCCAAAAAGCTTTTCCATTTCAATGTCATTTATTGGTGCAATGACCAAATCAGTCCGGTCATGTATCTCAACTGAATTCCAATCAACAATTACAATCCTTTGTGCATTAGCATCTGCAGCATCCCCTTGTGCATTAGCATCATCCTGCACTGTTAACACTCCCAACTCAGTAAGTATAGGCATTACTTGCCTTTGTACAGCCCAATCATCCTCAACCATCTGAGTAGCCAGCTTTGAGGCCACATATCCAACCCTCGAATCAGGTTTCAGATCAATGAGCTCTGCTAAAAACAGAACCGTTTTTCTTGTCCAACCGTTTCGCTCATCGATTTCATCAACTATATGTTCCCCTATCTCAACCCTAACATAGTCACATTTGCAATCATCAAATCGTAACAAAGAAACTTCTTGCTCTCGCACCCAAACCACACTATCCCCAATTTTTTCCACCATTTTCCTCACCGACTCCTCTCCTATGTTTATTAGCTCTTGGAGATCAACATGTTCTAATTCCACCTCCCATTTAACAACTGTGTCTCTCTCTCAATGAGCTGCGTGCTGCCATCAACTAAAACAGCCCTAGAGGGAAAGAAATTGATGCGAAATTCGAAGGTTTGGCGCGCAATATCGTCTCCCCTGTTTTTGGCGGGCACTATGAGCTAGCGGAAGCGAACAAAGAGCTCAATCTTAGATAAATTAAGTGCAGAGATACGGGATATACCGATTAGAAGTCCCCTCTCCATGCTCCATCTTGTTCCCCCTCGCCCCGTTCAGCACACCCTCGCCTCCACAATCTAGCATCTCTGGACACGCTCAGATCTCGAATTGAGAAGAATGGGAGAGGAATTAGCTTTCAAATGACACTCACAACCTTCGCCGTCGAACGAAAGCGCTGCCGCCTAAATTAATTGTCGTGCCGCCGCCGTCGGGGAAGCTACAGTCAGTGTGACGCGCGCTCTCGGTCAGAAGCGATTGGTTTGACTGGCTTGACTGGCTGTCCCAACCGACCGGTTTGGCTTAACCCTAACCTTGGAACAAATTTAAATGTGTACTTAATGACCGTTTTATGGCCCGTGTGGCCCTGGGATATTAGCTGCCTCACAACCGTCGCATGCGAGCTATTCTTTTCAACGATGTCGTGTTCCTTTCAATTCCGCGTAAAAACGTCGCATGGGAACTATAAGCCCTTTCTTAAATCAGCACAGTACATTTTACTGGCATGTCTCTCATGCAGAGACAGCAACATTTGACAGGCACGTGGATTACATCATGGTCACACAACTTGAACCGGCGCCCCGCCGTCGATCTGAAGCGCTCTGACCAGCACGTCGGTGGGTTCCAGGGGAAAGGCGGCGAGCATAGCCTCGGTGAGGGACTGTGTGCCTGGCAGCTGGCTGTTGAATGTCGAGATAGCCACGGCCGGCACGCCACCATTGTTCTTCTGGAAGTGGACTAGACCATGGGGGAACACGAAGACCCCGCCCTTGCAGATGGTGCGGCCGAAGAGCTTTCCAGCGGTGGTGACAAAACCGACGTCGAGGGAGCCCTCAAGGACGAAGAGCATCTCTGTGGCACGAGGGTGGGTGTGCGGCGGGTTCACGCCGCCCCACGGCGCGTAGTCGACGCGGGACATGGACACGCCCAGCGTGTTAAGTCCCGGGACCTTCTCCACGTTCGCCGCTGTGATCGCGGAACCGACGGGGTTGCCAGTGTTGCCCGGGAGGGACAGCATGTCGGAGAAGAAGTCGTTCGCCGTCATGTTCTCCAGCCTCTTGCACGGGAATCCGTTCAGACGGAGTGCTGCACACGTATATAAATTCTCTCTTCATGCATGGTCGATACATACATGTAAGAATTGGGAGACGAGTAATATGAAGATCATCGGACTTACGGCCTTCCAGAGACTTGTAGTCGGCGACGCAGAGGTCCTGGAGCATGTCGGGGTCGCCGGCAAGCGACGGGGCAGCTAGGGCCAAGAGGGCGGTGCAGGCGGCGAGGAGGACAGCGGAGAGTCCAGCCATGATTTCTAGTTAATCAGGTTTGGAACTTGGAGCTGCTTTGGTAGGTGAGTTAGCTGTAGGTTTGATGAAGAGGGGGAGCTTGGGAGCTGGTATTTATAGATCTCGTGGTACGGTGGCAGTAGGTTATTCAGTTAGAGACGTGATCGACTTTGATCAACCAATTCGGTGTAAGTACCGCCTCTGATCCATATTATTTGTTTTTAAAATTAACGTATCTAGACATATTTTAGTGCTAGATATATTTATTTTAAAGAATTGGAGGGAGTAGCAAATCTCTCGTCAGCTTTGATCGATAATTCGGGTTGTTAGAGCTAGCGACTTAGGCGACGTACGTGTGAAGTGCGATATTAAACAGTACGTGTCACTTCTTTTCTGGGCCAAACAGTGTTGGTCCAAATTGGTCCAATACGTGTCAGTAAATTAATGACAACAAATTTTATTGCATGACTTGCACGCGAGGATGTGTTCACTTGCACATGTTTTTTCGTACATACATTTCGCGTAATGCTGAATCCCGACTACTATACTAAGCTAAGCAAGCCGTACTTTCCTTGCCCAGAATTGCCAGAAGGCAGCAATTTTCAGATATTTAAAACATTTCTGAACTTCATTTTACTTGTTTTTGTGAAGTTCCGGCCTGCCATTTCTGACAAGTTCGAGTAACTTTATTTTATTTTTTCTTTTATTTAGTTAAGTTTTCTAACTGCACTTTCACCTTGTCATTCCTATTTTGTTACTTTGCAGCTGGGCCCAAAAGTCCTGGAAGGACACGGGCAGCCCATCGGGGCCGGGGGCCGACCCTGACCTCATGGACTTCAGGGCCGCGGCCACCTCCTCCCGGGAGAACGGGAGGGTAAGCTCCAGGTTCTCCGCCGGTGAGACGGTCGCAACCCCAACCCAGAAGTCCGAGGCCAGCGAGATCCCCGACCCAGCCGAACCAGAAAAAAGCTCTTTATAGAAGGAGTAAATATGGGAGGAGAGTTCATGTGGCGATTCCAACAGAACACCCCCCTCCCAGCGGCAAGGGATTGAGCACTTCCTCCTCTTGCCATTGGCAATAGCGTGGAAGTAGGCGTGTTCGATTCCGCCTGGACAGTCCAGTTCTGATGACTCTGCTGTCGCCAGAACGCCTCCTCTCCCTTGTAGATCTCCATAATGAAGGTCTCAAGGGAGTATCTATGGAACCAGGCCTCTTCCGAGAGGCCGCACTGGTCGGCCTCCAGATCAAGGGCTTGGATCTCCCGCAAGATGACCTCCTTTTGGTCTCTAACGACCTCCCCCAGGTTGGCCCCCAACCCCTCATGAACCGGCGGATAGTTTGATCAAAGTGGTGCCAAATATCGATGGCGTAGTAGGTCCGCGAGGGGGCGGCAGCAGCCTCCACCCACTTAGACCGAACTGCTTCCACAAACCCGGCCTTCTATAACCAGAAGGCCTCGAAGTGGAAGCGGTTCAGTTGTGGGGGCGGATCCCCTCTAGAGGACAGGAGGAGGGGGTGTGGTCAGAACCAATCCTAATGACAGCCTTCAGGGACAAGAGGGGGAATCACACCTCCCAATCAATAGAGACGAAGACGCAATCTAGGACACTACGGATCGGGGCTAGCTGCTTATTGGTCCACGTATATCTTGCACCCACACGCGAAATCTCGCGGAGCGCGAGGTCAGCGATGCAGTCATTGAACATACGCATCCTAGGGAGGTTGACATTGGTAGAGCTCTTATCATTCGAGAAGTGGACCAGGTTGAAATCCCCATCAATAACCACGGGGATCTCAGCCCGCTCCACTTTCGACCTGAGCTCCTGCAAAAAGTCCGCCGACCTCCTATGTCCCGCATGGCCATAAACAATGACCATATCCCACTTGAAGCGGGATTGTCTATGTGTGAGGGACATCCTCACAAAGAATTCCCCGCGGTCCATATTGTGTACCTCGAAGGTTTACTCCTTAACGCCAAGGAGGATCCCGCCCGAGTGACCAACAGGAGGCAGCCACGTCCAAGAGAATCTGTAGAGGCTAAGGCCCTCCAACTTAGCAATAGAGAAGTCCTGACGAATCGTTTCTTGGAGCCCAACAATATCTGGAGCCTCGAGGTGGATATACTCTTTAATCTGGCGGCGGCGGCCGTCATGCCCGAACCCCCTGATGTTCCAGATGAACACCCGAAAGGCCCGAAGGATGTTCATCTAGATCACTTAGTGCAGGGGCCCCCTTAGTGGGGGCAGAACGGGCATGACTACGGGGTTGGAACTTCTCAAGTACCTTGGGTGGTCTCCCATGAGGGCTGCCCGGGGGGCGGTCCTCAGGGTGTCCTCCCTGCCATCATGGGCAGGAGGAGGACCCCTGCTGAGATTAGGGCCATCAGCCCTATCCTCAGCAAGGAACCGGGAGCGTTCGGGCTCCCGAGCATCACGTGCTCAGGCGGCCGCAATCGCCCCATCATAACCCTCCCGCACCTTAATGGCAGCAATCTGAGACATCCTAGGCCCCTTATCACGACGAAAGACAATCCCACAATCGTCAGCCACCTCCGCCAGTGGGCAAGGGGGACCACGGCAAGAACCGAGAAGCTGGAATCTGAATCACAAGACGGAGCTGAAACCAAAAGGGGGGAAGGGAGGAAGTACATGAGAACTCGTCGCGGGCAGTCATGCGGCGAGTTGCGCGCTCCTCCACCATCGGCTCAGGACCTGACATACCAGCCCTGGAGCCCGCCAAGCGGACGCTATGGTGGGAGGGCGGGAGGAGGGAGAACGCGGAGCCCGGGGACGACGCAGGGAGGAGGGCGTCGAGGTGGTAGCACCCACGGAGGAGGTCGAGCCAAAGACGGCCAGGTCCGGCGTGTCCAGAGCAAGCGCATAGAACACCACCCATGGCGAGCGCGGCGAGGACCGAGGGCACACCACCAACCCCTCACTCCCGGAGGTCACCACCTCCGGCGACAAGGGAGAGCGGGGGACGGGCTGCTCCGACGCGGGCGAGCGGTCGACGGAGAGGTTGGATCCGTACTACGCAATGTCGAGACCGAAGGAGAGCTGCGGGTCAGGCCGAAAGCAGCGAGGAAGGTCCACTGGGGCTAGCTTGACAGGAGCACTGAGGGACAGAGAGCGGCGCCCCGGGAATAAAGGGCTCCCTCCAAGAGCCCCGGGGGTAGAGGATACCGGGGCCACGGCCAGAGACGCGGACAGGCCCCCATCGGTCCCCTGAGCTGGCTTGGGGGCGGGGGAGAAGCATCTGTCGCCAAGAGGGAGGAGTCTGAGCCAGAGTCGCTGTCGTCTGAGGTCTCCTCCTCCGACCCACCCCTACCTTTTCTCGAGCCATCGCCAGCCGGGGGAGGGGGCGGGGAAGGGGAGCGAGCCTCAGGGGAGGCGCCTCCACGTCGAGCTCCACCGGGAGGTCCTTGCCCACGTGGTCGAAGAAGAAACATGGCAGGGAAACGGGAAACACAGAGGGGTCCGGGCATAGAAGCCTCAGCCGGACGTGCCCCGAAAGAGAGCCCACGTCCACCTCGAGGAGCTTGCTGACCGCCTGCGCAATGAGACTGACGATATCAGGCCTCCTGGCTTCCGCTGGGAGCCCCGACAGCCGCACCCAGACCTCGGAGAGTGTGGCCACGGACTCCTGGTACGCAGACGAAGGCTTGATGGAGACCTTCAACTGGTGGAGCGGCAGGGTGAAGGACGAACTGCAGGCACACATCCGCAGAATCGCCACCGAGGGGAACGAGACCACAAACTTGGTGGAGGAGATACGGCGGACCAGCCACTCATGGACAGGAAGGACCGCACCCAACTCCTCCTAGATCAGGGCCTCAGTCTCCTCGACAGACATGGCAGGGTCCTACGCAAGCAGAACCATCACCATCGCCAGAGTCTCCGCCACTGTCATCGGGACCCCACCCATATCGATGAAGTAAAATCCACCGTCGACGCTGTGCCCGTAGTACTCCACACAGTCACGTCCATGGGGAAGCGCCGAGGCCAAAAGGAATCCCGATCACGCGCCCAAGAGCGAATCAGACGCCGGGGGCGCGGCCGTCGGACACTGCTTCTTCTTATTCTTGCTTTTCTTTTTCTTCTTCTTTGCCACCGGAGCCTCTGTAGCAGCCCCTTCCCAGCACCGCAGCCGAGCCCTGGGCCGGAATAGGAGCGTCCAAGTCGGCGCGCCACGAGCCCCCATCCGCCCAACCCGGTTCCTGTCTCGCCGGGGGGCCGCGTCACGAGCTTGCAGCGCCTCCTCTCGCAGCCGAGCCTCCCGCTCAGGGTCAGGGGACGACCGCGGAGGGGAGTGCCGCGCCCGAGAGTCCTCCATGCGGCGTCTGGCCCTAGGAGGGGACCTAGAGGGGCGCCGCTGGGGGTAACGACGCGGCGGCGGGGAGCGGTGGTCAGGGTGGCGGTAGGGCCCTTGGTGCCCGTGCGCCGGCTGGTAGCGGCGACCCCCGAGCAGGGGCTCCCGCGGGGGCGAGCAAGCAGCGCGAGGGGGAGAGGGGTGGCCTGGCGCAAGCGGGCTCCACGGCCGGTGCGCCATCAGCATCGCCAGGTACGAGCGAGGGAGGTGCGGAGGTTCCGGCGGGGCGGTGGGGGCAGCGTGAGGGACCTAGGGAGAGGGAGAGGGAACCGTAGAATCTAGGGTTCCCGTGGAGATCTAGGGGGTCGAAGGGCGCACCAGGACAGGGGTGGGCTGCGAGAGGCCTACCTGGGCTGCCCCAGGCGCAATGCCACACGCCGGTAGGATGGGCCAAGGGGGGCCGAACAGTCCAGACTACTAGCAGGCTTGGGCCCGCTAGCGGCCCGGCCGGCCAACTCCCCAGCATCCCAACCAACGAGGCCCAGGACAGGCCCAGCCTGACGGAATCCACGCCCCGCTCCTCCCAACCCCTGCTGCGGCGTCGCCGGCGTCGTGCTCGACGGGATCCTCCCTCTCCGGCGAGGCCGCGGGGCCACCGACTTCGCCAGGGGAAGGAACTCCCACAGGGAGGGTAGCCGGAGCAGGAAGGGGCAACCTGGTCGCTCCACACCACGCTCATCACCCGAGGACGCCCCGTCGCCCACGCAGCTCCTCCGCCTCTGGCGCGGCCAACTCCGCCTCCTCCTCGATGTCTCCCCATGCCATGCCGTGAAGGTTAGCTAGCTCCTCCACCCTCTCCGGCGACAAGGGCCGGGCCGGTGGGGGTGCCGGCTGCCTAGGCAGCAGGGACGGGGAAGGCGACGAGGGAGGCGGCATGTGGCGGCTACTTACCCAGACACGGTGGGCGGGGAAGAGCAAGGTCGAGCCTTGGCGAACGAACTCCCCCCGACGACGGTCCCTAGCATTGACGACGACGCCGGCGGCGTTGAGGAGGACAAGCTGCGCGTCCTCCGACCGGAGTAGCACCATCGCCGAAGACCAACCTGGGTGGCACCCCGCGAAGACAGAGGCGGCGGACGCGCGCCACCGGAGGGGCGAGGCCGTGGGCCGCGCCGGCCAGGTAGCCATGGCAGGGAGCTGCACAACTGGGGAAGGCGACCGGCACCGGCGAACCAGCTCACCGGCGCGCGCAGAACGCGGGCGGCGAGATTCAAAATTCAAGTCCGTCACTAAGATCTCACACTTGGTAAAAATCACTTCCGTCGGTTTACCAGCCATTGAAATATGCTTATTACATGGAGCCGAGGTCCCATACCTAATTTTATAAGATAATTTTTGTAGGTGAATAGACACGTTAATGTGGTATATATATTCGGTGGACGGTGTACAGCGAATTTCAAGCAAAAACAAGATGTATTCTTTTCTTAAATCAGCACAGTACATTTCACCGACATGTCTCACATGCAGAGACGGCAACATTTGACAGGCACGTCGATCACATCATGGTCACACAACATGAACCGGCGCCCCGCCGTCGATCTAAAGCGCTCTGACCAGCACGTCGGTGGGTTCCATAGGAAAGGCGGCGAGCATCGCCTCGGTGAGGGACTGCGTGCCTGGCAGCTGGCTGTTGAATGCCGAGATAGCCACGGCCGGCACGCCACCATTGTTCTTCTGGAAGTGGACTAGGCCGCGGGGGAATACGAAGACGCCGCCCTTGCAGACGGTGCGGGCGAAGAGCTTTCCAGAGGTGGTGATGAAACCGACGTCGAGGGAGCCCTCGAGGACGAAGAGGATCTCTGTGGCACGAGGGTGGGTGTGCGGCGGGTTCATGCCCCACGGTGCGTAGTCGACTCGGGACATGGACACGCCCAGCGTGTTGAGCCCAGGGACCTTCTCCACATTTGCCGCCGTCACCGTGGAACCGACGGGGTTGCCGGTGTTGCCCGGGAGGGACAGCATGTCGGAGAAGAAGTCGTTCGCCGTCATGTTCTCCAGCCTCTTGCATGGGAACCCGTTCAGCCGGAGTGCTGCACACATATATAAATTGTCTCCTCATGCATGATCGATACATACTTGTACATGTAAGAATTGGGGGACAAGTATGCTTGGCAGATCATCTAACTTACGGCCTTCCAGAGACTTGTAGTCGGCGACGCAGAGGTCCTGGAGCAGGTCGGGGTCGCCGGCGAGCGATGGGGTGGCGAGGGCCAGGAGGGCGGTGCAGGTGGCGAGGAGGACAGAGGGGAGCCCAGCCATGATTTGTAGTGTATCAGGTTTGGTACTTGGAGCTGCTTTGCTGCGTGAGCTAGCTGTAGGTTTGATGAAGAGGAGGAGCTTGGGGGCTGGTATTTATAGATTTTCGCGGTTGTATGTTATTCAGTTAGCTTGATGACGACGTGATCGACTCTAGATCGATAGGTCAACCAATTCGGTGTAAGTAGCAAATCTCTCATCATCTTTGATCGATAATTCGGGTTGTTAATTAGAGCTAGCGACGTACGTGTGAGGTGCGATAGTAAGCAATACGTGTGACTTCTTTTCTGGGCCAAACAGTGTTGGTCCAAATTGTGGTGGTACGATGTCAGTAAATTAATGACAACAAATTTTATTGCATGACTTGCACGCGACGATGTGTTCACTTGCACATGTTTTTCCGTACATACATTTCGCGTAATGCTGAATCCCGACTACTATACTAAGCTAAGCAAGCCGTACTTTCCTTGCCCAGAATTGCCACAAGGCAGCAATTTTCTGATACTCCCTCCAACCATATTATTTGACTTAGATTTGTCAAAATTTGGATGAACCTATATACTAAATAGTGTCTAGATTCATCAAATCTAGAAAATTTGAGTCAACTAATATGGGTCGGAGGGAGTATTTAAATCATTTCTGAACTTTATTTTACTTGTTTTTGTGGAGTTCCGGCCTGCCATTTCTGACAAGTTCGAGTAACTTTATTTTATTTATTGTTTTATTTATTTAATTTTTCTAATTGCACTTTTACCTTGTCATTTCTTTTTGTTTACTTTGTAGTTGATTTTTTTAGTGCAATAACACTTTTTATTTACCCGAAAAAATAACACTTGTTATTTGGGGCACATAAATGACTCAAACTTCTGGATATTTCAGTCACATGCACTCTATGTACTAACTTTCGTTGTGCTCTTTTAATTTTTAATAATATATGGATGTTCGATTTGTGCATTTTGTTTTCATCTTAACATGCAATAAAATATTCTGTCACTTTTAGGAAATAGTAAAATGTTCTCTCTAGAAAATCAGGCTTCGTGGTTATAGGGCGATTGTCCTTTGTTTACCGAAGTCATGGTTTTCATACATGAGGAAATGCACAATATTATATATGGTCCATTTGTTTTAACATACATACTTCTTTGAACTCATTATTACCATTGCTGCAACCAGTGGCGGAAGCGGCCTGAGCACATAGCCTTGGCAAAGTACAAAGTCTCTTGACCGGCTGGTTTTTCCCATGGGATTAGTTCCTTAATCTTTCATTAGCTTATATAGTTTCAATGGATGATTCCTGGCCTAGCCTAGGCAGCTGTCCAGGCATGTCGGGCTGAAGCTCCGCCACTGGTTGCAACTTCTGTTAGCATTTGAGATCGTCCCTAGGCCCATCAAATAAATAAATATCTGAAAAAATCCCACATGGCTCATTCATGCATGGCAAGAGGTGCAGACGGATTTATTAACCCCACATTTCTAGTTGAGGGAAAGTTTGACCTTACTATAACGTATTACCCCATGCCTGAAGTTCTCTGATTTATGCCCGAGGGAGAGGTGGAGACTAGAAGAACCCTCCACCTATAAAACTTGTCATCCCCTATAGCTCTTCCTCATCCCATTTCTGGATGTGTGCCATGAACTAAGAGAGCAGTCCTTGGGGATCTCATTTCTCAAGATCATGTGTGGGAGAGGGGAAATGAGGTCGTGCACAAACATATAGGATTGTGAATCCATGATTTGAGATCGGATCTATGGGCTCTCCACCGTTATGTGGGTTGTGTGTATGTGGAGTGCACTTGTATCAGTTACGAGGTGCAGTTACGAGGTGCGCTGACTGTGATCATTTGTAACACACCCCGTCACTCCGGACTGACGGCTGTCACTTCTGGCAGCTCAATAGGATCTCTAGACTAACCCCACAGACCAACACTAGTCTTTTCTGCGCACTTTGTCCTCACTCGTGCGCACCCGGTACCCACTTCCCGATCGGTCACCTATCCTAGAATTGCTCTAGGCCAAGCACGCTTAAGCTTAGAGTTCTTTTCGAATGAGCTTCCGGAAAAGAAGTTGCAACTTGTTGGTATGGGTTTCCTATCAATCCTATTGAGCCATGCGACAGGGTCTCACATACACCCACCCTTAGAAGATCGACGTCCTCGTCGATCAACCATAAGCCAGGAACGTCCCCTCTTAGCACACGTCTGTGCGTCCAGTGTCGGCACATGTGACATGCCATGTCCACTCCGGGCCACACGCGCCATGCGCCACATGTCCGCCACAGACCCGCACACGCCCATGTAACTGTGGAGGTTGGCTCTGATACCACTTGTAACACCCCCCGTCACTCCGGACTTACGGCTGTCACTTCTGGCAGCTCAATAGGATCTCTAGACTAACTCCATAGACCAACACTAATCTTTTTTGCGCACTTTGTCCTCACTCGTGCGCACCCGGTACCCACTTCTTGGTCGGTCACCAGTCCTAGAATTGCTCTAGGCCAAGTACGCTTAACCTTAGAGTTCTTTTCGAATGAGCTTCCAGAAAAGAAGTTGCAACTTGTTGGTATGGATTTCCTATCAATCCTATTGAGCCATGCGCCAGGGTCTCACATCATTTATGGGTTGTCTCGATTTTCTTACAAATGTCCACCTAAGGAGCTTCACATTTGTCAAAATACACCTTTGAACGCAAATTGCTAAAAAGACTCTTGCGGGAAGCTGAAAAAGAGGCACCTGTCTTCTCACCAAGACTGAAGGCGGAAAGTGACTTCATGCAAACAAAGTGGGCGTAAAGTGGGAGGAACCCACCCGTAGCGACGCATCTCACTTTCCACCAACTTTCGTGAAAAGTCGCATACCACCTTCCTAGCTAGCGGAAATTACTTTTTGCCATCTGAGTTGGCTGGTGGTGCCATGTGCCGTGTTTTTAGCTTCCTGGAATATGGTTCTTTTTAGTAATTGTGCTTGGAGGGGGTATTTCTGACAATTACAAAGAACAAAAATGGCAAATTTGTAAAAATAAAACTATATTCTGTCCAGTCCGTTTCGTAAACCTCACGGCCTGCGTACGTGAACCTAACACACTAAACATGTGTACATAAATGTGTTTTAGAAAAACGCTAGAATGTCTTTGATCGGAAGGAGTAATTGATTTTTTCTCCTAATAATAATACTGACCATATCACACAAAATCGAACATCTTAAACCAACAGGCAGTGTGACAGAAAACCATGGACGGCTGTTTTTATTACATTTATAGACGACGCAAATATAACAAATTTTAGTACGTTGAGAACCGAATGTAGGTTGTTTGGAACATGAATGATCAAGAATATATTGTTTTGCAGTTTAAATACCAATTGGAAACTTAACTTTTGAAAACAATACTCTCTCCTTTAGATACACTCCAAAATGAGTGAACCTAAACACTAAAACATGTCTATATACATGGGTTTTAGAAAAAAG
Organism: Avena atlantica; assembly: GCA_910589765.1. Taxonomy (NCBI): domain Eukaryota; kingdom Viridiplantae; phylum Streptophyta; class Magnoliopsida; order Poales; family Poaceae; genus Avena; species Avena atlantica. The sequence continues at coordinate 426,414,000 of OU342738.1, forward strand.
CTAGAATGTTTTATATTAGCTAGTGAACGGAGAGAGTAATTGATATTTTCTCGTGATAATAATACTGACCATATCATACAAATCGGACAGCTTAAACCAACAGGCAGAGTGACAGAATACCATGAACAGCTGTTTTTATTACATTTATAGACGATGCAAATATAACAGAAACGTAGTACGAAAGACCATAAATACACGCATACGATCGATCGAGCAGCAAAGCATCAAAGCACCGAACACGTACGTACTTAAGTGTCCTATTTCGGTGCGAACTTGGTCTTGATGCGCTCCACAACGCCGGCGTCGGTCTGCAGCGCGCGCGCCAACACGTCGGTCGGCACCGCTCCGAACATCGCCGCCGCGGCCGGCTGAGTTCCAGGGAGCTGGCTGTCAAACGCCGAGATGGCCACGGCCGGCGCCGGGCCGACGCTGCGCTCGTAGTGCACCAGTCCACGCGGGAACACGAAGACTCCGCCCTTGGGCACCGCCCGGGTAATGAGCCTGTTCCCCGTGGTGATGAAACCCACCTCCAGGGCGCCATCCACGACGAAGATGATCTCGGTGGCCCGTGGGTGGGCGTGCGGCGGGTTCACGCCGCCCCACGGCGCGTAGTCGACGCGCGACATGGACACGCCCAGCGTGCTGAGCCCGGGCACCTTCTCGACGTCCGCCATCGTCACAACAGAGCCCATCGGGTTGCCGCCGCCGTAGACGTCGGCCGCCTTCGCCAGCCCGCCGAAGAAGAAGTCGTCCATAGTCACGTTCTCCGGCCTCTTGCAAGGGTACCCGTTGACCCGCAGCGCTGCATCCCATCCCATGTACAACACACAGAGAGATCAGCGACGAAACGAAATGTGAAATGCAAGATTTGAGTGATCTTGAGCATCACTCACGGCCCTGGAGAGACTTATAGTCGGCGACGCAGATGTCCTGGAGCATGTCAGGGTCGCCGGCGAGCAGTGGCGCGGCGAGGGCCAGGATGGCGGCGCAGGCGGCGAGGAGGACAGCGAGGAGCCTGGCCATGATTTCGATTTAATCAGGTTTGGTACTACTTTCCTGCGTGAGCTAGCTAGCTATAGGTGGCTAATTAGGTTTCAGTAGTCAGGAACTTTTGGGTTGATGAAGAGGAGAGTGTGCGATGTGGTATTTATAGATGTCGCAGTAGTTGGTGATTCAGTTAGCTTGATGACGACGTGATCGATTGGTCATGCGTCGAGTTAACCAATTAGGTGTAAGAAGAAAATCTGTAATTAACTTGATTAATTGGGTTTGGTTGCTAGTTAAGGCAATGTACGTGAGACGTGCGAGGTAGTGACCATGTTACTTCTTTTTTTTTTTGGATACAAACAGTGTTGCGTGTCACGTCTAGTGTCCGTTCAAATCGTGCGTGTTATCCATGCAAACTAGCACGCATGAAATTGCACATGTGTATGTTGTCTGAAAATTGACTCAAATTTTGATTGTTGAACTAGAATGCATTTCCCAGTGTTTATTGATCTATGACTTGAACGCTAAGTATTGTGATCCATTTTTTATTTTTTTGGAAAAATTTAAAATCATATTTCTGACTTACAAACAATATTGAAAACAAATTATAGGATGTAGCCAGTAATGTATATAAAAAATGTGCGAAATATCAACTGAAAAAAATATCAACAAAAATGACAAAAATGTGATCTGAGTATAGTGATTTCAAATCTCAAAAATAAAAACTGCTAAACTGTTTATTTTGTGTAGCTCAGAATACAAAACATTTTGAATTGAGACTTTGCATATAGGATACACCATTAGCTACTTTCAGGATTTTGTTTCTCAAATTTTTGGAAACTTCATATATGATTTTTATTTTGTTTACTATGCAGGGAACATTAGAGTTTGGGATCAAAAGGACTTCCCGGTACTTGCCCATATATCTGTTGTGTACAGATAACATATATCGCGTACACACAAGTTGCCTTCTTAATTTCAAGCATGTCTGGAGGTAATGTTCTGCTTCCTAATTTCAAGCTTGCTCACATTGGGCTTGCTTGGCGGGAATTCCTAAAACTTAGGTGCTTGATTTTTTTTTTGAGGGGTGCTTGATTTTCTTTTTCAGTTTCGATCATTTTGTTGCTGAACTGTGTTTTAATCTTTTTTCTGTAAATCTCGCTCACTCTGGGCAGCCCCTACATTTGTGTTCTTTTATTTACACATTGCAATAAAATATGAAGATCTAAACTACTACATAAATATTAATTGATCCTCCGCCATAGGACATATATTTTTATAATGGTCCCGGTGCACGTTTCCTTGTAAAATTCTAGCAACAAGCAGTATTTGTAATTTTTGCAATAATACAAAAAGATCACAAACATATGCAGCATATTGACTTGGACATACTCATGAATTTTCGTAAAATAATAGGAACAATTTTCTAAGTTTCTTATGCATATTGACTTGGACATACGCATGCATATTAGAATAATAAAGTTTGTGTTAAAGGATTGAGCAAAATTATCTTATTTCTATCTTTCAGAGGTTTCAGTGTACCTAGCTTCTAAAATCCGCTTGTCCGAAGCTTGGTTTCAAAATTCGCTCTAATTGTGTATCTGAATAAGTAGATTTTGTATATCACATGTGGATATGTTAAAAGTGTGTGTTGGATTTAAACGCCAGATTGGAATTCCACCAAAATAACATGAGCTATACTTCCTTGACATATGCAACATCACATTAGCAAGAATCGGCTACGAACACATACAAGGAAAAGTTACACTGAAACTGACGAGATCCATTACTATACATGCACAAATACAGATATGTCAATCGCAAAGAAACTGCACCCAAATGAACAAAAACAACACTTTTACAGCGACCTCGTCATTATTGCGGCAGAGCGTAGAGAGAGGCGACCCAACAAACATCAAGTACGCCTAGTACTTGGGCTGGAACTTGGACTTGATGGCCTCCACCACGCCGCCGTCGATCTGGAGCGCCCTGACAAGCACGTCGGTTGGAACAGGCGGCGTCGCCCCGAACAGTGCCATGGCGACGGACTGCGTGCCGGGAAGCTGGCTGTTGAAAGCTGAGATGGCCACGGCCGGCGTGCCGCCGTTGTTCCGCTGGAAGTGGACGAGGCCGCGAGGGAAGACGAATAGCTCGCCCTTGCAGACGGTGCGTGCGAAGAGCTTGCCGGAGGTGGTGATGAAGCCGATGTCAAGGGAGCCCTCGAGCACGAAGATGATCTCGGTGGCGCGCGGGTGCGTGTGCGGCGGGTTCACACCCCACGGCGCATAATCAACACGGGACATGGACACGCCCAGCGTGTTGAGCCCCGGGAGCTTCTCCACGTTCGCCGCCGTCACCGCTGAACCGACCGGGTTTCCGGTGTTTCCCGGTGCAGCCAACACACCGGAGAAGAAGTCATCCGCCGTCACGTTCTCCGGCCTCTTGCACGGGAACCCGTTTAGCCGCAATGCTGCAATTGCACTCTCAGACGTCATGGCACATATTGGCACTAATTGTTCATGATCCACTAGCTATACATGTAGTAAACACTAGAACCTTGGAACGATGAGTATGCATGGAAGATCATCACACTTACGTCCTTCGAGGGACTTGTAGTCGGCGACGCAGAAGTCCTGGAGCATGTCAGGGTCGCCGGCGAGCAATGGCGCCGCCAGGGCCAGGAGCACGGCGCAGGCGGCGAGGAGGACATTGGGGAACTTGGCCATGATTTCTAGTTAATCAGGTTTGGTACTATGAGCTGCGTGGGCTAGCTGTATGCTTGATGAAAAGGGGAGTTTGGGAGGTGGTATTTATAGATCTTGTGATTAAGTTAGCTTGATGACGACGTGATCGGTTGATCGATTGGTCATGTGTGTCTAGTTAACGAATTAGGTGTAAGAAGAAAACTTCTTCATATATCGATCGATTGGGTTGGTAGAGCTAGATAGCTATTTAAGGCGATGTACTTGAGACGTGCATAATAATGAACAGCGTGACTTCTTTTTTGGGCCAAACAGTGTTGCGTGTCACGTCATTTGTCGGTCCAAATCGTGGTTGTACTATCCATGCAAACTGCTAGCACCCGTGAGAAACTTTATTAAAAAATTTAAATTCTGTTTTGGTCTCGTGTATATGCTCCTTTAGAAAAAACTATTATTTCAAATTGTTCAAAATTTCCAAAAAAAATTAATAATAATGTGCATCTCCACATTCTATGCATTCACATATAGCTTCGTGAAAACCTATATTCTTTATGGGCTGCGTGAGAAAGATGATTGCTATTTTTTTTAAATAATACATTTTTTTATTGAATTTCACAAATAATGCAAGAAATTAAAATATTGCAAATCTAACAACCTTCGTCTGTTCAAAAGACGAGCCGGCTACTTCTTTATTTCAAAACACGACAAACTTGTCTTCTTTTATTCAAAAGACAACACACTTGTCTTTTTTTATTCAAAAGACGACACACTTGCCTTCTTTTATTCAAAAGACAACACTTGTCGAGCTGTCGGGCGACAGGGGTACGCGGGGTCGTCCGTTGAACGGACGAAGGACGGTTCGTCCTTGGAACGGACGGCGCGTCCCAGAATATAGCTCACGCGCCCGCCCGTCGTCGTCCTCCCCTCCTCTCTCTTTGTCTGTTCTTCCTCTCTCTCGCTTGCTCTCGTTTTCCCAGCTGCTGCACCGATTTGTAGCCCAGATTTCTACCCAAACTCGCTGCTCTAATACATTAGCAAGCTAGTAGAGTTCCGATCTACTAATGGTAATGGGATAGCCTGGTGTAGTGATTTGAGTCGTTTTGGTGGAGGGATCTGGTGGTGTTCTTGTTGAGCCATGGTGGAGGATGGTGCTGGGACTTGAGGAAGGTGCATGGCGGAGGTGCTGATCCGTTGACCTGAGGCGGCTGCACGGCAGGACTTCGCACGCTTCAAGGGTAAACCCTAATTTCTTGCTAATTGCAGTCATGTGTGTATGTTTATAGGTAGCCTTTGATAGGGTCTGTTAGATGCAAGATATTTGTAGAGTATTATGTGTCAATGTACCTGTATTTGACTATTTTCGATATTTTTAGAGGTCGAAAATCATGTCAAATAATGTAGTGTTTAGGTTCTTCTATGGTCCTGGTTTCGTCAGAACAAACCAGCACGGAGTTGATTTGAGCGAGTTTAATTTTATGGATGAAGTGCTTCAGAATCCTAAAACAGTGCCCGTTACTCAGTTGAAGGATTGGTTATGTGCTCGTTTAGGGCTCCCTCCGACCCATACTGTCGGTGTGCTTGCATTATGGACTAAGTCAAGGCAAACCCCTAATTTTTATTTAAGGCCAATAGAAGCGCAACATAAAAGGGTCAAATTTGTGCAAGCTTGCCAAAAAAGAGTAGTTAACCCCAGTCTCTTAGTGATACCTGTGGCGAAAGAGGCTGGGTATGATCATGGCGAGAGTAGTCAGATCGGTCATGCTGGAGGTGGTTATGATCATGGCCAGAGTAGTCAGGGCCAAGAGGGTGGCGGCGGTTATGAATCAGGTCACAGTAGCTATGCACACACTAGGGGTGGGCATAAAAACCGATAACCGAAGACCGAAACCGAAAAGACCGAGACCGAACCCGAATAGACCGAAACTGAAAAGACCGACAAGTAAATTGGGTAGTGAATTTAATAGACCGAATTTAGTTTGGTATATTCGGTCTTTAGTTCCTAAGTAACCGAATAGACCGAACAGACCGAATTTTACATGAGACTATCTGAAACTCCAAATTTGTGTGATGTGCATGAATTATGGCATTGTTGAATGGTCATCAAAGTGCTATTGTAGAGTTGCTACATTTTATTAGGATTGTTGCACGTTTATTTCTTCCACTAAATGATAACATATGTATTAGAATATTTAAAATATAGTTGAAATATTGTCATATTTTTAATAAGTAATGTATATCTTTTATGTTGATAATATTGACCATGTTATTCGGTCATGACCGAACCCGAACCCGAATTAGTAGGTACCCGATTTTTTCGGTTAGTAAAACTATAAAGTATAATTCGGTTTTTATTTTTTCAAGGTCCGAATTTAAAATAAACCAAAATACAAAGACCGAATTGTCGGTCATGACCGAACGCCCACCCCTAGCACACACCGGGGGTGATGGTTATGTATTGGAGGACAGTGGTGAAGGATTAGGGGAAGACATATTCAGTGGCGAAGCTGATGAGGACGAGATATATGATGGTTTGTTGCAATATCAAATGGAAGCCGAAGACTCAGAAGGCAACAATGATACGGGTGATGATTCTGGCGAGTCTGATCAAGAAGAGATCGGCCAACCTATTCCGGCATCATGGAATAATGACAACACAACAACAATGACTGTGAATGATGGGCATGATTCGGCGTGGCATTATCACGCGAACAACATCTCTCTGGGTGCATTATATCCTAGCAAGAGACATCTGCAGGAAGCAATTGTTGAGTGGTCAATGTCCCTGCAACGGGTCTTGAAAATGAAGATGTCATCACAATAATATTTGACATTGGTTTGCGAGAAAGCCGGATGTCCTGCAAGGGTGCATGCCCATGTCCCTAGGTATGACACAAACTGGAAGGTCACCGATGTTGTGATGCACACATGCACATTTGACAGTGTCCTTCAGTACCATCGTAACCTCATGTCAACCCTTCTGGCTAGACTGTTATACATAGAGATAGTGGAGGGCAAAGTCATGGGGGTAAAAGCTATCATTAATAAAGTTTCACTAGAGAGCAGCCAGAGCAGCAGCGGTCGCAGCTCATGCAGCGGCGTTAGCTGCACAGGCAACAACAGGAGCAGCACCACCGGAGGAAGAACCCATTGCCCTTTGTGACTTGACGGGATTTGACCAACCCGGTACTAGGAGAAGGCCTGGCACAAGGATTAAATTTTTTTAGGAATGGATACAACATGAGCCTGTAGAGAGGTGGTCTCTGCTACATGACACTCATGGTGCTAGGTTTGGCGTCATGACTACAAATCTGGCTGAAACTTACAACTTCGTCTTGAGAGGAAGCAGGGCTCTGCCATTAACAGCCATTGTGGAGTGTATTTTCACTGGAACTCTAAAGTATTTTAGAGACAGACTCCAGATGGCTCAGATGCATATCATGAACAACCCAAACACGAGGTATTGTTCAAAGATCATGCATTACATGTATGCCAAGATGGAGAAGGCTCGGTCCATGCATGTCGTCGCCATCGGTAATCAGGAAAGAAGGTTCGAGGTACACCTCCCTTCCAACCGAATTGGAACAGGAGAAGAGGTAAAGACACAGGAGGTGAGGATAGGCAACGAAGCTTGGCCAACGTGTGAGTGCACGTGCAATAAACCCAAGTTGTCGCATCTGCCTTGCTCGCATGTACTAGCTTCATGCGAGCTGATGGGTATGGATGCGATCTCGTTTGTGTCTCCTTATTTCCTTAAGGACGCGGTGGTTAATGCATGGACCGGCGAGATGATGGGATATAGGGCATGGGGAAATTTCAACAAAGTAAATCCAGGTGAAAGGGTTTACATCCCAGATCCTGAACTGATGCAGACAGGAAGAGGAAGGCGATAATGTGTCCGCATCCGTAATGATATGGATGAATCTGAAGCCGGAGGCCCTAATAGGCAATGTTTTCTGTGTAATCAATTTGGTCATATAGACATCAGTTGCCACATCTTCGGGTCTGGTGGAGCTGCTCCTCGTGGACGTGGCAACCGAGGAAGAAGAGGCAGAGGAAGAAACTAGATGTGTGGAACTATGTCTTAAATTTGTAATATGTGTGGAACTATGTCTTAAATTTGTAATATGTATGGAACTATGTCTTAAATTTGTAATATGTGTGGAACTATGTCTTAAATTTGTAATATGTGTGGAACCATGTCTTAAATTTGTAATATGTGTGGAACTATGTCTTAAATTTGTAACATGTGTGGAACTATGTCTTAAATTTGTAATATGTGTGGAACTATGTCTTAAATTTGTAACATGTGTGGAACTATGTCTTAAATTTGTAATGTGCAGATGGCAGGATCTTTGCTGAATGCTGACATAGATAGAAAGCACCGGTTGACGGTACTGGATGCTAACCCGGGGACCTTGAAGCACCTAGTGACTCGCACTCCCATGTCGAACTGGTGCATACACCCTGATTGGCTTCAGAGGCATGTGGCATTTATTTCTCTTGTTGTTGGGATATTTATGGGCCAGAGTAACTAAACTATTGTGCTATCTTCTTATGTAGATTGAAGTGGGCTGGGCTCTTACCCTTCGTTCGTTTGGTTGAGGCCACTCGTATGGAGGAGATAGAAGGGCGACACCTTGGGTTCCAGACTAGTCGCTTACAGTACGACTCGTCTTTGCTCACGTGCTTGGCGGATCGATGGAGGCCCGAGACTCTTTCCATTTTTGATGGGAAGAGATGGCTCCTACCCTTTAGGACGTCTCGTACTTGCTGGGACTTCCGTTGGCTGGCGTGCCCATAGGCCCAGTGGATCCACCAGCAAAATTGGGCCCAAGACATGGCCCAACGATTCTTTGGCATCCGTGATGGAGCTCGGGCCTTTGCCCATGACAATCATGGGCCAAAATTTGGATGGTTGGAGCAGTATCAGGTGTGTTCCATTTATTTGTTCTATTTGGTTGGAGCAGTATCATGTACTGAAAATTGTTCTATTTGCCAATGCAGGTACAGAGGTTTGGGTTCCCAGCCACTCCGATGACTGCGCCACAGATTACACGCAGCCTGGAGGCATACATTATGTGGCTGCTCGGGAAGGTGATGTTCACTGAGAACCACGTGTCGACCATTAGTGCGCAATACATCCATTTTGCTAGAGGGATCGCGGAGACGACATGCCAGGAAGAATGCACACAGTGGAGTTGGGGTTCAGCTGTCTTAGCAGCTACGTTCCGAGGTATGTGCAATGCTTGCTGGTTAACCAAGGACAGTTCTGTCTTGTTAGGATGCCCATTGTTGCTGCAACTGTGGTCATGGGAGAGGTTCCCTATCGGCCGTCCAAAAGTAAGTGTCAACCAAATAGTCGGCAACCAGGAACATGAAACAATTGTCTACCACTCTGACCTGTTGTTCGACGAAGAGCAAATTGACTTACCTACATTTGACACTCACTGGACCCGTCGCAAGGTCAGTGTAATGTCTTAATAAATTGCACTTGTGGTACTAAAATATGAAAGTTACTAACAACTATTTTTTTATGCAGTGTCGTTTTGCGGGAGAGCAAGTCGTTAGATGCTATCCATCGTTCAGCGAGCACTTCAACACACTGAAAGAGGATGTCGAGAGCCGTACACCCTATAGACACGACACACACGATAGCCCGACGGATTATCTATTATGTGCACTAGAGGTCAAGAGTATTGGCTGACTAAATTGAAGATCATCTTTGATTGCCTAGTTGAGGACATGTCTCAACAGAGGGTCATGCAGCAGTTCGATTTTTGCCAGATGGTAGATCCCCCGTGTCCGGATGTTTCCCTTTCAGATGTCGTGCACGCGTAAGTAAATATATGTACATAAGGAATGTGTCTTATACTTCATCTATGTTCTTTAATGATAATCTAACAAATTCTAATGACAGGTATTTTCGGAAAACTAACAAGACCGCCACTCAATGGCTCCAATGGGTGGGGATTTACGTCAACAAGTGGCAGAATGCACCAACACAAGTGTGGCACGCTGGCCCGTTTGATATGGAGCTATTCCACGGATACTTACAGAGGTACATGTCGATGACACGGCTACGTCCCATTCCACACGCACATGACGATGAGATATACCCTAGCCAGTCAACACTAGAGTCCAGATAGTCAGTGGTAAGTACTTTATTTAAAGCATAATCAACATGAGTGCCTATGTAGTGCATACTTAACTATGAGACAAATGCAGGCCGACATGACGTGGGAGCTACAGACTGAGGTGGCTCAGTACGGACGATCGCTTTCGACCGTTCCTCTTGTGCCCCGTCAGCAGGCTTAGTCCTTTGCCCGGCGGGTCGAGGAGAAGCTGCGGCGTATCTACGCGGCCAACACGTGCACCAGCGTCTCAAACGTCATTCAACACCGAGCAGCACAACGTCCACCGCGTCACTCGGTGGAGGAGCGCGCCCCACGTCGCTCCATGCAGCAACGCCCACCGTGTCGATCCATGGAGGAGCGCGCCCAACGTCCACCCATGCAGCAGCCACCTTCTCCAGACCAGGCTGGAGGCTCGGGATGGCACGAGGAGCATATTTCTCCTCCACTTCGCCACGAGCCTCGTCCACGACTCTCACAGCAGGCGTCGCCGAGAGCACCACCTCTAGACCAGGCTGGAGGCTCGGGGTGGCAGTAATCACAGTTTACTTCCGACCCATGGCAGCAATCGCAGTTTAATATTGACCAGTGGCAGAAGAACCAAATTACTTTCGAACAATGGCAGCAGCAGCAGATCCCCTACATGGACTTCGCTTATCGACCACAATCTCATCCTCATGGTAAGCTTGTCCCTTCCTACTATTGTTAGGTGCATTATGACATTGTTCAGTACTTAATTTCTTGTACACTACCAGGAGACTCCGTTTCATGGGACACGCGTGATGATCATGATCAACAGACACAACACGAGCAGATAGACTGGTTTGGCCAGTATCATCCAGGTACTCCACCACCTATCCCCACACAGGATACACAGGATCAAGGTGAAGAGTCAACTGCACCTCGCCGTGATGTGATTCCACCCCAGAGATATGGATGGAGTACAGCGAGGCCTCCGCCACCTCGTCGTCGATACCAGTGATATCTACTTATGTATCAGACATTTATCTATCTTTGTATGAGACATATTATCTACCTATATATGAGATATCATTCTATTATTTCACGATTTTATTCGACAAACTACTCAACATAGCTTGCAACACAGTTAAGCATAACTTGCGGTACATAAATAGTCTTATCTATCCCTAGCATGATGCCTTTTCCTTTCCCTTCGATGATGCCTCGTCCTTTTCCTTTGACGATCCCTCGCACTTGCTCTTATTGGCCTGCGCTTTCTTCTTCTCCTGCCTCTTGTCCCACTCAGCTCTCGCCTTGCTTCCAACGGGTGGCGGCATGAAGATATCATCCTCATATTCGCTCTCTTCTATCTAGGCCCTAGGTGCCGCAACCTGCTCCATCATGTCATCTTGACTCTTCTTGGCCTACGCTTTCTTCTTCTCCTGCCTCTTGTCCCACTCATCTCTTGCCTTGCTTCCAACGGGTGGCGGCATGAAGATATCATCCTCATCTTCGCTCTCTTCTATTCAGGACCAAGGTGTATCAGCCCGCACCATCATGCGAGCTTCACTCTTGAAGTTGAGCTTGTCCCACCTTGCCTGGATCCTAATAAGCTCTGCTCGTACCTGATTTGAGGTCTTCAGTTTCCACCCTCTCCGATGAAGTACCTTACCAAGCATAACGAGAGCATCATAGTTCCTTACCACCGTCTCCCATTGGGCTGGTTCATCGCCTATCATAACACTTCTGGCTTCTCGGAAAAGCTCAATGGACATCTGTGTCGGCCAGGGAAACGCGTCGGTCATAGTGGAGAGGAGTGGAGGGAAATGCGAGAGCAAGAGGAGATGAGGGAAATTAATTAGAGAGTAAGAGGAGGAAGAGATGAACTGGGTGAAAAGATACATCTCGTTGCCCGCATTTATAGAGACACCGAACCGAATAGGCGGGAAAAGGGCGGGAAGTACTGGCGGGAAAAATCGGCGGGAAGGAGTGGCGGGAAAAATCAGCGGGAAGGAGTGGCGAGAAAAATCAGCGGGAAGAGACGGCGGGAGAAACGGCGCGAAACAATAGTCCGAAACCTAAAACGTATTTGAACGTGTATGTAGCTTGCATGATCAATGCGCCCGTTTTCATTTCGACGGACAAAACAATCCTTCGTCTTTCGAACAGACGAACAACATGTTCGTCTTTCCAACAGACGACCGTCTGGGGCGTCGTCCTATCAAAAGAAGAACCACTGCGTCGTCTTTTCAAAAGAAGAAGCATCCCGGTCGTCTTTTCAACGGACGACGGTCCGTTAGATTTGCAATTTTCCCGTTTTGTGTATTATTTGTGAAATTCAATAAAAAAATATATTATTTAAAAAAAATTAGCAAAAAAATGTATCATGACAAGTCTTATTTTACACAAAAACTTACCTTTTTTATGCAGACCACACAAAAATTCAATCTGTCGTGACACGACTTATGTGCACCTAGAATATGGAGATATATACGCTGCTATTTATTTTGAATTTTTTTAACACCTCAAAATACTTTCAAAATAAAATAAAATAAAAACATATGAACCCAAGAGTCAAAACACCTCATCTAGTTGTTCAATTGGTCTGCAAGCATTGTACGCATGATATGCACATAGATATATGTTTTTTCCACTAGTCCATGAGATCGTGCCACTACAATTTGATGAATTGGCAAAATGCCACTGATTTCAACATTATTGTTACTTATATCAGCGGATGAAGTTGACTCCGGCTATCATTGGCTATTGGTAACTTTCATATGTTTGAAATGTTTTCTTACATGTAGGATTTCCATTTATCTCGTTACCCATCAACAGGGATGAAAAATAATAAATTTGTATGCCTTCCTGACATTCGGGTCCCACCATATTGCCCATGAGCATCATTCGAAAAATTAATGGTCAACTAAGTTTTAGTGTGAGACGACCACGAGCCTGAACCATGCCAAGATGCCCGAGCTTTGGGCATGCCTAACGGTCACACGAGCATGTTGGTGTGCGGCGGGTTGACACCCCATGGCGCATAGTCGAGGCGGGACATGGACACGCCCAACGTGTTGAGTCCTTGGAGCTTCTCCACGTTAGCCGTCGTCACCGCCGAACCAACCGGGTTGTTGGTGTTTCCTGGTGTGGATAATATTAAATCCCTAATATTTCGGTGTATTGATTTGATATATATAGACGTACACGGGGTAGACGGAGACTTGGAGTACAAGATGTAGAGTCCTAGTCTATCTCTAGTCTATATACACTCCAACATCCCCCCTCAGTCGGAGCGGGAGTGAAGCGGACGCTTGCGACTGGATTTGAAGTCTTGCGCTTCCGTCATCTTCTCCTCCTTGTCATCATCACCTGCGTGGACATGATTATGGCTGGCACCTAGGGGCGGTGACTGCGTCCCCTTCTAGTGCCTCTCTTCCCTCCCGCAGTCACAGCGGGAGTGGCGTGGACGCAAGTGACGACGCGGACGCTGTTGACTGGAGTTCTTGAGTTGCTGTAGACGTTGTTCTTGATGTCGATGTCGAGGTAGCCGATCGTGATGTAGCCGTGGTCGATGTAGGTGTGGTCGATGTCGTAGTCGTCGTAGTGGTGTGGCCGCCATTGACGGAGGCGCAAAAAATTGCGCGGTTTTTTTATTGTTCTTGACGAAGCTGCAGTTGTGGACGTTTTGCACCTTGTAGAGGTACCGTCGGGGCGTCTCTTGGACGCGGTCATAAGTGAGACCACCGGTTTTGCTAGGACCGGAGGAACCCATCAAGCACACAGATGGTTTTGCCAGAACCATATGCGCGGTCGTAGGGGCGTCACAATTGTGATGCCGATTTGTTGTTACAGTCGTCGGGGTCGTGGACGCGGCGATGCCGTCGTCGTGGACGCGACGATGCCGTCGTCGTGCCTTGCAGTTATACTGTCAGAGGGCGTCGTGGTTGTATGTCCATCATGTGGACGGGTATAGCGGCGGCGGCGATGTGTCGACGAAGATGTTGATGAAGACCACGTTGATGTAGACCTTGGCGATGATATGTCGGCGATGAAGGAGTAGGCGTATCGACGATGATCGTCGCTTGAAGGCGTCCCTTGTGGCGGCGATAATGTTGAAGCCTTGATGTCGGAGAAGTCGGCGACGTAGTGTCCCACACCGGTCTGGCGTGTGGATGATGTTGATGTCGCTTCTTCGTGGATGTGCTTGACGAATATCTTGATATAGTCGTACAACTTGACGTAGATGTTTGGGTCGATGTAGTCCGGCTTGATGCTTGATGCAGCTCGATGTAGACCGCATATCAGCGGAGGTTGGTGTCGATTCGCTCGATGCAGATGGATTGGTAGAAGAAGCGTGTCCAGGTTGTGCAGGCATGGATGGTTTCCTCCACATGGCCATGGGTCTCCTTGGGCGCACATGCATGCACCCGATAGGTTCCCTTGGCACAGATGAGTGCATGCTGTGTTCAGAACTTGATGGTATACTGCTAGCAGCGCGATGGATCTCGCGCGCGTGAAGCCAGGTGCTTCTCCTTGTAGTATCCCACGGGCATCCGGTAAGGACAGCTGATCAGTGGGCGCGCCTAGTCCAGAGGCGGATCGGTCGCCGTGATGACCTTGGAGCCGCGCATGTCTTCAGATCGGGAGTCGCTGCATCAATTTTTTTTCATCAGAATAGGGATTTATTTGGCTAATTGGATCGAATCTAGAAAATTGGGAATTTCGAAAATTGAATCTAAGCTAAGAACTAAGAATTGAAATTGGATCTAATCTAGTCTAAAGAACCGATCCGATCTTTGATCGAAACCGGATGCCGCGCCCTCGGGGAGTAATCTCCCCGGGGGCGGCGCGTTGCGGAAGTGGTGGAAGAACCTAGGATCGGCGCCGTGAGGCTAACCGCTCTGATACCATGTGAAATATTAAATCCCTAATATTTCGGTGTATTGATTTGACCCTCACGGGGAGTATATATAGACGTACACGGGATAGACGGAGACTTGGAGTACAAGATGTAGAGTCCTAATCTATCTCTAGTCTATATACCTCCAACACCTGGGAGGGTCAGCACGCTGGAGAAGAAATCATTCGCCGTCACGTTTACTGGCCTCTTACGGGAACCCGTTCAGCCGGAGTGCTTCACAATTACATAGACAAATCTCTGTTTGTGCATAGTCGATATATACATGTAAGCATTGGGAGACGAGTATGCTTGGAAGATGATCACACTTACGGCCTTCCAAAGATTTGTAGTCGGCGACGCAGAAGTCCTGGAGCATGTCGGGGTCGCCGGCGAGCAACGGCGCGGCAAGGGCCAGGAGGGCGGCCCTTTTAGAAAGGTTTGTCACCGAACCGCTCGTCTCGTCTTGCCCCCCCCCCCCCCCCCGGGCGACGGGCGAGCGCCGCCGCGTCCCCTCTCCCCCAACCTCCTTCTCTCCTCTTCCCCCCGCCGCCGTCGGCGCGCACCGCCGGGCAAAGCCCGGGCGGGGCCGGCGGCGGCGGGCGCCCTTCTCCCGGCGGCGGCAGGGGTTGCGCGGGAACCCTCTACGGCGCCGACGCTCCATGGCGGCCTCACGCGGGGCTCTGCAGGACGTGGCGTGGCGTGGGCGGCGGCTCCAAGGGCGTGGGGTGGTTGTCGGCGGCTCCAAGGGCGTCGGGGGAGGACGGAGGTGCTCCTGGCTGGGAGCTCCGCAGGGCCTGATCTAGGCCAGGTGGGGCCTGATCTGGGCCGTGCGGGCTCCGACCGGAGCCCTCGCTCTCCGGCGAGCGGTGCGCGGCAGCAGGCCCCCCCACCGGTGGCTGCGTGGCGGCGGGCTCCCCGGCATGGAAGGAGGGAGACGGAGGTGCTGCGGGTGCTCCCTCGGTGGCCCTTGCCAGGCCCGATCTGGGCTAGTGTGGGCCTGATCTGGGCCAGGCAGGCCCCTTGGTCTCCAGCATAGGCACCTCATCCGGGCTGCGCGACAGCCGGGTTTCCGGAGCTAGGCCAGTCGGGTCTGGGTCTGGGGGTCTCCTTTTTTTTCCGTGCTCGTAGGGTCTCGTGGGCAGCATGGAGCGGCGGTGTCCGCCACGCTCGTCTCTCCGAGCCCTTGCGGGCCTAGATGGTGCTTCTCAGACCGATGGTGGTCCGGATGTCCCGGGTGAGCGCGGTGGTGATGGTGATGCCATTTGGCGGCAGGGTTCGACGGTGGCAGTTGTTCCCCTGGTGGACGGGTCAGTAGGGGCTAGTGTGGGGTTGGCGTGGACGACGGTCCCCTTGCTGCAGTGCGGCTGTGGGGCTTCACGGGTTCTCGGGGGCTCGGCCAGGCCAGTTGGGCCTGGTTTGCCCTGCGGCTGTATCCGGTCGGCTACCACCTTCTGGTGGTGGAGGTAGTTTCCTCCCACGTATTGTTGTTCTGGCAACCCTGCCGAAGCCTGCTCTTTTCTGCCCTACCGGCCTTGCTTCGCGGGTCTCGGTGCGACGGCGGTGGCGGCTACAAGACCGTGGTGGCGTGTGCTGGTGGGCGACGAGCTTGGTGGAGCACTACGATTGCGTCCGGGAGTGTGTTTTTTCTGAGGGGTCGGGAGAAATCCTTGTCTTCTTGACACCGACGCGGTGACGCCTGTGGGCGCCACCGTCCTCCTTGAAGGGCGTCGGGTGTACCTCTTCTCCACCTCCTAGTGCGCACCGGGGGAACCCTAGGACCTGTCCGGGCAGCAGCGTCGTCATCGTCGCTTTCCTTCTTGGAGGTGTTGCTTGGTGCGTGGCGCTTCGTAGGGCTAGGCGTGCGGTGGTACTTAGTTGGAGGGCGCAACAGTTGCGGGTCGTCTTCGTTTTCGTCAAGCCGCTGTTATCGGCTTTGCTTTCTTTTCTTTTTCTTTTGTGCTTTCTTTTTGTTTTCTTTTAGGCGTTGTGCTGTCTGGCCCAGCAGCGGTCTCAACTGGTTCCTATATTTATATAGCTGGGCGTACGCCTGTTTCGAGGAGGGCCAGGAGAGCGGTGTAGGCGGCGAGGAGGACAGCAGGGAGCTTGGCCATGATTTCTAGTTAATCAGGTTTTTTGTACACTTTGAGCTACTTTTGCTGCGTGAGCCAGCTGTAAGTTTGATGAAAAGGGATGTTTTAGGAGGTGGTATTTATAGAAGTCGTGGTAGTAGCCTACGACGTGACCGATGGTTGCATTAGTCATGTGTCCACTTAACCAATTAGGTGTAAGAAGAAAATCTCTCCCATCAGCTTGATCGATATATAAATTGGTTGGTAGAGCTAGTTTGTTCGGCAGTGTAGGTAGTACGTGAGAGGCGCGACAGTGAGCAGTGTGACTTATTTTTTTGGCCAAACAAACAGTGTTGCGTGTCAAGTCAAGTGTCGTCGTCAAAATCGTGATCATTATATCCATGCAAACTAGCACGCATACGAGATTGTACATCCACTACGTTGTCAGTAAGTTAATGACCCATGTTCCACGCTGCAGGACGCGCGCGCTATGTCCGAGGGCAAAAAGCCGTCGGCGTAGACTAAAATGTTCTTGGCGTAGCCTCCTCGGCAACAGAGCATATAAAGGCCGTCGGCGTATCAAAATACCGTCAGCGTAGCGGCCGTCGGCATAGCCTGTCCACATGATGTAAAAACATTTTTTTAAAAAATAATCTTTGAATTGTTTAACTCGTTAATCTCTCACTTTGAACATGTATAACACTAATTATATTTAATATTTAATTAAATTGCTGTTTTGGTCAAACTTTCCAGACGGTCACCCATCCTAATAGTACTATAGCTTCAGTACGCTTAACTTTCTCGTTCCTTCATAATCTGTTTTCGCAAAGTAATTCATATATTGTTGTCAATACTATGATATCAATCCTATTAACTCTTATATCATCATGTCACATGTTTGTATTTTTTGAAATTACAAACAATTATTTAAGTAAACATTAATGAATAAGTAAAAATATTATTTAATTAAAATAAAAATATAATAATTTTACTTTTTTGTAATTTTCTATTTAATATGGAATAATTAATATCTCTAAATCTGTAAATCGGAATTTAACAAATAATATGTCTAAATTGATCAAAAAAATGAGAGGAATCCAAATATGATATCCATATCAACTAATCACAAACCCTCCGTTTTTGAATTAGTTATTTGGTGGTTGCTTTAGAACATCCCCTTTTTGTGCTCGGATAATGAAAAATGCCTTTTTGGTGCGATGAAAAGGAAAACTTGCATTGAATCTTTGATAAAATAGCATATTGTGAACCTAAAATGATTTTTGTAAAAAAACATGAGCATCGGATCATGTAACTGTAGTTCATATCTGACCCACTTCCTGCCGATTCGGCAGGAATTTGTCTTTTTCACCAAAGGTGGACGGAAAGGTTTCGGATACCCCTGTTGGGACATTGTCCATATAAGGTGGTATAGTATTTTTTGTAAAATATGGTGGTAGTATTTTGAATTAGCCATTTGGTGGTTGCTTCACAAAACCGTCCGTTTTTTATGCTCGGAAAAAA
Organism: Avena atlantica; assembly: GCA_910589765.1. Classification (NCBI taxonomy): domain Eukaryota; kingdom Viridiplantae; phylum Streptophyta; class Magnoliopsida; order Poales; family Poaceae; genus Avena; species Avena atlantica. The sequence continues at coordinate 426,432,274 of OU342738.1, forward strand.
GAAAATGGCTTTTTGGTCCTACGAAAAGGAAAACTTCCTCCTGCAACATTGTTCGCCATCCCATTATGCATGTGTATGCATAATATGAACACATTATCACAAACTATGTCTTGATTCTAGCCATAACATTGGTCATTTGACCCAAAAGCCAAGAAACCTCGAATGAGATAGGTCATTTTGTGAAGGTTTTTTTGAGACATAATCAATATATCAAGTTTTCTATTTTTCCTTATAACTATGTCACATAATATGACACCACGCGAAGGTTTCGCATTGTTTTGATCGTTTTTAATTTTTTAATGCCTATTTTAAACTATCGTCAAACTTTATCGTACGGCGGATATAAAGATTCTTAGCTCGGGGCCGAGCCTCGCTAAAATTTCATTGGATCTTTGATAAAATATCATATTGTGATTGCTTTAAAATATCCATATCAACTAATCAGAAAACCCTCCGTTTTTTAATTAGCTATTTGGTGATTGCTTTAGAAAATTCCCGTTTTGCGCTCGGATAATGAAAAATGTCTTTTTGGTGCGATGAAAAGGAAAACTTGCATTGGATCTTTGATAAAATAGCATATTGTGAACCTAAAAATGATTTTTATAAAAAAACATGAGCATCGGATCATGTACCTGTAGTTCATATCTGACCCACTTCCTACCGATTCGGCAAGAATTTGTCTTTTTTACCAGAGGTCGACGAAAAGGTTTCGGATCCCCCTGTTGGGACATTGTCCATATAAGGTGGTATAGTATTTTTGTAAAATGTGGTAGTAGCATTTTGAATTAGTCATTTGGTGGTTGCTCAACAAAACCGTCCGTTTTTTGTGCTCGGAAAATGAGAAATGGATTTTTGGTGCGACGAAAAGGAAAACTTTCTCCTGCAACATTGTTCGCCATCCCATGATGAATGTGTATGTATAATATGGGCACATTATCACAAACTATGTCTTGATTCTAGCCATAACATTGATCATTTGACCCGAAAGCCAAGAAACCTCGAATGAGATAGGTCATTTTGTGAAGGTTTTTTGAGACATAATCAATATATCAAGTTTGATATTTGTCCTTATAACTATGTCACATAATATGACACTACGCGAAGGTTTCGCATTGTTTCGATTGTTTTTGAATTTTCTATGCCCGTTTTAAACTATCGTCAAACTTTGTCGAACGACGGGCATGAAGATTCTTAGCTCGGGGCAGAGCCTCGCTAAACTTGCATTGGATCTTTGATAAAATAGCATATTGTGAACCTAAAAAAATATTTTTGTCAAAAACATGAGCATCAGATCATGTACCTGTAGTTCATATCGGACCCACTTCCTACCGATTCGACAGGAATTTGTCTTTTTCACCAGAGGTGGACGGAAAGGTTTCAGATCCCCCTGTTGGGACATTTTCCATATAAGGTGGTATAGTATTTTTGTAAAATGTGGTGGTAGCATTTTGAATTAGCCATTTGGTGGTTGCTTCACAAAACCGTCCGTTTTTTATGCTCGGAAAATGGAAAATGGCTTTTTGGTGCGACAAAAAGGAAAACTTCCTCCTGCAACATTGTTCGCCATCCCATGATGCATGTGTATGCACAATATGGGCACATTATCACAGACTATGCCTTGATTCTAGCCATAACATTGGTCATTTGACCCGAAAGCCAAGAAACCTCGAATGAGATAGGTCATTTTGTGAAGGTTTCTTTGAGACATAATTAATATACCAAGTTTGATATTTTTCCTTCTAACTATGTCACATAATATAACACCACGCGAAGGTTTCGCATTGTTTCGATCATTTTTGAATTTTTATGCATGTTTTAAACTATATATTATATTTTACTTAATTTTTGTTTACAAATGTGTAATATTTGAGTGTAGATAGATAGGGCTTATTTTTCTGCAAATTTTGATATATTATTTGTATTTTTAGAATGATTTAATTATGATTTTTCAAAGTTTAATGAGATAAAATAAAAAATAGCTACGCCGAGGACAGCCGTTGGCGTAGCATAGGATATGCCGAGGGAAATTCTACGCCGACGGCTGCTTGGCGGGGCTGGTCTAGACGATGGCTACGCCGACAGCCTCAACGTTTGGTCGTCGGCGTAGCGACCGGCCGTCGGCGTAGCTTCTCATTCATGTTGTGCCACTGGCACATGCATTTTCCTATCTTTATTAATGCGTGACATTTCGCGTAGACGCAAACTAACTGAGAGACCGACGCCATGCAGTCGTCCATGGGTCCCTACTCCTGATGTCCCGAAGCCCTATCTTGGCCGGGGACGGCCATTTTTTTAATAATAAGAATCCAAATGTGAATACGTCACGACATTAACCTGAGTGGACAGATTATATATCCACTCCCGTAACCAAGTGAGCTAGGATCATTTCTTAACTGTTCAAACTCATTGTTTCCATTGCTACAACTTCCGTGCAAATTTGAAATGTGAAAAAAAAATCCTGAAAAATCACGCAAGGCATTGAAGTGGCTAAGCGTATTGGTCCCGGAAATTGCATGTGTCCACTTTGTGGGACACCGAAAACATGCACCCACATTATGTTCACATGCACCGAGGCTCAGTTTTCTATGGAGCTTTATCCGGAAAGCACTTGGGCCTAGTTGGCAGGCCGAGGACCTCAGAAAGTTCCTGCAGACCAAGGGAAACCGGGCTAGAAGGAGGCGCTTCCTCTTCTGACTAGTGTTCACGGGCTTGGCCTAGACCCTTTGGAATGTACAAAATAAGATGCTGGTGACTGAGCGGATCTTCCGTGATCGCACATCTGACTCTATTTTTTTCCTCGCTTACCTGCAGCAGTGGTACCCGCTTGCTAGACAGTGGGTTCGGGAGCACCTAGACGGCCTCATGCGGGCCCTGAGGGAGGCGGCGCACCCCTTCTCGGCCCTTGATCGCTCGTGACTTGGTGGCTGTCCGGTGTTTTTCTTTTCATTTGGGCTATTTTGTGCCAAGGCCCCATCAGGACATTTTTTTATTTTTCTTTTGGCTACGGCCAGTGCTTTGTATGGAACTCGGTTGTATTTGAATGTTGTTTTATTTATATAACGGGGTGTAGGTCTGTTTCGAGAGAAAAATCGCAAGGCCCAAGTGCATCGCAAGACAGATCTATGTTCTTCCGTGCCCAACTCAATGCCAGATGTGGATGAAGTTCTTTAAAAGGGTACTGATCCAAAAAAAAAAACTCCAACGACACTTACGCCTTCAACTAGGCCAGCTCGCGACCGTCCCTCCAAGGCTCCAACGTACACGCTCTGCTGCATGCTGATGTGCTACTAGTTCCTCGCAATGTAATCCGCCAATCCGGAATGCCATCAGCTGTGTACTGTTTTGATGTAATCCGCCAATCCGGAATGCCACATGCCTATATATACAACATGACATCAGGAATCTAGATTCGATCGAAGACATGCCAACAGGGACATATATCTGGTCATTACCATCGCGAAATTTCAAGCAATCAGGGAAGTTGTTTCGTTGATATTAAGGGAAAACATACAATAGCGCAAAGTTTAAACTAAATCTTCGACACTTATTTAGGATTAGATTTTTGATCCCTTGTTTTGAACTAACTTCGGTTTGAAAAGAATACAATAGCGCAACCCCTACATTGAGTTTTTACTTATTATCCAAATCCGAGTACGTCAAGACATTAACCTAAGTGGCTGACTCCGTAATCAAGTGAGCTAGGATCATTTCTTAACTGTTCAAACTCATTGTTTCCATTACTACAACTTCCATGCAAATTTAAAAGGTGAACAAAATAAATTCCTGAAAAATCTGGCAAGGCCCAAGTGCATCGCAAGCCAGATCTATGTTCTTCGGTGCCCAACTGAATGCCAGATGTGGATGAAGTTCTTTAAGAAGGCCATACTTATCCAAAAAAAAGAAAACTCCAACAACACTTACGCCTTCAACTAGCTAGGCCAACTCGCGACCGTCCCTCCAACACTACGGGACGCGCGCGCTACGCCGAGGGCAAAAGGCCGTCGGCGTAGGCCAAAATACCCTCGGCGTATGGTACGCCGAGGGCTGCACTCGGCGTAGCCTCCTCGGCAAAGATCTTCCTCGGCGGAGCACACTCAAGCCGTCGGCGTAGCGGCCGTCGTCATAGCCTGTCGGCCGGTTGCAAAAACTTTTTTTTGAAAAAAAACAATTTTTTTATTTTTTCTCAATTTTTTTATTCTTTAAATTGTTTCACTTGTTAATCTGCTACTTTGAACATTTTTAACACTAATTATACTTAATATTTGATTAAATTCCAGTCTTAGTCGAACTTCCCAGCACCCATCATCCATCCTAATACTACTCCAGCTTCAGCACGCTTAACTTTCTCGTTCCTTCAGAATCCGTTTCCGCAAAGTAATTCATACATTGGTGACAATACTATGATATCAATCCTATTAACTCTTATATCATCATGTCACATGTTTGTATTTTTTGAAATTACAAACAATTATTTAAGTAAACATTAATGAATAAGTAAAAATATTATTTAATTAAAATAAAAATATAATAATTTTACTTTTTTGTAATTTTCTATTTAATATGGAATAATTAATATCTTTAAATCTGTAAATCGGAATTTAACAAATAATATGTCTAAATTGATCAAAAAAATGAGAGGAATCCAAATATGATATCCATATCAACTAATCACAAACCCTCCGTTTTTGAATTAGTTATTTGGTGGTTGCTTTAGAACATCCCCTTTTTGTGCTCGGATAATGAAAAATGCCTTTTTGGTGCGATGAAAAGGAAAACTTGCATTGAATCTTTGATAAAATAGCATATTGTGAACCTAAAATGATTTTTGTAAAAAAACATGAGCATCGGATCATGTAACTGTAGTTCATATCTGACCCACTTCCTGCCGATTCGGCAGGAATTTGTCTTTTTCACCAAAGGTGGACAGAAAGGTTTCGGATACCCCTGTTGGGACATTGTCCATATAAGGTGGTATAGTATTTTTTGTAAAATATGGTGGTAGTATTTTGAATTAGCCATTTGGTGGTTGCTTCACAAAACCGTCCGTTTTTTATGCTCGGAAAAAAGAAAATGGCTTTTTGGTGCTACGAAAAGGAAAACTTCCTCCTGCAACATTGTTCGCCATCCCATTATGCATGTGTATGCATAATATGAACACATTATCACAAACTATGTCTTGATTCTAGCCATAACATTGGTCATTTGACCCAAAAGCCAAGAAACCTCGAATGAGATAGGTCATTTTGTGAAGGTTTTTTTGAGACATAATCAATATATCAAGTTTTCTATTTTTCCTTATAACTATGTCACATAATATGACACCACGCGAAGGTTTCGCATTGTTTTGATCGTTTTTAATTTTTTAATGCCTGTTTTAAACTATCGTCAAACTTTATCGTACGGCGGATATAAAGATTCTTAGCTCGGGGCCGAGCCTCGCTAAAATTTCATTGGATCTTTGATAAAATATCATATTGTGAATCTAAAAATATTTTTTTTTTAAAAACATGAGCATCGGATCATGTACCTGTAGTTCATATCTGACCCACTTCCTGCCGATTCGGCAGGAATTTGTCTTTTTCACCAAAGGTGAACGAAAAGCTTTTGGATCCCCTTGTTGGGGAATTGTCCATATAAGGTGGTATAGTATTTTTGTAAAATGTGGCGGTAGTATTTTGAATTATCCATTTGGTGGTTGCTTCACAAAACCGTCCGTTTTCTCGGAAAATAGAAAATGGCTTTTTGGTGCGACGAAAAGGAAAACTTCATCCTGCAACATTGTTCGCCATCCCATGATGCATGTGTATGCACAATATGGGCATATTATCACAAACTATGCCTTGATTCTAGCCATAACATTGGTCATTTGACCCGAAGGCCAAGAAACCTCGAATGAGATAGGTCATTTTGTGAAGGTTTTTTTGAGACATAATCAATATATCAAGTTTGCTATTTTTCCTTATAAGTATGTCACATAATATGACACCACGCGAAGGTTTCGCATTGCTTCGATCGTTTTTGAATTTTTTATGCCAGTTTTAAACTATCGTCAAACTTTGTCGAACGACGGACATAAAGATTCTTAGCTCGGGGCCGATCTTCGCTAAACTTGCATTGGATCTTTGATAAAATAGCATATTGTGAACCTAAAAATAGTTTTTGTAAATAAACATGAGCATCGGATCATGTACTTGTAGTTTATATCTGACCCACTTCCTACCGATTCGGCAGGAATTTGTCTTTTTCACCAAAGGTGGACGGAAAGGTTTCGGATCCCCCTGTTGATACATTGTCCGTATAAGGTGGTATAGTATTTTTATAAAATATGGTGGTAGTATTTTTAATTAGCCATTTGGTGGTTGCTTCACAAAACCGTCCGTTTTTTATGCTCAAAAAATAGGAAATGGCTTTTTGGTGCGTCGAAAAGGAAAAATTCCTCCTGTAACATTTTTCGCCGTCCCATGATGCATGTGTATGCACAATATGGGCACATTATGATAAACTATGCCTTGATTCTAGCCATAACATTGGTCATTTGACCCCAAAGCCAAGAAACCTCGAATGAGATAGGTCATTTTGTGAAGGTTTCTTTGAGACATAATCAATATACCAAGTTTGATATTTTTCCTTCTAACTATGTCACATAATATAACACCACGCGAAGGTTTCGCATTGTTTCGATCGTTTTTGAAAATTTTATGCCCGTTTTAAACTATATATAATGTTTTATATTTTACTTAATTTTTATTTTTAAATGTGTAAGTAGATAGATAGGTCTTATTTTTCTGCAAATTTTGATATATTATTTGTATTTTTCCGAATTAGAATGATTTAGTTATGATTTTTCAAAGTTTAATGAGATAAAATAAAAAATAGCTACGCCGAGGGCAGCCGTCGGCGTATGCTACGCCGAGGGCAGCCGTCGGCGTAGCATAGAATATGCCGAGGGAAATTTTACACCGACGGCTACTTGACGGGGCTGGCCTGGACGATGGCTACGCCAACGGCCCCGATGTTTGGCCGTTGGCATAGCGACCGGCCGCCGGGTAGCTTCCCATTCCTGTAGTACAACGTACACGCTGTGCTGCATGCTGGTGTGCTACTAGTTCTTGGCGCCTGTAGGCAATGTAATCTGCCAATAATGTTCATTCTGCCAATCCGGAATGCCATCATCTGTACTCTTTTGATGTTCTATGCCGCATGCCTATACAACATGACATTTGGAAGCTAGATATCTGGTCGTTGCCATCGCGAAATTTTAAGCAATCAGGGAAGTTCGTTCATTGATATTAATGGAAAACATACAAATCGCCGACTTAAAAACATGAGTAAAAGATGCACCGACTTAAAAGAGAACCATGAAAAAAGACGTTTTCGACATCGAGTTGATGAATAGGCCAAGAAGAGGAAACAACAATGCTCAGAACGGTGCGAATTGTGCTTGGTTTGACAACAGGAGAAAAGGTTTCGTCATAGTCAATTCCTTGTTGTTGAGAATAGCCACGACATACCCAACGGGCTTTGTAGCGAGAGAGAGTACCATCGGAGTGAAATTTTTGACGAAAGACCCATTTACCAGAAACAATGTTTGAATTAGAAGGACGAGGAACTAGCTGCCATGTATCATTGGTAACCAAAGCATGGTATTCTTCTTTCATAGCAGCAGACCAGTTGGGATAGAGAAGAGCGGATTTGTAGGATTTTGGGATGGGAGAAAGGTTGGGTTGAGCTAAGAAATTAAGACGTTTGGAGGGTAGATGAAAACCAGATTTTCCGCGGGTACGCATAGTATGATCATTGGTGGGTGCTGGAATAGGAATAGCATAGGAGGGTAATTGTGGGGAAGGAGACGGATCATGCTCAGAAGTGGGTGCCGAAGAGGGAGGCGTGACAGTGGGGTTGGGTGATGCATCGGATGAGGTTTGCGACGCGGCAGGAGAATGTGCTGTGGGTGGAGAGGGTGGTGCGACGGCAGGCTGCCGTGAGGGCTCGGCAGAGCGCGCAGTAGGAGAAGTGAGCGAACCGCCCGGTGTAGCAGATGTAGGTTCGGGCGTAGGGGGTTCTTTATGGAATATTGGGATGTGTAGGGGATTAGGTGCTGTAGCTGAACGAGTCGAGGGAGAGGGATCGGTAGAGACGGAATCATGGGGAGATGTTTGTGTGGCAAAAGGAAAAGAGTTTTCAACGAAAGTAGCGTAACGAGAGATATGAATACGACCAAAACTGGGTCAAAACATCTATAACCTTTGTGCTCATCGTAATGACCTAAAAACGCAAGGTGGATATCTAGGGGCTAGTTTATGAGGTGAAGTGACATAGGTATTTGGAAAACAGAGACAACCGAATACTCGAAGTTCAGGATAATTGGGATGACATAGAAAGAGAGAGTAATATGGCGTCGTTTGTGGGTTAAGTTGGGAGGGACGAATGTTGAGGAGATATGTGGATGTGCGGAGAACTTCGGCCCAAAAACGTGGGGGCATAGAAGCTTGGATAAGAAGGGTTCTAATTATGTCGTTGATAGTGCGGAGAGATCTCTCGGCTTTGCCGTTTTGAGGGGAAGTGTAGGGGCAGGAAAAATGGAGGAGAATGCCATGGTGGAGAAAGAAATTACGATTTTGGTTGTTGTCAAATTCTTTGCCATTATCACATTGGATGAACCGAATGGGGAGAAAGAAGTGAGTTGCAACATAGCGTTGAAATTTGAGAAAGATTGTGTGTACATCCGATTTTTTGCATAAAGGAAAAGTCCATGCATAATGAGTGAAATCATCCAAGATCACAAGATAGTACTTAAAACCAGAAATACTCTCAATAGGTGACGTCCATAAATCACAATGTAATAATTCGAAGGAAAAAGTATTAGAAGAAGTAGAATAATTGAACGGAAGACGCACATGTTTTCCTTGTTGACAAGATTCACAAACTAGAGAATTATGACTATCACTAAGGAGAGAATCTAAGATGATTTTATTGGGGTGGCCTAGACGTTGATGCCAAAGCTCTACCGAAGCAACCATGGATGAGGGCTGAGCGGCCGTGGGAACACCATGGAGGTAGTAGAGATCTCGATCACTATTGAAGCGAGCGATCTCTGCCTTGGTCAGTAAATTCTTCACAGAAATACCAAAGGAGTCAAATTCCAGAGAAACAGGATTGTCACGAGTGAATTGTCAAACGGAGATTAATTTTTTAATGAGATCAGGCGCAATAAGAATATTACGAAGGAGGAGAGGTTTTGTGGGTGAGAGAAGTTGTGCATTACCAACACCGGAGATAGGGATAGTAGAACAATTGCCAAGAGTTATAGAGGAAAAAGGTGATGAGGAAAATTTTGACAACATATTATTCGAAAAAGACATGTTACTAGAAGCACCAGAATCGAAAATCCAATCGGTATCTAAGTTTCCTTGAGCAGCAAAGTGGTTCCTGGCCGGGATAAACGCGGCTTGGTCCTAGCTCGGTGACGAGGAAGAGGACGGCGATGGTGCAGGCAGCGGAGCAGGTGGTGATGGCGCGTAGATCGGCATGTAGGCACCAGCAGACGTCGAAGGAGGGGCTGGAGCGATGTACTGCTGGTAAGTCGGACCAGGCATGTAGGTTGGTGCAGTCATGTAGGCTTGTTGCGGAGGGAGAGTGCCGAGGAGGCCCGGAGAGCCGGCGTGGGGGAGCATTCCCGGCGTCCAGGCGCCGGAGTACGCCGGGGGAGCACCGATTGGAGAGGGCGCGATCCAGGGCATGGGCCAGGCCTGCACAAGGCCTGTCCACGGGTCGTGCATTGGGCTCCAGCTAGGAGACACAGGAGGTGCCGGGGCTAGAGGCATCGGGCCACTGGGAGGAGCCGTGGGTGGTCGAGGCGGCCGGAAGATAGGGTTTTTTCCCCTGTAGTTCGGACTAGGGCGCCACCCCGGAGGTGGCTGCACCGGTGACGGAGGAGGCGACGCAGGAGCAGCAGGAGGTCGCTGGATCGCGGCGAAAACTTGATGGCGCGCCTCTTTATTTGCGAGGGCACGTTCGTCCCACTGCAGCATAGATCGGACCTCGACGAAGGTAGGACGGGGCCGCATCATGGGAATAAAGGAGGCCTGTTTTTCGAAGCGGTCACCGAGCCCGACGAGGAGGATGTCAGTTGAAGATTGTCGACGGGGTCGTCGAGCTCTTGGAGTTCATCGGCGATCGTCTTGAGATTTTGAAAGTAGACGCCGGTGGGAGAGTCACCTTGGACGGTGTTGCGGAGCTCGGTGTGGAGGTGTTGACTCAGGCGTCGACGTTGTCTTGGAAGAGCTGTCGGAGGGCCACCCAGAGGGCGGCTGCGCTGGTGGCGTCGCGAAACACGAGATTGAAGATCTCAGTGGACACCCGCTGCTAGATCCATTGGATGATGACGAGGCCGTCCTTGGACCAGCGAGGATCGGTAGGCTGGGGAACGGCGTGGTCGGCGATGTGGTCGAGAAGATTGCAGGGACCGAGATGAACCTCGAAGAGATGACGCCAATGGTAGTAGTTATGATTTGATAGATCTAAAGTGATTGGAATAAAGGGGCTAACATCTGAGATTGTATCGGTATAGTGGATAGTTGGGAGGGTAGGAGAGGGTAGATCAAGGGAGGTGTTGGAGGTTTGGCCGGCGTCACCCAAGGAAGCGGCGGCGGCTTTTTTGGTGAAGTAGTCGGGAATGAGGAGGGGGAGGCGTCGATGGCGGCGCCATGCCCTAGGATCTAATTGTCTGATACCATGTAAATTTGATTGACTTGCATAATAATATTGCTTGAGGGGTACAAAGTATATATGGGGTACAAAACTTGTCGGCCAAGATTATTTAAAACGACTCTAAAACAAACTCTAACAAATTAAAACCGACTCAACATTGTCTAGCCTAACAGCTGGAGCACCACCGACGCTGCACGCCTACAGCCGCTCTTTTCCGTTGCCCGATGAAGCAACAAATGACACCATGACCAATCGTGAGCTCGCCATCCACCTCCGCATCTCGTTGACAGCGTAGCCACAGTCACGGAGCTCCGAGACCGCTTCCACCATCGACACCTGAAGCCACCCGCCCCCGCCAGCCGACCTTGCCGTTAGCACCAAGCTCAACTCGCCCAGAGCCGTCCGATCATCGACGAACGGTCCAGATCGTGCGTTGACTAGACAGGTGACCTCTGACCGGCCAGAGCCGCGTCAGTGGAATATTTCAATTGGGAATAGAAGAAAAGACCAGAAAATGTATAAATTTTGTACAATTCATAGAAAATAGAATACTAATAAAAAAATGCAAATAGGATATCCTTGGATTCACAAAAATGTGTAAAATTTTATTCTTCAATAAAAATTACAGTTTATTAAAATAAATATTTTCTAGAATATTTAAATCTAACTAATGGTAATAAATTAATAGAAAAATATCCAGAACTCCAAATTTAGCAAATTTGATGTGTATGGATTCATAAAATTGTAGTCTACGTCACTTTACCATTAGTTAACTTTGTCACATTACAAAATAATTATCTATTATTAGAACTCTTAATAGAGTATTTTGGATATAACTTTTATTCTATGAACTATTTTAAAGTGAAACCAATGGAAAAATGGAAGCCAAGAATATTGTCTACATAGTGATACTTAATTAGTAATTTAATACGATAGAAAGAACATAACTTTAGTTAAAATGAGTTACACCCTATTAAACCAATATAGCTTTATTAATAAGTTTTTATGCATTAAAATGTTTTCCACATGCATAATTTGATATAATAATGTCCAGAGAACTAAATACAACCATTATGACCTATTAAATCATCATCATGCATTTGTTCATCATTGTTTTATTGCTTATGCATTTTATTATTTTGTCTTGTTGTTGATTGTGAATCATTTTTATCGTTTAGAGTGTGAGAAGATTAAAGATTGTTTTGGAAAAGAGGGTGTGAACAACATCAACAAATAAGACATGTGATACTTGCTTCTTTATATTCCATTTATTGTTCTATGCATGTGGTGTGTATTATTAGAGCTACTTGTGTAGAAATATTTTTTGTTTGTGCTATGACCGTGGTCTAGTGGAAAGGGGTGTGTTTGGGTATGCTATGGCTATGGTAGCAAAATTGATTGTGTTTTGATTTAAGGAAAGGAGAATGATTGTTTAGAATGGAAGATGTCTTTGAGTGTCATGGTAAGGGCCAAGGCCCGACTTACTGACATGTTCACTTGTCGAGGTTGAGTGCCATGGTAGAATCTAACTAGTGACATGAGCATAACCGAGTTATTTGGAGAGTGGCATGCCAACAGGGACAGATATCAAGCAATCTGGTGATTACCATCGCGAAATTTCAAGCAATCAGGGAAGTTCTTTCATTGATATTAAGGGAAAACATACAAATCACCAGACATTGAGTAAGATGCACCGACTTAAAAGGAACAAGCAACGGTGAAAACAAACATGCACGTGAAGCGAAAGTGCACTCTCACATGAACTAAAACCAAACTTCTACGATACGGGGTTCTCTCATTTATTGGTGCAGCTAGGTGCGTGTTGATCCGACCGCACACGCCTAGTAGTTGTCCGGGAACTTGGACTTGATGGCCTCCACGACGCCGCCGTCGATCTGGAGCGCCCTGGCCAGAACGTCCGTGGGCACCGGCGGCGAAGCTCCGAACAGGGACAGGGCGAGGGACTGCGTGCCAGGAAGCTGGCTGTTGAACGCCGAGATCGCCACGGCCGGCGCGCCACCGTTGTTCTTCTGGAAGTGGAGGAGGCCGCGTGGGAAGACGAAGATCTCGCCCTTGCAGACAGTGCGGGCGTAGAGGTAACCGCCGGTGGTGACGAAGCCGACGTCGAGCGAGCCCTCGAGCACGAAGATGATCTCGGTGGCGCGTGGGTGGGTGTGCGGCGGGTTGATGCCCCATGGCGCGTAGTCGATGCGGGACATGGACACGCCCAGGGTGTTGAGCCCGGGGAGATTCTCCACGTTTGCCGCCGTCACCGCGGAGCCGACCGGGTTGTTGGGGTTTCCAGGCTTAGCCAGCACGTTGGAGAAGAAGTCGTTCGCCGTCGCGTTCTCCGGCCTCTTGCAGGGAAACCCGTTCAGACGCAGTGCTGCAGGCGTACAAACAAATTAATTTTCTGTTCACGCAGTGCTGGAAAGACAAAGTACGGATGCACGGAAAGAGCACACTTACGGCCTTTGAGGGATTTGTAGTCGGCGACGCAGAAGTCCTGGAGCATGTCAGGGTCGCCGGCGAGCAACGGCGCGGCGAGGGCCAGGAAGACAGCGCAGGCGGCGAGGAGGGCAGCTGGGAGCTGGTTGGGCGCCATGGTCAAGTACGTGCTTCACTGCGTAGTGCCTAGTGCTACTGCTATTTGGGCTCGAGACTACTGATGAATGCAGGTCAGGATGAAGAAGGGAAAGCATGCAGCGCTTCTATTTATAGAGGAAGAACTAGGGTGCCGTGACTGAGACGTGATCGATCGATCGATTGATCGATGGGCATGTGACGGAGTTAATTAGACGCACCACTTTTAGCTTTTGGACGATGCATGCTCTTACTATAGTTTTGCCACCGTTATCAGTTGATTAGTCGCACTCTACGAAAAAAGCAAAGAAACAAGGAGTATAATGGCTGATGGTGATCAGACATAATTTGTTCCTGGAAAATCTTTGCCCGTTTCAAGAGAGGGTTGGAAGATAGCTCTAAACAAGGCTGTTCTTTTCTCGGAGTTTATAGCATAAAACCACCACATTTGTGCAAAAATTTCGAAAAACCACCAGTTTACGTTTGAATCGCAAAAAACCACCACCCTACTGCTGATTTTTTTGCAATGTACACTAAAATGAAATTGACAACAAATTGACAACGATTATGACCAAGAGGGTGAACTAGGGCGCCGTGACTGAGACGTGATCGATCGATGGGCATGTGACGGAGTTAATAGGACGCACCACTTTTAGCTTTAGGACGATGCATGCTCTCTTACTATAGTTTTGCCAGCGTTATCAGTGGATTAATCGCACCCTGCGAGAAAAGCAAAGAAACAAGGAGTAGCTCTAAACTGGATTAATGGCTGATGGTGAACAGACATCATTTGTTCCGTCTTTTCAGGTTCCTGGGAAATCTTTGCCCGTTTCAAGAGAGGGTTGGAACATAGCTCTAAACAGGCTAGAAAATTATATTTGGCCATTGCGTCCATGTGTCTGCAGACTGCAGTTCTTCTCTTGTCATCACTCTCCTGTTTTGCTGCAAGATCACTCTTCTCAGCTGTAAATTTGTTTTTATCAACAAAGGGAACATGCTAATCTGAAGAAATACCAATTAACTGTTTTGTTTCTTATACATTTGCTGAACCTGGCGACTAAACGTTACTTCGGCGTGAAAGTTGGGGGAAATATTTGAAGGTATTGAATTGTTTTTTCTTGTGATAACGCACCAACCGCATTTTCTTGTGACTAGCTTGCACGCCACACTGTGTGCAAGAACGAACGGATCTGAGATTAATCAGACTTTGACGCAGCAAAGTGAACTAATGCAGCCGTTCGTACAACTCGGATTAGCACGTGTTGCCCACAGGAACTGCTCAATATTAGGTAGCCTTCCACATGCCAAGACCGACAGAAATGTTATATAGACTCCCCAGATCTATATTAGGGATTAATTAGCATCTGCAATGAGCTATATTGGATACCTAATGACGACAGTGCGTGTCACAACAGACTCTCTGATTCCCTTATCTATAGGTACGCTCATCTGCTCATCAATGATCAAGTTGTCGCTGGTGATTAATTTTGCTGAGTCCTGAGGTGCATAATACAGTACCATACTACTATTAGTGAAGACGTAGAAGGGTTAACGTCATTAAACTGACGTTGATGCATGCCTAAATACTACATATGGCAGCTTTGCATGGCTTGCTAGCATGCATATATTTTTCAAAACAAGAGCAAAAGCAACTTACCTGTAGTCCCATCAAAACAAGAGGAAAAGCAAAAACAACTAATCAATTGAAATCTTAGCTTTGTCTTATGTCAAACTTTTCAAGTTTGATCATTAATTATTGCACTTAGTACAAACTAAGATGAATCTGATGGAACTAATTTGGTGCTATAGCTATCCATACATGTTTCTATATACTTGGCCAAACCTATATGATATAGACTTGGGACAAATCATTTTTTTAAAATTAACTTGGAATAGAGGAAATATATTTTACTTATCTTCGCGACCGAATTAATTATTTCATACCTAAAATTACATTGCGCCTCGCAACTATTACTTGTTTGCAATGATGCATTTATAGATATAGGATCTGAAGAAAAATATTGATTTAACTAGGGTGCTAATGTGCATGTTATCTAATGTCATGTTCAAAGTAGTCAATAGTACAACAATTTTGATTGCTGATTTTTTTTTGAAGAATTTCAATATGCTTTTATTAAAACTAGATTCAATTTAAGTGTTGTGGTAATGCTACAACAAACTTTCATGACTTGCATAGGAAAAATCATCTTCCAAGATATTTTTTAAAGCATGCGTTTTAGAATTCTCCCTAAAGATATTTGAGATTACAAGTACATGCAAAGACATACATTACAGTATAATACATGTAAGATCACAAAAGTTTTGCATCAAGGAATGCTACATTTTTTGAATAATTTGGAGAGGTCATTCTAATGAATGGTTTAAATGGACAATAAAAAGGAAAAAAGTTTCATTACACACTATAGGATTGAATGTACAACCATTGTAAATTAGAGTTAAAATTGCATAATAAATAAAATTGTATTCTTGACATCGCTATCACATCACTAATTTGTTAAATGTTAGAAAAATGTATACTACTTTAAATTGTATTTGTAACAAATGAGTTATAAAAAATAAAAAAGTTCAGTATAAATAAAAGATTATGGTGTACGGTTGCAATCTATAGCCTCTAGCATTATATTTGAATTTTTATTAAATGTAACATCCTAATTCTTAAAATTAGTCATGATATTGCATTATTAAGCATGGCATTAGGAAATATTATGCAAAAAATCAAATTTCAAAACCGTATCTAAAATCCTATTTTTAAAATATTTATTTGTTCATATAAGAAAATTACAAGGAAATATATATGCCCATTTGATTTGAACCTGAATATTGTCCATTGATGTCCTAAACCGTTTCCTGGTTTTTTTAGAATTTACTAGTATCAATTCCGTTCCGTAGAAAAAAAAATCTTACAAAAGAAATACTCCCTCCGATCCATATTAATTGACTTAGATTTGTCAAAATTTGGATGAATCTAGACACTATTTAGTATATAGGTTTATCCAAAATTTGACAAATCCAAGTCAATTAATATGGGTCGGAGGGAGTATGAAAAAGGAAATAAAAACAAAAGTAGAGCTGATCTAACCACTGAGCGAGACCGAACGACCCGACCGCTAAGGCTTGCACTAACCTACTCCGTACACACAAGGGGAGGTCCAGCTACCACGTAGCTTTAGCCCACATCGCGTCCTCTCTCCCTCTGGTTAACACAATCCGGTTACTACTAACCTCGCGCCGAAGAGCTGTTCTTTTCGACTCGAATAGAACCGAGTGAAAATCATCCGATTCGCACTGATCTGTTGGCCCTCTTCCATGCCTCACCCCCTCATATAAACTCCTAACTCTGCTTATCGCTCCACCAAAAACCCTAGCATAACACCCCAGGGCTTCTTGGATTGCATCTCGTCGCCGTCGGTGCTTTGTGAGGTTGATGCACTCGTCTACACAGAATACCTGAGACCTATTCTCTACTTTGTAACACCCTCCTAATCGGTCCTATGCAAGTTCCAGCGATTCCCGTCAAACCCGCATAGAAACAATTCAAAGGTGCCCATCAGACACTTTCGTGCGGGTGGAAAACGAAGTAATATCATTACACAATAGTCCACGACAGAACCCACAGATCAGATATATACAACAACGACTCCATGAGTCAAGAATACAGATACACAATACAAAGATCCAAATTAACTTGAAAATGATACAGTGTCCGACTACGGACAAGATGCAAATGGGGCTAAGAGCCCTGAAGAATAACCAATGGCGTCCATAACCCTGCCCAGGTCAAGCCAGAAGGGTAACCCTGCTAACGACGTCGATCTCAAAACCTGCTTAAACAAAAGGGGTGCCGACAAAGGGCAAATAAAAAAAAAGAGCGGTTAGTACTGAGGCCAGTACACGGCGAGACTAGAATTCGGCGGTCCTCGCCTACATAGGTATGGTGGACTGAAGCGGCTGCGAAGCATGCGCTAAACAACCTATAGAGACTTGATACAACTATCGGCTATCAGAGAGAGATAAGAAAGACCTATTCGAAACCATCCTGATACTACCACCAAACATACCCATCCTGGTATTTCCCCCTCGAGACCAAACGAGGAAGTCAAGCCGAGGAAACACACACGGTTGACAATTTTATTCATTCTTTCCATGGTGCTTATCCAACTTACTAGTCATATCAGATAAAAGTCAAATTATAACAGTAAACTTTAGTTATAGTTGTCTATGATCGAGAACTGTTCTCCAATGCGTCCATAACCGTGGACACGGCTTCTCGGAAAGATTAAACCCTGTAGGGGTGCACCAGAGATCCCACACGCACCTACACCCTTTTTGTCAAATCAGGTAGGTACAAGATCACAAAACATACTCCCAACGGTATGTCGACGGGGTTTCGGACACGACGTTTCCTAGACCCAAAGCAAGCACATGGGGGCCACCCCACTAAGCTACCCGCGATGAAGTTGGCCGGCTCCGAGACGGACCCAGAGGTTTATGCCAATGACTGTAAACGACTGGGAACCTGAAATTATGACTGGGCTTGTCGATACCGCGAAAACAAT
Organism: Avena atlantica; assembly: GCA_910589765.1. NCBI lineage: Eukaryota > Viridiplantae > Streptophyta > Magnoliopsida > Poales > Poaceae > Avena > Avena atlantica. The sequence goes on from OU342738.1 coordinate 426,450,144, forward strand.
TCACATTTGTTCCTAAATAGTACAGACGCTCCACGCGCAATCGTAAATAAAGCAGTAAAGCATGGAATAAGTACAAGATAGTAATAAAGCCCCAAACTACTTTGTGGCCTCGGTACAGTACTTTGAAATCAGGTACTAATCGATGGGGGTGCCCACACACCCCACCTGTGGTTAACACGCTCGATCTCGAAACAAGTGTCAAGAACTCGGGGTCCTACGGGACACCAGTGAGCGGTTAAAAACCAAATATTGTCTATTACCCACCGATGTATTTGCATTATTTACCTACTTTCAATTTTAGTTATTAAACAATAATTAAATTCATGATCATCTCCACCATTAAGCATGTGCCAACCACCCAACAACGGTGGAACGTCGACGATGCGAATCAACACCTGAGCAAGCAACTACGACTCGCAAGGCCAACTACCTACCAAACAACAGGTAATAGGAGGTGTCCAAGGCAATATAATGGCTGCAAGGGATATCTCGGGTACGAAAACTAGAGCATCACAACACAGATATTAATAGATCAACAGGAGGAAATAAAGACTATAAAGTAAAATAGGTAGAAAGGGGAAGAATGCTCGCCTGAAAAACATTGCCGAAGATTCATCTGAAGAGCGGGTCGACTCTCGCATCAACTCATCTGTCTTATCCGTGAAGAAGCAAAGCAATAGAAGAAACACCGGATGTACTATTTAATACTACGGCAAAAGATCGGGCATGATGCATGTATGATGTATGGCATGACAAGGATGCGATGCAATTAGACAATATTAAGCGGAACCGGGGTCCCGACAAATATTAAGTGGTTCAAGTTATTTAGATACCCGCAATTTAAATATTTTCTTAACAAGGGAAAATTATATCATCAGTTCACTACACAAATTTAAATGGTACCAATATAAGACAAGATTTGCCCGCATATGATCTTCAAATTTAATTATGAGGTGAATCGGCATAATGCCCCCAACCCACACGAATATGTATGCAAGCAGGAATAATTATATGCAACAATTATATATCATATATTATAAAATATTGGTCTCGGAAAAGGGGTCACACTCTGCTATCGGCGAACTTGGTTCCGAGGATCGAGGAATCGGTCTTCAGGTTCCAAGAAGGAGAGCTTGGCGTCCGTGAGGTAGATCTTGCATGCTCCCCTCGACGTCCTTGTGGAATTTCCCACCACGGAGGTCTTCGAGCTCGGCGTCACCGCTTGGTTTGCATGAAGGAGGGTTTCGGATTCCTGCTTCTGAATCGGAGAAGGACTTGTTGGTGGATCTTTAGATCGGCATCAATTACTTTGTGTTGGTTTGTCCGTGAGATCTTGTGTAAACAAACACCTCATCGGGGCAGATCTTGTGGAGCCATGTCCATCTCCGTTAGAACGTCCCATCAACAAGACGACACGGGGTAGTGGCACCGGAGGCTGAACAAACAAATGAGGCATGTCCCAAGTGGACACCAGATCGAACACCTTACGGGCAGGACACGCATGGGGTTCGTCTCGAGGCGGTAGGGCGCGCCCGGGGTTCACGGAGGAAGAGGGGCACGGAGGGAGGAGAGGGCACCGAGTGGCAGCGCTCGCTGGAGAGCTCGTGCGGGTCCCTGTGAGGTCGCAGACGGGGAGCATGAAAACAGAAGCCGGTCCGGCGGAGCTTGCCGATGAAGGCGAAGGCCGAGCTCGCTGGCTGATCGCGGGGACGATGGGCAGCGCAGGCCTCGTCGGGCCAAAGAAGGGCGACGACCGGAGCTGGGTCGCCTGAGGAGGAAGCGAGGCGAGGAGAGGAGGGGCGGCGCGCCACATGGATCCAAGCGGGAGGCGCTGGGCGACGGCGGTTTGCAGCTCAAGAGAGGCCGCGAGGAGCTTGGGGACGGGGATGCGGCGACCTGGGAGGAGGCCCGCTGGCGGCGTTGCTTAGGAGGAAGGAGGGCCACGAGCAGGGACAGACCGGGAGGAAGAGGAGCGCAGGCGCGATGGACGCGAGCAGAGGGCGCGTGGGCGACGACGTCTCTGGGAACGCGAGGATAGGCGCTGGGTTGGTGGTGAGGAAAAATCGAGGGGAGGGGGACTCGCGGCATGCGTGTGTATGCGCGGGTGGGACCAGGCGGGAACGTATGCGTGTGTTGGTTTGGGTGTGTCGCTGTTGCACGGTGCGAGTGCGTGACTGCGTGCGGGTGGACAGTGACGACGGGTGGGGTGTGTGCATGCGCATGGGTGGGGTGCTAGCGGCGGGAGTTGGGGTTGGAGTGGGGGTAGGGGTGGTTCTATGGTTAGGGTTAGGCTTAGGAATTTATATGGGGTAGCAGGTGGTCTGGCCGATTGGGCCTTTGGGCCGACCGGCTGGACTGCCTCCCTGATTAAAAATATTTTATTATTTTTATAAAAAATATATTTTGAAACATAGTTTTAGGCAAATACAAGATCCGGAAAAGACCGAGGTTTCGCATTTGAATAAAGATTGAGGCATTTGTAGAAAACAAATAGGGCTTTTGATAATAGTTTAGTTCAAAAATATGCATGATGCAATGATGGTGCACAAAATAGATAACAACATGCGATATTTTAATTAGGATTTAACCAGGGTGCTACAATTCGACACCACTAACAATGGATCTCGCCCTCGAGATCCGCCTCATGGTACCAGGAAGAAGGCCGACGATCTAAATCGTCTCCCTTCGTGTAGATTTTCGCGACACCACTAACAATGACTCTTTCTCCGTCTTCAAATTGGCGACACCACCAATAAGGGTTATTGCTCACGTCGTCGAGAGAACACTCCGGTGAAAACACAGATGAAGATAGAGGTCTCAAAAGGTAAGGCCACCTCTAACTTCCACGGAATGAGTATAATTGCATCGATCCACCAACTCAGTGTACAAGAGCGAATGATAAGAGTAGTCAGATATTTTGAAACAAATATTTTGAAACATAGTTTTAGGCAAATACAAGATCCGGAAAAGATCGAGGTCTCGCATTTGAATAAAGAGAGAGGCATTTGTAGAAAACAAATAGGGCTTTTGATAATAGTATAGTGCAAAAAATATGCATGATGCAATGATGGTGCACAAAATAGATGACAACATGCGATATTTTAATTAGGGTTTACCCGGGGTGCTACATACATCTTATTTATCCCCTCGATCTAATGAATCTTCTCAGAATCTCCCCTTCCCCAGAGCCTCACGCCACCAGTAGTTTGTCGTCGTTGCTTCAACGGAGCCAGAAAATATCAGTCTATCCATGCAACCTGACATGAGTATGCCCTATGGGTGCCCGATATTATCCTATCCGGTTTGTCCCAGCGAAAGCCCACGTGATGGTCTGCATATGATGACGAAGCCTAGAAAGGATTCGGGCGACCTAGGCTCATGAAAGATGAGACTCCTTAGAGAACACGGCTAGCTTTAGTTAGAAAGGTAAAAAGGTAAACCCCTAAGCTGTGACTGACTCGACCTAACCTCGAAACCTGGCCTCCCCATATAAAGGCCATGAGTGAACGACGAGGAGGATCACGAAACATCATAGCATACGCACCCACAAGATTTCATCTGCGCACGCATGTAACCCTCGGCTTCGCCATCAATCAAGAACAGACAAGCAGGAGTAAGGTTTCCCTCCGGTGGCCCGAACCTGGGTAAATCTCGTGTCCCGCATTGCTTGTTTGTTTGCCGTTCCTGATCTCCAACGCACCTCTATTATCCAAAACCTAAGTCCAGAACAGTGGGTATTAGCGAGTCGACCCCTCGTTAATTGGCGCCATTTGTGGGAACTGGGATGCTGATGTTGCAATCATGATGGCGCCATCACCCGTGATCTTCGATTCCTCTGCAACGGAGAATCGTCTCCTCTTTGGCACCATCGACTTTACCGTCCACTCGCCGGAAAACCGCCCGGCCTTTGATTTCGTAGGAGACAGAATCGACATGATGCTTGGGAGCCTATGCTTCCAAGTTGGCAAGATCGGCATGCTTCGAATCCCGGAGCGGGTGGCAACGCTAGAAATCGTGTCTGCCCCGTGGACGCCCGCGATCGACACACTGAGCGCACTCGACACATACGCGCTGACCTACACTTCATATAGTAACAACAGTTGCGACTCTGAGCTACTCGATGCCCTGTCAGGCGACAAGGCCTACGGATTGGAAAGCTACGGGAGGAACGATCTCCCCCATAGCTACATGTGCGCCGTCGTAATCAACGACGAGGAAAACAATGGCAATGGGACTGACCCGACAAACCCCAACGCCGCAAACGAAGGAGCCCTTCTGAATCCCAACGTGAATGCCCCTATGAATCCCAACGGGAACACCCCTCCAAACCACAACACCACCAACGGTGTTGAGTCGGGCCGTCCTGAGATCCATCTGAGCGAGGACGGATGAGAGCGAGTCAGGGGTGAACCCCTACCAGATGACGCGTCTCGCGACATGTTGATGGCCTACCACTGGCTCCTGGTCAAGGAGTACTTTTTCCAACAGGCTGTAAACGCTCGACTGGAGCAGTGCCAGCAGGCAGCCGACGAGTCAGTGCAAGGCTATCCGCACTCTCCTCCATCCACAGGTCCTCCTCCAAGGATAACGGCGGCCATGACACCCACAAAAGGCGCTCTCGGCTGGAGCGCATGGGCCCAGATGTAAGACGCGAGGCAACCAAGGCCCTTGACCCTTCGTTTATGTCGATGGACTCCCAGGGCAACATGTGCCCAAAACGCTGCAGGTCGCGGTTATAGCAACTAATACATACCTTGTCACCAACCAACCACCGGCCGGGGATCCACGATCCGCCGTCCACAGGTCCGCGATTGCAGGCCTCGGGCTCGTAGGAGCTGCACTAACTGAAGAGGCGGATCTGCACTAGAGAATTTGAAAATCAGGATTGATTTTATCTTTAATGGTCAACCTTGGATTGGTGTTAAGCAGGTGTGAAGGCTGATTCTAAGTTCTCTCAAGCGATGGAAGCTGATCCTTAAGGAACATGTGATGCTGGAAGGGGAAGACAATTTCTGCAACCACGTGTCCCTCCTTCTTCGAGCCCCCATGCAACTAACGTGTGGCCTGGCCACTTCACCTGAAGCTCTAGATTTGGTCTGAGCTGTTAGTTCCCACCTTTCCCTGTTCGAAACTTGGGGATGTCCTGTTGTGTGTCTCCCCTTCGTTACATTTATGTTTTCCTAGCTCTAAACCTTTATTTTCATTCTTTGTTTGCTGTAAGACCGAACCTGTTTTTTGCGGGGTTTCGTTTCTAAGAAATGGAACCGGAGGCGAGTCTCCTGTTATTCTAAAAAAAATCTTGGACACTTTTTTGTAGTAAGATCACATAAATTGAGCAGACATGCCGTCTCGTTAAAAACCCTCCTGTCGCCTTAGGTACCCTGGTAGGAAAAAGAGTGCGTAAGAAACCTGTCGGCCTGAAGAGTTTACATAGTGTTCTTACAGTCAAGAGTGATCAAGTCCCAAACGCAGTCCGGAACTGAATCACGAGAAATATCCGACAGGCCGGACTTTTCTAGCTAGGCTAAAACGCGAGTGACTCCATTGCTCACACGATCCACTTTAACAATAGATATATCCCGATAGATTTTTAAGAACTCCCTCGCCTCAAAGATCACGGGCCAGCTTGCAGAGAGATCATTCTCCATCGAAGAGATTTCTTGAACAACATGTAAACAGTCGGATTCCAACGTGGTCGGCCACCGTCTCAAATTAATGAGATGACGTATACCCTCAAGGCAAACAACAACCTCGGCTTCTTCTGCACTACCAGAGAAGGGTAGAAATTTTCATTCCGAGAGGATTGTTCGGCCATGGTGATCGCGGATGATAATATCGATACCTCCTTTCTTGGATGTCGCATCCCACCCATCGTCAACATTGGCCTTTATCACTCTCTCAGGAGGAGCTGCCTATACCGAGAGGGGTTGAGATGTATCCTTGTTTCCAGAGCCGAGCCTTGCAAACGAGCTATGATAGTTCACCAGAAAGTTAACTGAGGCATTGATTGAAGCCTTTCTGTCGCCATGGATGATATTATTCTGATGGTGCCAGACCCGCCAAATAAGATAGATGATTAGTGGCCGAGAGTCCGAATGAGCATTGTCGAGCATCTAGAAGAACCAGTCCTTGCGTGAAGGCATGAAGGCGTGATGGCGCCTGAGAGCTTTGGTGGCTAAAGGCAGAGCCTGTTGGGAACCCCAAGATAAAGGTCTGAAGCAGTACAACAACAAGCCTTCCCTCGGTAAGAAACCGAGGTTATCGAACCAGTAGGAGAAAGGAAACGTCACACAGGTGTCGCAAGCGACGCGGAAACCTGCACAACACAAACTCAAGAATTTGTCCCAACGAATCAGTGAGGTTGTCAAGCTCACCGGTTTTCTGTAACAAAGGATTAAACGTATGGTCTGGAAGGTGATGATGGTTTGAAGCAAGTAAATAGTAACAGTGGAAGATGTATCAATGGTAAAGATTGGACCGAGGTCCATAGTTCACTAGAGGTGCTCTCCTTAGATAAACAACATGGCATGAAGGGTAAACAAATTACAGCAGGGCAATTGACAGGAACTAAAGCAAGGAAGAACAATGGAATACCAGACAAAAAGATCCTATGAGATTCGATTGGGCAATACAACAAGATACATAGACCACCATCCAACTGCATCTATGACTAGTAGTCCACCTTTGGGTTATCATCCGAACCTCCTCCAGTATTAAGTTGCAAGCAACAGAAAACTGCTTTAAGCAAAGTGTGTAAGGTAAGAAATCCACTTGTTCCATGAACAAGATACCGTTGTTTTCTCCCTAGTGGCAACATCACATCTACAACCCAAGAGATTTCTGTCACTTCCCTTGGAAACTAGAGACATGAACCCACTATCGAGCATAAATACCCCCTCTTGGAGTCACTAGCAACTACTTGGCCAATATAGCTACTAACAACGGAGAGCATGCAAGATCACAAAAAACACAGACATGATAGAATCATAAAGACAAAACCATTAATCAATCTGAAATAGTAATCTCAATATCCATCGGATCCCCGCAAACACAACATGCATGATTATAAATAGAATAGATCTTGATCATGAACGGAGCTCACAAGATTTATACATGAAAGCACAAGGAGGAGATACAACCATCTAGATACTACATGGACCCATAGTCCAAGGTGGAACTACTCACACATCATACCGGAAAAGAAGCCCTCCGGGATGATCTCCCCTCCGGCAGGGTTCCGGGAAGAACTTCAGATCCCCCTGATCTAGGGACGATGGTGGCGGCGGCTACAAACGGTTTCGTGGAGTTTTGATCGGGTCCTTAGGGTTTCTGCATCAGGGGCTTCTTATAGGCAAGGAGGCGAGGCAGGGGGGGTGCCCGGGGGGCCCACACCCTGCCCAGGCGTGGGCCAGGATTGGCCGCGCCTGGGGGTGTGGCCACCCCATGGCTCCCCTCCGTCTCGTCTTCTGGATTCGTGTCGCCCACAGTAAAATATTGACTTTGGCTTTTGTCCCGTCCAATTTCGAGAATATTGATTTTCTGCTTTTCTGGAACCAAAAACAGAAAAAAACAGGCAACTGACACTGTGACAACTTGTTAATAGGTTAGTTCCAGAAAAGATATAAAAACACCTCAAAGTGTAGACAGAGCAAAGCAAAGTAGATACTAAACAAGCATGGAACATAAAAAATTATAGATACGTTTCCGACGTATCAAGGCGTTCTCTTAAGGGATGGCCCAATGAACTCGCAGCTCATCTCACATCGCCCTTGCAAGAGTACATCGCACTAGCGCATGGTGGGTGTCTTCCTCTTCTTGCCCGCAGATGGAGCATATTGGGTTCACTAAATTGATCCTTCGGTGCAAGCTGGTAAGAACGCAAAGGGACTCCGTTGTTGACCGCCAAGCAAAGATTCGCATCTTCTGCGGCACCCGTGCCTTCCACACCAGATCCCAAACCTTTTGATCACCCGTAGATGCAGTGCTTGACTGTCCCTGGCTCAACCTCTCTAGTGTTTCCTGCATGCCAATGCGTTAGTCAGATCAAACACTAGAGATTTCATTATTTTCTCCGCTCCATGCCATGAAGTCATCGTGACCCCGAGCCACGATTTTGATTCTCAAGATAGTATCCACCTCATGGGTTTCCGACCTTATTGATCACACTACTAGAGAAAAGCCTATCCGAGGCGCACCAAAAAGCCTATCCGAGGCGCATATCACATGTGCCTCTAGCTTCAAGCCTCGGGTATTTCTTATGCGAGGCGCATCTGATATGCGCCTCCTATACTTCACATATGCGAGGCGCATATCGATATGCGCCTCGCATATTATTATGCGAGGCGCATATCGATATGCGCCTCGCATATGTGAAGTATAGGAGGCGCATATCATATGCGCCTCGCATATGTTTCAGAATGCGCCTCGGATATTTATAGTATATGCGCCTCCTATAGTATCCTATATGCGCCTCCGATAATATTTTCGAAATTCAAGTTTTACAGACCACTATAAATAATAATATACAGATATTCAAATATACAATATAGTCCATAGAATTTTTCAGAAACTTGCAATTTGCCAAAGCATAATAGAACCAACATGAATACAATACATTACACATCAATCATGACATACAATTTCATACATCAAGTGTTTATGAACCACCAAGCCTGTAGCTGCCACCAAGTTCATACAAGTTCATACAAGTTCAGTGCTGCCACCAAGTATCTTGAGCAACGTAGTCTTTCCACTGCCAGAGGGACCCATCATTGCAAGGATCTCACCACGGTCAACACTGCCACCTATGCCCTTGAGGATGTGCTTGTAGTTGCTGCTGCTGCCGCCATGATCTGCCCTCGTGTGAGATGCAAAGGCTACCTTTGCGGCTGTCAGGGGGTTCTTGGCACTCAGCTTCACCTTGTACTCCACATTCTCAAACTGCATTTTTATCATACAAATATACATGTTTAATTTATTATTAAGAATAGAGTCTATTTCCCTGTCATGAAGAAATTTCATGTCAAAAGTATTTCTTTTGACTTCCTAGCGTCAATTAGCTAGCGATGAGCAGAGCCCTGTTAGTTTAGTTTGGGGTGAGCAGAGCTCTGTTACATACCATGGATAAAGAAAGTTTCATTTAAAAAGCATTTCTCCTCTACTTCCTAGTTCCTTGTACAGTTACCAATTAGCTAGCGTACTGTTGGAGCTTGCAATGGGTCATGCAAATTGCCAACCACCTAACTGGTACCTTCCTAGGTTAATTTACAGTTAAGAATTCACAGATAACCAAGATTGGAAACAGATTCATTTTATTTACCATACTGATCAGAGACCATGATCATGCTCAATTGAGATGTTTATGGAGCTCCCTAAGTCTATCAGTACTAGCTATTCATCTTCTACTACTATGCACACTTTAACACATCAAGACATAACCAATACTGTGATAACTTTCTTAATCATATTGAGAGTAGGATGAAGTTCCCCACTTCTAAGTTCAACTGAATAAACATAACTCAAACTCCTTAAACATGCTAGAAACGCAGAGAACTCTACTGAATAAACATGCTATGAATATACGAACAAAAGGCAAGAAAATGGACGCACATAAATACCTTAAGGAATATAGGAAGAGGGCCATCTTTGGTTGGCCATAGATGATCCTCCTCCATCGCGACCTCCACACTGCCGGTGCCTCCATTGTGTTGGGAAGGAGGAGGAGGGAGGTGCTCCACAATGGATAGCTCCACCCTATCATCACTGCTGATCTCCATGGATCCCCCCTCGAGAGAGGCACAGACAAAATTAGGTTCAGAAGAAAGCCAAGCACACGGCCCATATTCTGAAATAAATACAAGTATGCAACCTACCTACACCTCATAGTCCACATCAGAGCATAGCACAATATTAGCAACCAGGTAAAGACATACCAAAGGAAATTCTCAGGAGTGCAGATTATGAACACAAGGGAGCCAAAGGTGCTACTGCCCCGACACGGTCATTGGCATCCAGCCACCGCGATGCCACAGACGGAACCGAATTGACTCGGGGCTCGTCCTCCTACCAGCATACCTCAACATGGCATGTAGAAGCTCAATAAATAACGACAAAATTGTAATGGTGTGAGCAGTGCGGCAACTATCGTGCAGCAGCAGCAGTAGCAATGGAGGACGACATACATTAGTAGTAGTAGGAGGAGGAGGAACGGAAGGGTTACCTCTTCGACGTCGACGACGGTGCCTGGACGACATACATTTAGGGTTACCGCTTCAGGTTACTCAACCAAACCAAACCATGTGTCAATTAGAAAGACACAGCTTCTATCATATCTATTGCATTTTGCTGTTCTTCCACAAAGGACATGGACGTATTCAAATATATATATGTAAAAAGATTCTATTACTGTGACGATGACATGTATCTAAAAGGATTCTAGCACAAGTACTGAACAGAAGCTACAAAGCATTAGCTCCCCTAATCTAAGTAACCAGTAATAGGATCAGCATGCCCTAATCCACTTAATCAAATATTACATGAAATTGAGCATCAGCAGGCTCCTCTCCTTATCTGCACGAGCACAAGCAGGAGCATAAGAAGTCGAAAGCTTGCATTTTTTAGGTTTAGACACGGATTGGAGATTATATCGGGAGCTTACCATGGTGTGTGAACTTGAAGCGGGCAGATTGAAGCCGTGGAGGATGGTCTCCATCTCCAGTGCCGGCCTTAGCTTCAGCCACGGCCCCCTCTGTTTTAGTGCCTTACCATTAATTATGTTGGAAGCAGAACCATGCAGCCCAAAGTCCAGAGCCTCGGCGCCCTCGACGCGTGCGTTGGTGAACCACTTCACTTATCTACCGGTGCCTTTGAAGCAGAGACCTATTCCAATAAAAGATAGAACCTGAGAAGATTCTTTTTTTATAGATATAAAAAACCTGGAAAGATTTCAGCAGCATAATTAATGGTTGCATCTTGACGATAACTTGTGAAACTTTCTAGAGAAGATTCATCCGGAGGAACCGATTGGGGAGAATCTAGATGATTATTATGTGACCTACACGGCTGGACTGATGTACTATCGGGCAGGGCACAACACGTTGAACAGACGAGGGACACCGCCGGGGAGGGCGAACCGGATGGGGCAATGGGGAGCAGCAGGGGTAGTACCTGGGGATCAAGGACGCGGGAGGCGAGATGGAGAATGCCACTGCCACATCGCGAGGGCGACGTCGCCGTCGTAGATGGCCACCGCAGATTTCCCGGTCTCCGTGGCGAGCAGGACCGAGCCGTCTGCGGCGGCGGACATCAAGTCCGGCAAAGTCGGTGCCGGCGGACACCGGGGGGCAGCGAACTTCGAAGGCAGACCTGGAGATGGGGAATGAGGAGGAGGAGGAGCCGGAGGTGGGGATTGACAGGGGCGGCTGCGGTGATGGAGACTAGGGACTAAGCCACTAAGGGAGGGGATTGGAATGACCACGGCCCACGGGGTGGGATTCATTCGGGCGGCGCACCGTTGAAAACGGGGAGAGAGGTAGGGACGCGGGAGAGAGAGGTGGTGGGCTGCGACAGAGAGGGGAGGGTGGTGGTATCCTAACCTGGGGGAGACGGAGGGGCTGGGGTGGCCGCCGGCGCGTGAGGATGGGAGGCGTCAGGAGGGAGAGAGGCGTTGGGTTGAGGTAGGGGGACTGGTGCTGGTCTGGATCAAAAAGTGGTGCCAGCTTATGCGAGCCTCCTATAATTCAAACTATAGGAGGCGCATATAGCAATATGCGCCTCGCATATGCGGCCACCTACCAGCGCCCGGGCCCGCATGAGTTACTTGAGGCGCATATGGCCATATGCGCCTCGCATATTGTCCAATATAGAAGGCGCATATAGCCATATGTGCCTCGCATATTCGTGCACCTACCAACACGCGGGCCCACACAGAATATGCGAGGCGCATTCTGGTCATATGCGCCTTGCATATTATCAAATATAGAAGGCGCATATAGCCATATGCGCCTCGCATATTCGTGCACCTACCAACACGCGGGCCCACACAAAATAGGCGAGGCGCATGGCTATATGCGCCTCGCATATTCGTGCACCTACCAACACGCGGGCCCACACAAAATATGCGAGGCGCATTCTGTCCATATGCGCCTTGCCTATTTTTATACTAGAGGCGCATATCTTAAAGTGCGCCTCGCCTATTTTTATAGGAGGCGCATATGCTAAATGTGTCTCGCATAAGCATGTCTCCTATAGCCTTTTCTCTAGTAGTGTCAGGAGAACCGCTCTTGGAAAGAAGAGGTGATACGTGAGTGTTGGAAACCTTATTGATCAGCACTAGCCGAGATGATCCCCTCTTGCCGTCTACTTTTAGGGCACCTGGGCGCGGAAGCCAATTGTCTCGGAAAATTTTAACCATAGAGCCTGCACCAATCCTCCAGATCATCCCTTTCTTCACAAGCTCTAACCCAAAGACCAGGCTCTGCCAAGTTTGCGACTGGTTTCTAATAAAAGCAATGTCAATTAAGTTCCTGGCTGGGTAATAGCGAGTTTTTAGGAGCCTTGCGCATAAACTATCAGGGAACTGCAGCAACCGCCAAGCTTGGCGCGCCAAAAGCGCCTGGTTAAACACGCGTAGGTCTCTAAAACCCGTTCCGCCCTGTGCTTTTGGCTGCGTCAGTTTCTCCCAGGATAACCAGTGCATTTTCTTCTTGTTCAGCTCATCGCCCCACCAAAAGTTCTGAATAATCTGCTCCAGGTCATCGACAAGTCCCAACGGAAATTTGAAGACCCCCATAGCGTATGTGGAAATTGCCTGGAGGACAGACTTGATTAAAATTTCCTTTGCACCCGACGACATATATTTTTCACACCAGTCGCTCGCATGTTTGGAAAACTTCCCTTTCATTGTTTTGAATTTCCCCTTATTTAATCTTCCTTCATGTACCGGCGGGCCTAGATATTTTTCTTCAAAACAGTGAGTCTTGTACTTGAGAATATTTTTCATCTCATCTTGCACAGCTGTCGAGACTTGGTCTCCAAACATTATTGAGCATTTTCCTAAACTGACAAGTTGATCAGTACCAAGCTCATAATTATCTAGGATGGATTTTATCACTGTTGCTTGCTCCACCGATCCCTCAAAAAATACTAGGCTATCATCCACGAACAAAGGATGAGATATACCAGGGGCCATCGGACATATGTAAAGCTCACGTAGGTATAGATTTTCGATCTCCTACAGAATTAGATAAGATAAATTGTCAGCAACAAAAAGGAAAAGATACGGTGAAAGTGGATCACCTTGGCGAATGCCCCGAGATGGAGTGAAGGAGTCCAACATTTTCCGTTAAAGCGAATAGAGTATCGCACAGTGGTGACACACGCCATTACCCACTGTATCCATTGACTGTGAAAGCCCAACTTCGCTAAAACCCCTTCTAGAAATCTCCAATCAACGCGATCATACGCTTTGGCCATGTCCAGTTTGTACGCACGGAAATTCCTACGAGCTGCTGAGCCCGTTTGTATAGAATGAATGCATTCGAAAACCATCAATGCATTGTCCGTTATAAGGCGTCCAGGGATAAACACACTCTGGGTGGGAGATATGATATCCTGGAGCACTGGTCGAAGCCTGTTGACAAGGCATTTTGAGACCACTTTAAAAATGATGTTACATAAACTTATAGGCCTAAAATCCTTAAGCTTCCCAGGGTCGTTTCTTTTCGTGATTAAGACAATGACAGTGTCATTAACCCCTTCCGGCATCATACCCGAGGCAAAGAATCGCTGGACACTTATTTAGGATTAGAGGGAGTATTATTTTCGCTCCCTTGTTTTGAACTAACTTCGGTTTGAAAGTAATACAATAGCGCAGACCCTACATTGATTTTTTAAATAATAAGAATCCAAATCTGAGTATGTCATGACATCAACCTGAGCGGCTGGGTTTATATATCCACACCCGTAACCAAGTGAGCTAGGATCATTTCTTAACTGTTCAAACTCATTGTTTCCATTGCTACAACTTCCGTTCAAATTTGAAAGGTGAACAAAATAAATTCCTGAAAAATCTGGCAAGGCCCAATTGCATCACAAGCCAGATATATGTTCTTCTGTGCCCAACTCGATGCCAGATGTGGATGAAAGTTCACAAAAAAAAAGGGCCATACTTACCAAATAAAAAAAAACTCCAACGACACTTACGCGTTCAACAAGGCCAGCTCGATCGCGACCGTCCCTCCAACGTACACGTACGCTCTCTTGCACGTTCGGTCTACCAATCCGAAATGCCATCAGCTGTACTGTACGTTTTGATGTTCTATGACAAATGCCTACACTACATGACATTTGGAAGCTAGAATCGATCGAAGATATCTGGTCGCGAAATTTCAAGCAATCAAGCAATCGATTGATATTGATGGAAACATACAAATCACCAGACATGATTAAAAGATGCACCGACTAAACAGAACGAAGCAACGATGAGAACAAACATGCACGTGAAGCGAAAGTGCACTCTCACATGAACTAAAACCAAACTTTTACGATACGGGGTTCTCTCTTTTATTGGTGCAGGTACGTGCGTGTTGATCCAACCGCACCGCGTGCCTCATGCGCGCCTAGTAGTTGGTCGGGAACTTGGACTTGATGGCCTCCACGACGCCGCCGTCGATCTGGAGCGCCCTGGCCAGCACGTCCGTGGGCACCGGCGGCGACGCTCCGAACAGCGCTACGGCGAGGGACTGAGTGCCAGGAAGCTGGCTGTTGAATGCCGAGATGGCCACGGCCGGCGCACCACCGTTGTTCTTCTGGAAATGGAGGAGGCCGCGTGGGAAGACGAAGATCTCGCCCTTGCAGACTGTGCGGCCATAGAGGTAACCACTGGTCGTGACGAAGCCGACGTCGAGAGAGCCCTCGAGCACGAAGATGATCTCGGTGGCGCGTGGGTGGGTGTGCGGCGGGTTCACTCCCCACGGCGCGTAGTCCACGCGGGACATGGACACGCCCAGGGTATTGAGGCCGGGGAGATTCTCCACGTTCGCCGCCGTCACTGCGGAGCCGACCGGGTTGTTGGTGTTTCCAGGCTTAGCCAGCACGTTGGAGAAGAAGTCGTTTGCCGTCGCGTTCTCCGGCCTCTTGCAGGGGAACCCGTTCAGACGCAGTGCTGCAGGAGATTATCTGTTCAGGCAGTGCTGGAAAGACAAATTACGGATACACGGAAAGAAGAGCACACTTACGGCCTTTGAGGGATTTGTAGTCGGCGACACAGAAGTCCTGGAGCATGTCAGGGTCGCCGGCGAGCAACGGCGCGGCGAGAGCCAGGAAGACAGCGCAGGCGGCGAGGAGGGCCGCTGGGAGCTGGTTGATGGGCGCCATGGTCAAGTGCTTCACTGCGTAGTACGTACCCAGTGCTACTGCTATTTGGGCTCGAGACTAGTGAGCAAACTGATGAATGCAGGTCAGGATGAAGAAGGGAAAGCATGCAGCGCTTCTATTTATTTATAGAGGAAGAACTAGGGTGCCGTGACTGAGACGTGATCGATCGATCGGTTGATCGATGCGCATGTGACTGGAGTTAATTGGACCTAGTACCACTTTTAGCTTTAGGACGATGCATGCTCTTAATATACTTTTGCCAGTGTTTACCATCGAAGCAAAGAAACAAGGTGTATAATGATGGTGAACGGACAAATTTATTATTTCGTCTTTTCGGAATCATGGAAAATCTGTGCCCGTTCAAAAGATCGAGAGAGGATGAGAAGATAGCTCTAAACAGACTAGCAAGTTATATTTGGCCATTGCGTCCAGGCTAGCTACCATGTGTCTACAGACTGCAGTTCTTCTTTCACTCTCCTGTTTCTGTTAGATGAAAATTTGTTTTTGTCAATAAAGGGAACATGTTAATTTGAAGAAAATACCAATTAACTGTTTGTTTTTTTATATGTTTGCCAAAAGGACAGCGCCGAGCGTCCCCCGAGGATCAAATCCCTGTATCCTCGGGCCGCCAGCCGTCCGATCAAGTGATTTTTGACCCTCTTATCAGCGCGTCCGCCTCCTCTTTCGCTTTTTGACCGTCTGATCAGCGCGCCCTGTGTTTCTGTTAGATGTAAGCACGCTCCTTTCAGTTGTAAATTTGTTTTTGTCAATATATAGAACATGTTAATTTGAAGAAAATACCAATTAACTGTTTTGTTTTTTATAGGTTTGCCAAAATGTGACTTTGGCGTGATATTTCTTCCGTTATCTCTGAAACGGTGAAAGTAGGGGAGGCGCATGGAAACCCACCGCATTTTCTTGTGACTAGCGTGCACGTCACACTGTGTGCAACTAATGCAGCCCTTCGTACAACTCGGATTAGCACGTGTTGCCAAGAGGATCTGCTCAAGATTAGGTAGCCGTCCACACGCCAAGACCAACAGAAATGTTATATAGACTCCCCAGATCTATATTAGGGATATAATTACCTTCTGCAATGAGCTATATATTGGATACCTAAATACGATATGAAGGCGTAGAAGCGTTAACGTCATTAAACTAGCGTTGATGCATGCCCAAATATATACATCAACATATGGCAGCTTTGCATGGACAGCTAGCAAGCAAAAACAACTTACCTGTAGTCCCATCAAAACAAGAGAAAAAGCAAAAGCAACTAATTAAATGAAATGTTAGCTTTGTCTTATGTCAAACTTCTAAAGTCTGATCATTAATTATTACACTTAGTATAAACTAAGATGAATCTAATGGAACAAATACCCGTTTTTGGGAAGATGCTTGGCTAGGTGATACCCCCTTAAGTAAACAATATCAAAGCCTTTTCAATATTGCCCAAAGGAAAGATGTTCTAGTGGCCGATGTTTTGTCTCATAATCCTTTGAACATTATGTTTAGACGTAGTCTCACAGGAAACAAATGGGAGCGCTGGTTGCATCTTGTTGCCCGTCTAGCTCATGTGCGATTGTCGGATCAGGCCGACAGTTTTACTTGGAACCTCACACCATCGGGGACTTTTACGATAAGGAGTATGTACCTCGATTTAATGAATGATAATACTATGTTTCTAAAAAATTATATTTAGAAGACGAAAGTTCCACTGAAAATCAAGATTTTTATGTGGTTCTTATATAAAAGAGTTTTATTAACAAAAGATAATCTTGCTAAGCGTAATTGGAAATGGAAGTCAAAATTGTTGGTTTTGCAATCAAAATGAGACTATCCAACATTTGTTCATCGAGTGCCCTTTTGCAAAGATTGTGTGGAGAATTTTCCACCTAGCTTTCAATATTCCACCCCCTACAAATATAACTAATCTTTTTGGGAATTGGCTTAATGGTGTGCCTAAGAAAGATAAAGTTCAAATACGCGTAGGAGTTTGCGCGTTACTTTGGGAAATTTGGAACAAGAGAAATGATGTTATTTTTAACAACGTGAACCATGGATCTTTCTTGCAGGTTATTTCGATGGCTATCCACTGGACCCATACGTGGTCCTAACTACAACCAACGGATCAGCGACAGGCGCTGGTTACTGGATCCAACCTTTTGGAGATGGTAGCACAGGATATATGCAGCCAGTGCAGCTGACATTCTGAGTTGAGGATTACATGTTGATGCAGTTGTCACTTCTTTTTAAGTGGCTTATTCATGTATCGATCCTCAGCGACCCGTGATGTAATAACTTTGTAATACTCTTCGTACTTTAATAATGAAATAAAGGTCGCATGCATCAATCGATACAGAGATCGGGGCCAAGTCCCCCTTTCGAATTTTTTTTGGTGTTGTAGTTATCCATAATGTTTCTATATGCTTGGCCAAACCGATAGGATATAGACTTAGGTCAAATCAATTTTTTAATTAATTTGGAATAGATAAAATACATTTTACTTATCTTCATGACCCAATTAATTATTTCATACCTAAAATGACGTCGCTCCTCACAACTATAACTTGTTTGCAATGATGCTTGTATAGATAGAGGATGTCAAGAAAAATCTTGAATTAACTAGGGTGCTAATGTTTTATGTTTATCTAATGTCATGTCCAAAGTCTTCATAAGGTAGTCAATAGTACAACACTTTTGATGGCTGATATTTTTTTGAAGAATTGCAATATCCTTTTATTAAAACTAGATTCAATTTAAGTGTTGTGGTAATGCTACAACAAGCTTTCATGACTTGCATATGAAAAATCATCTACCAAGATATTTTTTAAAGCATGCGTTTTAGAATTATCCACAAAGATATTTGAGATTACAAGTACATGCAAAGACATACATACACACTATAATACATATAAGGTCACCAAAAGTTTTGCATCAAGGGATGCTACTTTAAATGGAAAATAAAAAGGAAACATTTTCATTACACACCATAGTTTAAATTTACAGCAATTGTAAATTAGATGTTTAAATCGCGTAACAAATAATATTGTATTCTAGACATTGCTATCACATCATTAATTTGTTAAATGTTATACAGATGTATAATAGTTTAAATTGTATTTGTAATAAATGAGTTATAAACAAGTAAAAAAGTTCAGTATAAATAAATAATATTCATTTATTTTAATACATATGGTGTATGTTGCAATCTATAGCCCCTAGCAATATATTTTCATTTGTTGTTTAATACAAGATCGTAATTCTTGAAATTATTCATGAAATTGCATTCATAAGCATGGTATCATAAGGATCATGCAAAAATTCAAAATTCAAAACCTTATTTAAAATTCTATTTCTAAAATATTTATTTGTTATTGTGAGGAAATTACAAGGAAATTTCTAACCCCATTTATTTTAATAGTAATATTGTTCATTGATGTCCTAAATCATTCCATAGATTGTTTTTTTTAAATAGTAGGATCAATTCCGACCAGTAAATGAAATCCTAGGAAAGAAATAAGAAAAAGGAAATGAAAAACAAAAGTAATAGAAAAGAGCTAACCTAACCACTGAGCAGACCGAACGACCCAGCCCAGGCCAGTGCTAACCTACTCCGCACACACGAGGGGAGTTTTGGAAATATTCCCTAGATCAAATAATAAATGATGTTTATTATCATATTTTTGTTTATATACCATGGTAATTGTATCAATCATAAACATTAGTACATGTGGGGCATGTAAACAAACCAAGTCTCTAGGAGTCTATATAACTAGGTTATTGATCAACCGAGGATGATCAAGTTTTCCTTATCAATTAACAATACGATCATATCATTAGTAAATGATATGATGGACATGCTTACACTACTAGAGAAACACTTATAGCTGTAGGGCTTACCGCTGGCGAACAAAGAAGTAGGCTGCGGGTGATAAGACCTGCTAGGTCTACCGCGTGTTATCACCGGCGGATACGTAGGTTCTCCGGTGATACTTCAGTTATCGCCGGCAAATAGTGTCCGTATTCGCCAGGGATAAGGTGGGCTGGGTCCATCGAGATGGGCCGCGAACTACCGTTGAACAAGTGCTACGTGGGCTACCACTGGCGAATATATTCCTCCTTCGTCGGGGAGAAGGTGGGCCGGGTCCACCCGAGCGGGGCCGCGAACTAGCGCCGGCGCATTGAATATCTCTTCGCCGGTGGTAATAAAATAGCCATGGGGAATGAGTTTCATATTTGCTGGTGGTAATGTACGCCACCTTACCACCGGCGCCTCGTGTCTTTGTTCGCTGGCAGTAAAGTGGCAATACTCCAGCCGCGAATATCACCCACCCACCACCACCTCCCCATTCATTTACTCACTTATTCTCCATTGCAACTCGACCCAAACCTATTCCTAGCTCATTCCCCTACTTCCCTCACCACATTTTATATAGCTAATTCAACTATGTTTGAGATATTCTAGCAAATCTCGCTCTCTTCCGCACGCACCAACCTTCTAGAGCTAGCTAGATCTAGATCTCTCTCTCCCCACCACCTTCTCCACTTGTCTATAGATCTAGATCTAGAGCACAAGAGCCCGACGTCACCGCACTCTCTCTATGGTCGACGTGTCATCTCCAGTGCTCATCAAGCTCGCGTCAATACCTATCAATCTAATAGGTAACTAATTGGTGGAATGTGTGCATGCATGCATGTATTTCCAAAAGAAGCCGTAGTTATGTCATTTGTGATGGCGGAATCGTCTTCATACATAATGTACCATTTGCATTGTCTTGGTGTGCAGGTACATTGAGTTGCCAATGTTTTGTCGGAATGTTGATTAACTTCCATGCTGACGAATTTCTAGCTCTCCGCGTGAGTTTTTTTGCTAAGGTCATGTTGTTTAGTGAAAACAGAGACGATGGTTCTAATCAATTCTCTTGTTGTGCAGGAGACAATGGTCTTCACGGTGAGGGAAAGCGACGTGGATAGATACATGCAACACGCGATGACCGACATGTATCGAAATAACCAAACACATATAAGGTGTCCGTGTAGAAGATGCAAACTAGGGTCCATATTCAACCCCTCTTCAGGCACAGTGGAGGAGCACCTGCTTAGGTATAGTTTCACGGAGAGCCACACTCAGTGGATGAGTGATGGTGAAGATGATGATCATAATCATGGGGCGGCTACATCTGAAAATGAGGAAGACAGCCAGGAACACGACAATGAAGACACCGAAGAGGATGCCGCACACGACGGCTAGGATGAAGAAGGGGAACATGGTGAACACCATGTAGAAGATGAGGACAAGAATACACCGCTAACTGTAGTCGTGCGGGACCCTCATGTTCAAGAACTTCTCCTTATCAGCAACACATCAACTGACGCCAAAGCTACCAATAGATGGAAATCTAAGTTTGCGTAATTGGAGATAGACTCGAGAACTCCATTGTATGACACACCTGATCACGAGGCGGAGGAGAACCGCTTGAGAGTAGCTCTCGATCTCTTGTAGATGAAGGCAAAACACCGATGGTCCAACAAAAGCATGGACGCTCTCTTCCGATTGCTGAATAAGAACTTTCCTAAAGATTACACGTGTGCTAGTAGTCTAAATGAGGCCAAGAAAATTGTGTGCCCTCTTGATTTACCGCACATAAAATACCACGCCTGCCTCCGTGACTATATAATTTATTAGAACGAGCATGCGGACAAGACCACATGTCCAATGTGCGGTGCTGATCGATACAAGAGAGGGACAAAAAAGGTTCGCTGAAAATTTATGTGGTACTTCCCTCTAAGGCCCCATCTGCAGCGGTACTTCGCGGACCCCAAGGAAGCAAAGCTCATGCATTGACACACGGAAAGAAAGGAGCTGTGCTGCACGATCCAGAACGGGTTGAAAACCTAGTGCTGACACACCCTTCGGATGCAAGATAGTAGAGAGCATTAGACGGACGGGTTGAAAACCCAGTGCTGACACACCCTTCGGATGCAAGCTAGCGGAGAGACTTAGACGATGAATACTACAAAGAATTCGGGAAAGATCCAAGGAACATCAGGCTAGGTGGAAGCAGCCACAGACTCAATCTGTTTGGCAACCAGAGCAGCAAGCACAACACCTATCCCGTCTTTGTATGGATGAACAACCTCCCACTTGGTTGTGTCTGAAGAAGAAGTACATACACATGAGTATGCTAATTCAAGGACTGACACAACAAGGGAGCGATATCAACCTACATCTCGAGCTACTAAAGGAGGAGCTAGACACGCTATGGGAGGAAGGGGTAGAAACATGGGACGACTATCTAGAAGAACCTTCATCGTCATGCAACCCTATTATTCTCACGTGACTTAATTGGACTAGGGGAGCGGTTCAGAAGGACTAAAACGACATCAAGGGTATTCTTGATACGACCCTCAATGGCTTCTCCGCCAAGGTCTCCGGCTGTAACATCCTAGGATTAGCAGCTAGAAATAGCGGGAACACATGTGTGTGCATTGCATTCATGCATAAATCCCAGAATTTTTTTAGCAAAACTAAAATGGTGTAGAGGGATCGAGATCTCTCTTGTTCTGCTAGGAAATGAAAGGAAAAGTGTGATATATTTCGACATGACCTTTGCTCATTTTTATTATTTTGGGTAAAAGAATTCAAGAGTATTTAAATTATGAATTTGAAACTTGAACTGGTTTTAATCTTATATTAGATTGGTAATTACTATATTTAAGGTAATTCACTTAATTACGATTAAATAAGAAAATGCAAAATGATTAAGTGCAATAAAGAAAAGTAATATAATTCAATACATAAAGAAGGGAATTCTTTGTAACTTGTCCATACAATGTTTCGAAAAGAAAAGAAAAAAGAGTACTATAAATAAATAAAAATAATTCTTTAATATAATACATCATTAGCTTGCTCTTAATAAATAAAATATGTACAAGTCACATTGATTTTACAAAATTTAAACAAAAGAAAATTGAAATTCAATTATATATGGAAGGTGAAGTACAATAATAAATAATATTTGAATTCTTATTTATAAACAAGGTATATAATCACAAAACCAAAGATAGATTAACTTTATTAATATTATACAATATTACATTGTTATTACAATTATCTAAATAAAAGAAATAGTAAAAAAGCAATACCACTAAAGGAAAATAAATGCTTTATTAAATAAACATTAATTACAATGTCTTTACAAATGAATTACAAAATGATAAAAGAAATTCTTAAACTATTTCTCTGAACCAAACCTATTTCTATCTTGTATCTACATGTAACTTCTTCTTGTACTGTTTGTATCTGCAAGCAAACAAAGAGAACAAAAAGGAGATAATACAAATATTAAATGTTAGTATTATTGCTCTCATCTTGAAACAGTGTGATGCACTACTAAAAATGCATCATTGAGCAATATCTAAATAGGGGGAAGTTTCACCAGAGGTAATATATGTTCCTATGTTCATAAGTGCCTTAGTACCACATCAAAGGCAGGATTGATCATCTCCACAACATCATACCAAGTATAAGATCTTGTTATTTTATCAAGCATAAATTGTTAGGAGTAAGATTATCCTAAGAGTTACAACCAAATGGGGTGCAAACTCATCACACGAAGATATCAGGCCACTAATAGTATGTTCTTTATCTAAGAACCAAACTAGATCTCAGACTATGCATCACTGACCTAAATTATGATAAATAAGAAATAACAGTTTAGCACATCAGCCAAACTTGTTGCTGGTTGTTTTTGGGCACATTCTAATTACTGGAAGCACCACCACAACAAACTAGCACCACAAGGGCCACATGGGCCAATACTATTCCATTAAGCTCTAGCTTTATAACTCAAGAAAATTGCAGATAAACAATAACACATCATCTTCCTAACTACGAAGCTAGGAATCAGTATATGAATTCTTCACTGTTATCGTAGTTGGGAGATCATTAGCGAGATATAGTTCAATCACAATAGCCAGCAAGGACCAAGTCCTTATTTGACATTTATGATGAACCATTTCAGCAATTACTTGCCATGAAAGCAAGTAAGGGTCTCTATACAACATAGAATTGTTCACTTAAGTAAACCATAAGGAAAATCATTACAAATAGTCATCAAACATTCTCAGTATTAATATCCAAAGCATTTGCCTCAAGTCTAGATGTTATCAAAATGTTACCAGCCACAGACATGCATCAAGTGGGTATAAATAACAAGAGTAGTTAGGAAAATATCCAGAGCATCAACATCACTGCAAGAGTCTATTTAGGCCCAAAAGTGACAACTAAGCCAAAAATCAATAACCACAGAGATATCATCACACGAGCATAAGAAGGCCACTACTAGAACAAAAGGGGGAAACCCTAATTATGGTTTGATGCATAGAGAGAGGAGTGAGGGAAGAGAGAAAGAGAGGGAGAGGGGACTAAAGAGGAGAACTTACCAGTGGTCCTCGCTTAAGCTCGAGAATAGGAAGCGGACCGGTGGCGTAGAAGAAAGCACGACGGCACGGGGAGCACCTAGAGGAGCTGCAACCCGCGTCGAGCCACTCTCGCGGCGCATAAGCACGGGAACAGTTTCATGGGCGTACACCTCACTACCAGAGAGAGTGAGAGTGATATATATATACAGAGAGAGAGAGAGAGAGAGAGAGAGAGAGAGAGGAGGGCACTTGGAGGGAGAAGTCTCAAAGTTTGGGATTAATTGGTGTGTATAAATCCCTCACTATGCCCTCCTTTATATAATGGGACCATTGGCGGAGCTCTAGTCAAATTGTTGGGCGGGCCATCCCAAAGAAAATGCCAGATTTTTTCCTTCTACGGAATAATTTTCCTCTATATCTTCAGTATTTTGGTCTGAGTTGGATGGGCCATGGCCCGGTTTGGCCACAACATAGCTCCGCCACTGTATGGGACTAAAGGAGAGGAGGAGGTGGGAGGCCACCTTGGCTGGCTGGCCAAGGCCTCTTTGGGCCCCACGTGGGCACCAAGGGGCCCAACCGGCCACTCCTTCCCTCTCCCCTTTGGGTTCCCTCCCTCTTGGGCCTTTCCTCTTGGGGAATTGCCCCATTAGGCATGGGCTGCCCATTAAATCATATTCAAATTATTAAATAAATATAAATAAATGCATAATTCAATAATTAACATATATTTACATATTATTTAATTCATGTTGCACCGAAACTCCTTTCGGACAACTCCGGACACCCTTCGGACTTTCCCGGAAACCTTTCGGTTTCCTCTTGTATTTTCTTTGGTGATTCCTATGATACCAAAATGACATCCGAGCGTTGTCAAACCATTATGTGTGTTACCGTAACGGTTATTGAACACTCCAGACATGGTCGAAACCCCTCTCGAACTAATGATCATCAGGAGGACCTGGATACCCATAATGATCCCTATGTATTCCATGAGAATCTTTGTCATTGAACCATTAAACATAGGGTCATTTTCCCCTTTGTTACTTTGATTCTTTACTTGTGTGAGACCTGATCAACGACATCGCCATGTCGGGTTCAATCACGTTACTGACAAGTACAACTTTACTCGTTCCGATCTATGACATCCCCGTGACCTAGTCACACGCTGCAGCTTTATGGATGTCATGTCTCCGAGTGGGCCCAGAGTATCTCTGCGTCACGCGAAAGAACAAATCCTGCTCTTTACCATGCGCCTCTACATGCCCCACTGAATACCCGAATACACCTTTATGATGACCATTTTAACAAGTGATGTTTGTTGCAAACAGGGCACTCTCGGGTGACAGTGATTAAATATGGTCTCACGGTCTAAGGGATTGGTTACTATGTTTCCCATTCATTGTAACGGCGAACTTCATAATTTGATCGTGTTAGAATTCCTGTGTTGGCATGTCCATCACTTCCATTCACCTAATTAAATGACCCCATTGTTAATTGACATAAATGTCCATTATCAGGAAACGCCGATCATCGATTGACCAATGAACTACTGTCTAGAGGTTCACTAGGGACTCTGGTGGTTTACATATCACACGTGTATTGACATGTGTATTGACGTTCCTATCAATATAGTTATAGCATGATATAAAACCTATTATGAACTTAATGAAATATGTTAATAATCTATTTATTATTTGCCTCTAGCACATATTTCCATCGGCCTTTTCCTAGTAGTGTTACCCAAAACTAAGTATTGCAACACGATCAAGTCATAAAGTTCATCTTGCGATAATTAGAACCGTAGTATCCTACTCCTTAGATCGTAAGATCATATCTAATCACTATCACCCAAGGCTGCCTTGATTACATCAACTGTCACACCGTAACAGGATGATCATAAAGATGTCTCTCAGGTATTCCAAAGGGATATGTTGAGGCATATGCATCGAGATCAGGATTTACTCTCCCGCATGATGGGAATATACACTGAGCCCACTAGGCGAGATTACATCCCTAAAGCCGCGCAGCGTATGACTAGGTCATAGGGAAGAAATATCACGGGAACGAGTTAAGCAACACTTGTCTGTAAAGAGATTAACAAGGTATATATAGTGATACCGATGATATCAAGGTTGCCTTAGAAAGTTTTATTTGAACATTATAACCTTTCTAAATATGCAATTGTTATATAAATCTGAAGTGTTATCAAGTAGAACAGAGAAAACAAAAATAGTTGTTAGGACGTCTACCCGTACAAACATTGTGTACGTCCTGCAGCTGAGCTAGAAGGGTATGCATCGCAATCTTTGAGAGAAAGAACCGTGATGTCACATGCTTTCTTGAGGAGGTTGCTGTAGCGTTGGCTGATCTTAGTCCTGCTGCTTGTATCTTCTCGCTGTCTGCCACCGACGAGCCAGGAGGAGCAACCATATTCTCATCCACAATGGAAGACCCAGAGCTCAAATAAACTTGAGTGTAAGATAGGGGAAACCACAGAACTCAGAACGGAGTGAACCAATTAAACTTTGCAGCAGTGTCAAGGAAGACGCAGTCAAAATTATGTCATCCACATAGAGCAGGAGATAAGCCATATCAGGACCACGACGATAGACGAACAAAGAGCTGTCGGTCTTGGCACTCAAGAACCCAAGTGATGCAATATACGAGGCAAATCGCTGAAACCATGCCCGGGGAGCCTGCTTAAAACCATACAAAGATCTGTTTAGGCGGCACACCTTCTCAGGAGCATTGGGATCAATAAAACCTGAGGGCTGTCGAGCATATACTGTATCATCAAGTGTGCCATTCAGAAAAGCATTCTTGACGTCCAACTGATGAATAGGCCATTCACTGGAAAGAGCAACCGACAAAACTGTCCGGATTGTGGCGTGTTTGACCACCAGGCTGAAAGTTTCACCAAAGTCAATACCTTCACGTTGCGTGAATCCTCGCAAGACCCACCGTGCCTTGTATCGATCAAGAGAACCATCAGACTTCAACTTGTGACGAAAAATCCACTTGCATGTGACTATTTGCATTGCGAGGTGGATCAACGAGGTCCCAAGTGTTATTTGAGAGAAGTGCACTGTACTCATCGATCATCGCAGCGTGCCAATTCGGATCCTTGAGCACTCCACGGTACGTCTTCGAAAGAGGAGAGAGACCCTCAACATGAAGATCGAATATGGTCTTCGGCTGCACCACTCCAGTCTTCGCACGCGTGAGCATGCGATGCGACGGTGGTGGAGGCGGAAGTCGCGGTCGGAGGACCGGAGGTGGCGGCGACGGTGGAGGAGCCGGTGCAGCGGCCGCACGTGGAGAGGATAACTCCCCAGAAGACGTGTCGGATGGCGAGGTAGACGACGGTGCGGACGCAGGCGATGTGGCAGTCATGGGCGTCGGCGGTGTCGGGGGCCTGGCAGGGGAGGCAGCCGCGGCAGGCTGCCGTGCAGCAGCGGCAGGCTGGGGCTGCCGTGCGCCAGCGGCGGAGAGACCCGACGAGGGGGCCTGCGAATCCGAGCATGGCGCGGTGAATGGCGTGGCGAGGGGGTGCGGCGGTACCAAGTCCTGCAAAAAATCATAGTGTTGCATAGATACAGGAGTAGACGGCGATGCACCCGTGGACGCAAATGGAAAGATGGACTCATCGAACACAACGTGTCGAGAGATGACGATCTTCTGAGTGGACCAATCAAGGCAACGATATCCACGATGGTTGGAAGGGTACCCAAGGAACACGCAGGCGACAGAGCGCGAAGCAAGTTTATGCGGCGCGGTTGCGGCGGTGTTGGTATAGCACAAGCAACCAAAAACACGAAGATCAGCATATGAGGGATCAAAACCATGGAGAGCACGGAACGGAACCTGCTTATCTATGGCCTTGGATGGTAGCCGATTGTGAAGAACAACGGCAGTGTTGAGAGCCTCAACCCAATAACGCGGTGGCATGCTAGACTGTACCAAAAGAGTACGCGTGATATTGTTGAGAGTTCTAATAATGCGTTCAGCTTTCCCGTTTTGCTGCGATGTATATGGACACGAAAAGCGGAGTGCTATTCCATGTTTTTGGGCAAACGAGTGGAGAAGGGAATTATCAAACTCACGACCATTATCACATTGGATAGATTTGAGACACGCATCAAATTGAGTTCGGGCAAGCATGTGAAGGGCGGACAAGTGAGAGAAAGTTTCAGATTTACGTCGAAGAGGATAACCCAAGCATATTGCGTAAAATCATCAAGACAAACAAGATAATACTTGAAACCAGAAACACTCTCAACGGGGTGATGTCCACAAGTCACAATGAATAAGTTGAAACACTTTAGTGGTTACACGAGAAGACGATTAAAAAGGAAGACGCACATGATGACCTAATTGACAAGCATGAAATAAACTAGATTTGACTTTATTCTTTTCTAAAGGAACTACTTTGGCGCGAACTAGAGACTCCATGACAGGCCGTCCGGGGTTCCCAAGACGGCGATGCCAAAGCGATTGATCGACGACGACATGTGCTTGTGGAAGACTCGAAGAAGGCTGAAACGAGTAGAGGGGACCCGAACTATTGGATCTGATAATCTCGGTCTTGGTTGGAAGATCCTTCACAAAAAAACCGAACGGGTCAAATTCGACGGAAATATAATTATCGGTGGTTAAGCGACGAACTGACATGAGATTTTTGATGATATTAGGAGCTACCAAAACATTACGGAGATAAAGGGGACGATCCAAGTTGGGAGAAACAAAACGTGCATGTCCGGTGGCAGTGATGGGAAGGGTGGAACCGTTACCGAAAACAACAGCAAGATTAGAAAAGGAAGGAGACACGGAAGTTAGCATATCGGGATCGTAGGTGAGGTGAGATGACGCGCCGGTGTCCATGACCCACTCGCGGGGGGGAGGGGGGGCTGCAAGCCCATGGTCTGGAATTGCTGAAGTAGCGCCGCTTGGTCCCATGATGCAGCCGGTGTTGGTGTCGCCATCGGCACATAGCCGCTATAGCCGTACGGGGCATAGCCATAGGGCGATGGCGGTGGCGACGGAGCGACGCCGTAGGGGCCTTGCGTGTAAAACTCATGAGACGGGGCGGACGGCCGCGGGGGCGTAGTAGGGCTGACGTGCGCCAGCGTCGCCGGCTGAGCCGTGTGGCCACATTTGGATGGCGCCGTTCCATGGGTGTTGCGGCGAGGGCCACGTGAGAGGCGGCGCGGCAGGTGCTGGTGCCGCGGGGGCAGGACCAGCGGGGTTCGTCTCAGTTTTGGCGGGGGCAGCGTCCTTGGCAGCATCCTCCTTGGCTTGCTTTTTCTTGCCTCGACCGTTGCCGCGACCATTGCCTGTGTTGTTGGAATAGAAGGTGGAGTCGGTAGCGCGGCCGCGGAGACTCTTCTTCTTCATCTCCTGCAGCTGGAGCATGGAGCGGCACTAGGCGAAGGTCGGTGTAGGGACCATAAGGGAGATGAGATCGGAGGCGCCCTCGTACTTGCCGTTGAGGCCGTTGAGGCTGTGGATGACGAGCTTGGCGTCGTCGACCGGTGATCCGAGATCGGCGAGGCCGTCAGCGATGGACTTGAGCTTCTGCAGATAGTCCATCATGGTCATGTCGCCCATGCTGATTTCGGCGAGTTCGGCGGAGAGGAGGAGCTCACGGTTGGTCTTGTGATCATTGAAGAGGCTGTTGATGGCGACCCAAACCTCGGCGGCGGAAGGATCTTCGCCCGGGGTCATGACAGCGTCGAGGATCGGCAAGGAGACCGAGCCATAGATCCATGACACCACCGTGGCGTCGAGGAGGTTCCACTCAGGCGTTGGAGAGGACGAAGAGGCTCCGTCGAGGTGATCGAGGAGTGCATACTTGCGGACGGCGTCCCGAAAAAACGTGTGCCACTGGCGATGGACGCCGGTGTCGAGCGCAAGTTCCACGGGTACGTGGCCCTTGATGCTTGAGAGGCCAACGGCCTGAGCGTGCAGCGAGGTGAGGGAGAATTGCCTGGCGGGGACCGAAGTGGCGGCGGGGAAGATCTCCTTGTTGGCGGCGTCCTGCGAGATCGCTAGGGCATCATCGCGCGCCTTGGTTGCGTCGATGTCGCGCTGCCTAGCAGCAGCGGCGTCGCGCTCGTCATCGGAGGTCGTCATGGCATCGTCAGTAGGGAAGAAGGGGGTAGCGTTGGGCGGTTTCGGAGAGGCAGCGGAAGTCGGCGTCGGCGCAGGTCCTAGCTAGGGTTTGCGTCTGATACCATGTAAGATAGGGGAAACCACACGTTAGGTGGCCTTGTATTGCTCATTAAATAGGAAGGTTACAAGGAGTCCCGGTTGCATACAACACGGACTATACACAAGGAATATACACGCATACATATCCTACACCTATACAAACACGTCTAGGATATGTATTCTAACATTGAGAACAAGCAACCAAGTGCTAGCTAGAAGCAGACTTGGGAGTAACATGCACACACAAATGAAAAGGTGATCAGAAAAAAATGAGGGAGATCCATCTATTATATATTTAGAAATTTTCTTTCTTATATGGATATGCTAGCTCTTATTATTGTTCTTTCTTATACCTGACTTTCCTTTTATAGTTCTCTAAAAAATTATGGGATTCAAAATCTAAAGTTAACCAAATCATGCCTGTAAAATGGTAGGAGAGTAATCATTGCTTTCCCTAAAACATCTCTTATTCACGAAAAGTTAAAATCAATACCAGCAATTCTTGGGGCTTCTCATGCGTTGAGATGTAAACTTGTAAACTTGCATCTTAGCAACGAATATGCAGAAACTGTGATATGACTTCCTTCCCTCTTGTTTATCTCCCAATGGTACTAAGTTCTAAATTATCAAACTTTCTTCTTTGCACACTAGTGGAGACATGACCTCTAGTCCGGGCCGTAAGGGTCTTTAGTCCCGGTTTTTGAACCAGGACTAATCAAGCGGGACTAGAGGCCCAACTTTAGTCCTGGCCCAGTTACCAGCCGGAACTAGTGGGTGTCCACGTGGCTGCCCCTGCGTGCTAAGGGTGCACCCCCACTAGTCCCGGTTGGTGTTATGGACCGGGACTAGTGGGTCTCTGTCGCGGCAGCATTTTGCCCCTTTTCTCTGCCGCGGCAGAGATTTCATTTTTTATTTACTTATTTTTCATTTCATCATATAGTTTTTGAATATTTCTACGCTACCACATATCGTACACATTCGTGCATATAAGATAACTTGTATTACGATATCGAGATACAAATACATACAATTTACATAGTTACATGGAGATCACAAAATCTTGGGACTAGAGCACGTCTGTTCAATTACATGGAGATCAGTAGCGCCTATTCACACTAAATTCTCCGGCATCGTCTACGATCTCTTTGACAATAAATCCCGCCAGCTCCTCCGCAATTGCTAGTACGCGTTGCGTTGGTAGTAGTTGATCCCGCATTCTCTCGAACTATATATAAGAAAAAGGAGATCAATATGAATATCAATCATGATAACAAAATGTGACGGCAATAAAATGATGGTGTGAATGTGTTGCTTACATTGACTCTATAATCATTGTGTTCGGTGGTAAACGTGCGAATGAACTCGCATACGTAGAATCCACATAGATTCGACCCCTGTGGCTGCCTCGCGCACTTTACAAGAATAGAATTCAATCAAAATAA
Organism: Avena atlantica; assembly: GCA_910589765.1. NCBI lineage: Eukaryota > Viridiplantae > Streptophyta > Magnoliopsida > Poales > Poaceae > Avena > Avena atlantica. Next base: position 426,481,598 of record OU342738.1, read on the forward strand.
TAATCTAGCATCATTATTGTATTGAACTAGAAGTAAAGAGATGCGTGAACATATCACGTGCTACTTACCGAGACCGCCCTAAATGTCAGCTTCTCACTAAATACACCAGTAACCTCGCGCTTGAACCGGATCAAAACTCTACCCGACGAAGAAAATGAATGAATGAGTTATTCATTACCTGATATCTCAGGAAATCAACGAAAGAGACCGATATAGCTCGAAAATTACTTATGTAGCATGTCCTGCATGCTGCGAAAATATTCCAGGTTTCTCTTTGATGGGTCCATGACATCAAATCTTCCCTTATCAAGCTGAATGTCTAGCAGAACCCAGTGGAAGCTGCAAACGTTTATATATACATCAGTAACTCATCAGTTACACTTATTATCTACTAATCAAAAGTGAATGTGTACAACAGAGTAAGACCCTCACCTGAAATTGTAAGGAAACAGTATGTGGTCGGAGAAATTTTGCTCCATTAGAAACCTTAGAAGGTTTTCCTCTGTCTCCTCGGGGTTATCCGTTATCGTGGTTATATGCACTTTATCTGGGTCAATGAACCCAATATTGTAGATTCTTCTTCTTTTACATTCCAGGATCTTCATTCTACATAATAAGGATAATCACATGTTCTGAACTAAACAACTGAAAACTAAACATGTAGAAAATGAATTCAACAACTTACAGACAATAGCAGTTGAGGATGGATTTGTCCAGGGCGTCAAGATGGTATAACTGGAACAGTTCTAAAAACTCAATATGTACCACTTCGGTTCTAAAGTAGTACTCATGTGGGACTTTGGCTACGATCATTATTTTCCCCTGCTTCATGACCGCCGAGTACCATTGATGGAGATTCCGCATTTGTGTTGGCAGTTCTCTCAGCCTCTCTTTGATGACCAAATCCTCACCTGCGACATATTTAGGGGCTAGTGGCATCTTGGGTAGATGGTCGAGTTGGGGGCCTAACAGTTCATCAAGAGTAATTTCCATGCTGGCCGCCAACTCCGCAGCTATTGACATATCTATTGGCTGTTGTGCGAGGAGTGGAACGTTTTGTGAAACCACCTTGAGGGGTGCGATCGTTTGTTTTGCCTATTGTCCGAGAAGGGGAACGTCTGATTTTTTACTGATTGCAGTTTTAGTCCCGCTTGCACCTGTGCTTGTTGGTTTTTACCGCTTGCACTTGATTTGCTCTTCGCCACTTCTTTCTAAAGTGTGCGTAGATAGTCATCTGGCTTATGGTGCAACTCATATTGCGATGGTGTGTTCAGAAAATCAAGTGCATATGCCTTTTGTTTCTCGGTGTATACCGAAGCGGGCTAGGGTTTCTGTAGGGGTTCGTAGCATGGAAAACAAAAAATTTCTACCGCATGAACACACAATCAAGATATAATCTATGATCAATCCAAGATCTATCTACTAGATTGTAGCAACGAGTCGATAAAATACTAACCCTCGAAGATCCAAAGCGGTTAACAAGAGCAGATTCTCGTGGGTGATGTAGTCGTACACTTGCCGATCTCAAGATCGCGTAGACGATCCTTTCGACGCTGCGTTTCGGCAGCGCTCCCGCAGTCGATCACACGCTCGGTACTCGATGAAGACCTTCCTCTCCCTTGTTCCAGCAGGCAGCGGAGGTTGTAGCACTCTCCTCGCGATTCCGGCAGCACGACGGCGTGGTACCGGAAGTAGAGGGGAGATCTCGCAGGGCTTCGCCTTAAGCCGGAGCGAGTATGGTGGAGTATGAGAGAGGCCTTGGTGATCTAGGGTTTATAGGGCACCAAGGGGATGGTGTGGCCGGCGGCTAGGGCTTGGGGAAGCCCCAAGTCGCCGAGTTGGAGGGGAAACCCTAGGCGGCGGCTGCACTTGGAGGTGGAGGCGCCAAAGCTAGGGTTTTAGGTGTGAGGGAGAGGGGCAGCCCTACCCCTCCTTATATAGGTGGGAGGGTACGGCTTGGGAGGAGGGAGTCCTCCTCCAACTCCTCCTCCTTGGCCGGCGGGTGGAGGGAGGAGACTTCCTCCCCGAGTAGGTTTCCTACTCTCCCTCCACCAAGCAAACTTGCCATTTGACTTTTCAAATTGGCGTTTGACTTTCAAACTAGGATTTGATTTCTCTCTTTATTTTGCCCAGACAAGTGAACTAGTACATGATGCAACCATTCCACATTGTCATGACACATTCATGTACCCTTCCCCTCCGGAGTGCCGGACCTTCCGGACCCTTCTAGAACATTCCCAGTGAAAACACCGGAATCATTCCCCAACTCCGAAACAGGACTTTCCTTATAAGAATCTTATTCTCCGGACCATTCTGGATCTCCTCTTGATATCCCGGATCCCATCAGAGACTCCGAACAACATTCGGTTTCTTACTCATCATTCCATAACTACTCAACAACATCGAATCCTTAAGTGTGTCTCCCTACGGTTCGTAAATTATGCGGACATGATCGAGACACTTTTCCGATCAATAACCAATAGAGGAATCTGGAAATTCATATGGCTCCCACATATTTCTATGATTACTTTGCGATCGAATGAACCACTTACATACGATACCAATTTCCCTTTGTCTCATGATAGTTTACTTATCCGAGGTTTTGATCGTCGGTATCTCTGCATACCTAGTTCAACCTCGTTACCGATAAGTACTCTTTTCTCATTCCCGTGATATGTGATCCCTTGTGAGCCAGTCACATGCTTGCAAGCTAATTGGATGACATTCCACCGAGAGGGCCCAGAGTATATCTATCCATCATATGGATGGAGAAATCCCACTCTTGATCCATGTGCCTCAACACATACTTTCCGAACACTCAATGCCACCTTTATAGCCACCCAGTTACGGTGTGGTGTTTGATGTCATCAAAGCATCCTTCCGGTGATGGTGATTAGCATGATCTCATGGTCGAAGGAATTAGGTTACTATGTATCAGAAAGCTTATAGCAAATGAACTATATTAAATGACTTGATCTTTATGCTATGCTTAACTATAGGAGTATGTCCATCACATCATTCTTCTAATGATATGATCCTATTGTTAATAACATCTTCTATGTTCATGATCAGGAAACCATGATCATATATTAACCAACAAGCTAGTTTAACAAGAGGCTTTACTAGGGACCCTTTTATGTTTACAAATCACACAAGTATTAATGTTTATGGTTAATACAATTATAGCATGGTATGTAAACATTTATCATAAGTATGAAGATATGATAATAACCACTTTATTATTGCCTCTTGGCATATCTCCAACAGTCTCCCACTTGCACTAGAGTCAATAATCTAGTTTCAAACCTTTGTGTATTCAACACCTATGGCTTTCTGGTGTCGTATGTACACGATTGCTAGTGGTCAACTGATCTTCGGATCTGACACTTCTAGGTCCGTGTGTCATTGCATGTCTTTGTGTCTCTACGCATCACTCATTCTCTAATGAGATGGCTTTGTATAATTTTGGTCCTTTGGTGAGACCTTTAGTTCTTTGGGGTTAAAACATGTTGATAATATTGTCGTACAATATATCTTCATAGTATTATCCCACTGTGAACTACACCTAGTTTGATAACAAACTACTTGACACAAATGCCCTCTTTAGCTGCTATTATAGCAGTCATATACTTACCCTTTTGTTGTAGTATCTGTCACAATGTCTTAACTTTGGAACTCATCCAAATCCATTATGGAACTTACTTTCCATTATATTGTGCCACCCTTAGTTTAGATTGAGATAAACTTAATTTGTACTTTGTGACAAAACTAGTATCAATGTAATTCATTTACAATGAATTAACCATCTATTTGTCACTTCTACAAAATAATATATTCTTAGTTCTTTTACAAGATCATAAGAATATCTTTACTATCGTCCAATAATCATCTTATTAATCATTCTGGTATATGCTCATAACATTGAGAACATAGGACATATCTGGATTTGTACACATCACATCATGATTGATAAAATACTCTTTGTGATTATATCTATCAAGTATCAAAAATACTTAAATCTTTATTCAATCCTTCATGTGCAACAAGAACTTTTTTTGTAGTTTCTATATTGAACTCATTCAATATCTCATCTATGTACTTCTGGCACAACCATATTGGCGTCACAATTTATCCATATAGACATTGATGCCAAATATTCGGGTTCTGCCTAAGCCTTTCATCGAGATGAAATTATTATCCTGTGTTAATAAAAAGATACATCATTTCCAATCAACAATATGTCTTCCACATAATGTATTAGAAACATGTCTTAGCGCTCTCACTTAATTTCTTGCAAATGCAAGCATCTTCATCATCTCCGACGAATTTAAACTCCTTTAACAGTTTCATCATAGTGAAGATTCCAACTCCGCGATGCTTACTTCAACCATTGAAGTTTGCATATGCTTTTAGCATCCTTTGAATTAACAAAACCCTTTGGACTGTGTTATGCACATGTCCTAGGTAACAATTCTATTAGAAGAACTTGTTTTGTTTATTCAACTACCACATAACAAAATTATATGTAGTGGTTGCTACATTAATCCGTCTAGAATAAATATCGCTATGAAAGATCAAATCTTGTCATATACAACCTTTGAACATTGTTGTGAACTCTTTCCCAACATGTCGATTATTTCATAGATGTGAAACATCCATGTCTATTTCTTTATAGATCCAAATACGACTGTAAGGTCTTGTACCTTTCTAGAGGGTCTTTCAAGTTCAAATCTTGATCTCTCGTATATGGAAATATCACGGATTTTATGGCTTCAAGCCATTTGACGGAGACAGGGCCCATCATCGCTTCTTTGCATGTAGTCGGATCATTATTGTCAAATAATGATTTAACTCTCAAATCTTGGTATTTGATGGTTTACCCGACCTACTTGTTTCAATAGGAACTTAGATATCCGTGACCACAACCTTTGAGGCACATGAGCCATGAGCATTGTTGCTGCCTCCGGAACACTTTTCGGCGCTGCGCAACTTTGCACATATAGCTAAGGTTCTTTTAACCTTATCAAAGTTCTATTGTCCTCCCACTTAACTTTTCACGGAAAATTTCTTTCTCAAAGAAACTTGACGTTCTAAGCGACAAACATTTTTTTGTCTTTGGTGTTATGGAGGAATACTTAACAGTTATTTGAAATAACATACAAAGACAGGTTCATCCGACTTTGGTTGCAAACATCTTTCTTATGCATAGCATACCAATGTTTAAGAAAGGACAACTTGGGTTTAATCCCAAACCATAACTATATATGGTGTCATTTCAACGGATTATGATGGAGCTCTTTTCAGTGGAAAAACGGTAGTCTCTAAAGCTTTTAATCTTTAAAATATAATGGCAATTCTATGAATTACACCTTCGATCTTACCATGTCAAACAAGGTTTAATTACATATCTCGAACGCTCAATACTCTTATGGTGTTTCGGGAAATATAAATCCACGGAACAATTCCTTAAATCTTAGGTATTATGCTAAACTTGTAACTCAAATATCTTCCTTTATGATCTTATCATAAACTATTTATATTCTTGTTGCAATGATTTTGCTCTTCATCTTGAATAGTCTTTGAACTTTTCAAATGTTTCATACTTCATCCTTATTAAGTAAATATTCATATATTCACTTAAATTTTCGGAGATAGCATATGAAGTTGAAATCCATCGCTCTTGACTACACATAATGGACTTCATACAACAATATGTACAAGTTCCAATAAGCTTGTCATTCGTTCCCTTTTGGCCTATGAACGAAGTTTTAATTATCTCTAGGAAAGTTTCACAAGCGTCATTTGATAAAAAATCAAAATGACTCCAAAATTCCATCCACATGGAGTTTCTTCATGTTTTCTTTCCATTATAATTTAAACGGCGATGTCACTTCCTAAGTGATCTTTCAATCAATTTGTCTTTCGACATTTTAGCACTAGTTTTATGGATGTGATTTCTCCAACGAGATTTGTAAATCATCCATCTTTTATGGATTACGGCAATTATTTGAACAACCCTTTTGTTCTCATAATACCTAATAAAACAAATCCTGAAGGCAAGCTTTGATGTTTAACAAGCAGCACAATAACCCTTTATTTGTTCTCGATGAACATCATCACATATTCTTTTGCTAGTTACTTAGGCCATTGTAGTTCATGAATTGTGTTGTTTCGTATGACGATTCACACCACCTAATTCAGTATCAAATACTTAAGAACCACATTGTTTAATAAGCAAAGAATATAGCCATAACATGTATATCATCTATATACTTAAGCTGAACAATTCTAGTCTTTTATTTTCTGCCATATATTTATGAGATTCTCTTTCAGTATTTCCTTTTCTGTTTGAAAGAATCTATCAACATCAATAGTGGAGCCATATACATGACACATAGTCCAAATCATGTATAGTAAAATACCAATGCCTTTGGACTTGCACTTTGAAGTAGATCACCATCATCAAATGTTTGGTGTTCTTTCAAATTCCTTTCTTTAGTAATCTCTTGGTGTAGTAAACATTTTACCTACATCAAATATTCACCCTTATCATGGAATTATCCATGATCAAGCTACTTTTAGCTTATAACGATGAATCGCGAGTATAATGTTGCTTTCCAAAACCTTTTGGAGGATTAGGACAACTAGTGTCTCCAACCTTTTGCAAATTCTCATCAAATATGAAAATATGACTTTTGCCATATTATACTCTATCATGTTGCAACCAAAACTTCATTTCAGATATCACGATATCTTCCACACATCATGGTTTCTGAAATAACTCTTTCAGATCCTAGATAACCTTGATATTAAGACAATCCTTTGAATATCAAGAATCATGGAGATAAACATGATACTTATATACTAACACTGGAATTGTTACTCTTGATTTAATACCAACTATTAAACTTCATGGAGTAACCGGAACTTATTGAAAGTTTGCAATGGGACTTTTAAACTTTAGATTAACACTTCAAAACTATACGATACCAGTTTGTAAAGTAACTAACCAGAATTCTATAGTTCTATCATCTCAATTAAAACTAAGCGCAAGGTGGTAAACGGATGCCAATGACTACAACAACTATGCAAATTCAATTTGATTTAAATTATGATAAATAGTGTTCAACTTTTAATCATATTGTTGTTGAACTCCCACTCAAAACAATATCCCTCACATTGTTTTAGTGATCACACGAACCAAATCCACCACATCAAAACCGATCATCACGAGAGTTGATGTAGCTTCAATGGCGAACAATCAACATGTTCATCATATCTACTATATGACTCATGCTTTACCTTTTGGTGATCCGTGTTCCGAGACCATGTCTGTACATGCTAGGCTCATCAAGATCAAAACTTAGCTTCCGCATGAGCAAATCTGGCTTGCTCACGTTGTATACACTCGCAGAATCTAACACACCCGATCATCTCGTGGTGCTTCGAAACAACGAGCTTTAGCAACGGTGCTTACTAAGGATGAACACTTTAAAACTTGAAATTGTGTGCTTGAGGGATCATCTTATAATGCTACCGTCGTGAACTAAGCAATACAAGATGCATAAAAGGATTAACATCACATGCAATTCATAATATGTGATATGATATGGCCTTTCTTCTTGTGCTTCCGATCTCCATATTCAAGCACGAACATGATCTCCATCATCACCGGTGTGGCGTCAAGGTCAATGGCGCCGCTTCATGGTTGTCTTCCACCAGCATCAACTATTACACCTACTTTGAATAATAGACACGCATGACTTAATGGAAACAACCATATGGCTCCTGCCGGTTGCCAACTTACAATAAGGAACATTGCATACATCATATATAATCACAATCATGGCCATATCACATCACAACACATCCTGCAAAACAAAGTTAGACGCCTCTAATTTTCTTTGCATGTTTTACATGGTTTGGGGCTTTCAATAAGTGTCGTTCTAACTTACGAACAAGAACCACAACATTGATACTAATATTGTCAATCACCCGTTGTAAATTGAATCTTAACTATGTTGGGAGAAACAGGCACCGGCAAAGCCACTTATGCAATACAAGTTGCATGTCAAGCGTGGAGCAAGTCTCATGAACGATGTCATGTAAGGTTAGCCCAGGCCGCTTCATCACACCATCCCGCAAGATGCAAAGTACACAAGAAGCAATCGACAATAAAAGCATCAACGACCACAATTACCATTGTGTTCTACTCGTGCAACAGATCTACATATAGACACGACTCTGATACCACTTTAGGGGTTCGTAGCATGGAAAACAAAAAATTTCTACCGCATGAACACACAATCAAGATCTAATCTATGATCAAGCCAAGATCTATCTACTAGATTGTAGCAACGAGTCGATAGAATACTAACCCTCAAAGATCCAAAGCGGTTAACGAGAGCAGATTCTCGTGGGTGATGTAGTCGTACACTTGCCGATCTCAAGATCGCTTTCCGGCAGCGCTCCTGCAGTCGGTCACACGTTCGGTACTCGATGAAGACCTTCCTCTCCCTTGTTCCAGTAGGCAACGGAGGTTGTAGCACTCTCCTTGCGATTCCGGCAGCACGACGGCGTGGTACCGGAAGTAGAGGGGAGATCTCGCAGGTCTTCGCCTTAAGCCGGAGCGGGTATGGTGGAGTATGAGAGAGGCCATGGTGATATAGGGTTTACAGGGCACCAAGGGGAGGGTGTGGCCGACGTCTAGGGCTTGGGGAAGCCCCAAGTCGCCGAGTTGGAGGGGAAACCCTAGGCGGCGGCTGCACTTGGAGGTGGAGGCGCCAAAGCTAGGGTTTTAGGTGTGAGGGAGAGGGGCAGCCCTACCCCTCCTTATATAGGTGGGAGGGTGCGGCTTGGGAGGAGGGAGTCCTCCTCCAACTCCTCCTCCTTGGCCGGCGGGTGGAGGGAGGAGACTTCCTCCCCAAGTAGGTTTCCTACTCTCCCTCCACCAAGCAAACTTGCCATTTGACTTTTCAAATTGGCGTTTGACTTTCAAACTAGGATTTGATTTCTCTATTTATTTTGCCCAGCCAAGTGAACTAGTACATGATGCAACCATTCCACATTGTCATGAAACATTCATGTACCCTTAACCTCCGGAGGGCCGGACCTTCCGGACCCTTCTAGAACATTCCTGGTGAAAACACCGGAATCATTCCCCAACTCCGAAACAGGACTTTCCTTATATGAATCTTATTATCCGGACCATTCCGGATCTCCTCGTGATATCCCGGATCCCATCCGAGACTCCGAACAACATTCGGTCTCTTACTCATCATTCCATAACTATTCAACAACATCGAATCCTTAAGTGTGTCTCCCTACGGTTCGTGAATTATGCGGACATGATCGAGACACTTTTACGATCAATAACCAATAGAGGAATCTGGAAATTCATATGGCTCCCACATATTTCTATGATTACTTTGCGATCGAATGAACCACTTACATACGATACCAATTTCCCTTTGTCTCACGATAGTTTACTTATCTAAGGTTTTTATCGTCGGTATCTCTTCATACCTAGTTCAACCTCGTTACCGATAAGTACACTTTTCTCGTTCCCGTGATATGTGATCCCTTGTGAGCCAGTCACATGCTTGCAAGCTAATTGGATGACATTGCACCGAGAGGGCCCAGAGTATATCAATCCGTCATATGGATGGACAAATCCCACTCTTGATCCATGTACCTCAACACATACTTTCCGAACACTCAATGCCACCTTTATAGCCACCCAGTTACGGTGTGGTGTTTGATGTCATCAAATCATCCTTCCGGTGATGGTGATTAGCAGGATCTCATGGTCGAAGGAATCAGGTTACTATGTATCAGAAAGCTTATATGACTTGATCTTTATGCTATGCTTAACTATAGGAGTATGTCCATCACATCATTCTTCTAATGATATGATCCTGTTGTTAATAACAACTTCTATGTTCATGATCAGGAAACCATGATCATATATTAACTAACAAGCTAGTTTAACAAGAGGCTTTACTAGGGACTCTTTTATGTTTACAAATCACACAAGTATTAATGTTTTCGGTTAATACAATTATAGAATGGTATGTAAACATTTATCATAAGTATGAAGATATGATAATAACCACTTTATTATTGCCTCTTGGGCATATCTCCAACAGTTTCTTCTTCTCAAAATGTGCCGCCACTTCGGCCTTTGATATCGCTGCAGATTCCGCATTAGTACGATCGTAAGGTCTGATGGGAAGATTCTGATGAGGCACTGTTGGGAGGGGCGACATTTCCCGTTTTAGGCTGCCGCGTCCTTTAGTACTCACTATCAGAGCACGCTTCCGCTTATTGTCCTTAGTGGGCGGCGAAGACTGTTGAGCCTGCGGCGGAGATCGAGATGGACTCGGGATGTGGTGGTCGTAGTCATCATGGGGTGGGCTTCTTGGAGGTGATGGAGGTGGAGGTGAAGGAGACCTGCGACGACTCGGAGGCGGTAGTGTTATCCTTGGAGCCGAGCCTGGAAACTGTATGTTGTTCTTTTCCAGAGAATGATCCCACCAAGTACTTCTCCTAGTGTGATCTCACCTTTAGGTCCAAGGATGTCAATCTCCATTGACTCCCACTCCTTTACGATTTGATCCACCCCGACTTTAGCATAGCCAGGTGGAATCTCATGGCCATGTCAACGTGCATCAGGCGGACAAGGAAAAGCCGATCCGACCGCCACCTTCACAGATACATTCTTCAATTTTTTATGGAGCTCACAAGGTATCTTCTCCTTAATTCCATCCACGGGGTAGTCGGGACCGCCATCTGTAGTATAGGATGCATCGTTAGATGGTACCTCCGAATAAGCGATGCTGCTTCTCCGCTAAGATGGGTTGGCGGTAATATCGAGTGGAGGATCTTTGTGCAAGCGAGCTATTCCTCTAAGTTCGTCGATCTGCTGCTGCTGCTTGTCAAGTCTTCCTAGCAGCAGCTTGAACTTGTCTGCCTCCGCCTCCTCCCCTTGTTGCTTTTCTCTTCCTCGGCTTCTATAGGTACCTTGGTCCTTAGGAAACCCAGTCTCCCACGTGAAACTCCCGTCAAGGCCTCGGACTCGTCATGTATGTTCGCGATTCCCGAGGACCAAGGTCAGCAAGTCATTCTCTCTATCGGGATGAAACTGTTTTATTCCATCTTTAATATCTTTGACCACTTTTAGCCATGCAGTCCTGGGTACCTTTATCCCGTCACTGCAAACAAGGTCCCCTCTAAGTTCGTCATATTTACTCCCATGCCCAAGGAACCAATTTCTTGCCCTCAAATCCCATTCTTCGCGAATTGGTTCTGATATGATCCCTTTATTATGAAGCTCTTTCTCTTTTGCATCCCACTTAGGCATGGCAGCCGTGTAGCCCCCTGGCCCCAAGTTATGGTGATATTTCTTCTTCGCAGCATTTATCTTGTTTTTTCTGACTTTTCCTGTGTAACTCCTAACTTCCTATACAGCACAAATGCATCCCAGTAAGGCTGCTGCTTCGCTAGATAGCCTTCGAATAATGGGGTTTTCTTCTCCTTCTGATATTGTTGCCATAATGACTTCTTCCAGTTCTTGAATAGTTCGTCCATCTTATTTAGTGTGAACTGCTTGACTTTCTTTCTCATTTCAGCAGTCTCGTCCTCAGTGTCACATTCTGGCAGCTTGAAATGTCCCATTAGGTCATAAAAAAGTTCATCTTTGAACCTATCGTCGATATACACATCACTCCATTCCGCCTCTTTGGGCTTATTCCACTCCCTAACAGTGATCGGGGTGCGATCTCTAGCAATAACTTCGCATTGTTGTACAAATAGTTGTTTTGTTTTCTTTGGTTCCAATGGTTCGTCGTATCCTGAAACCTCTGTAATTTCATAAACAGTACCCAGGGGCAATTTTTTGGCTGGGCCGTGCTTGGTTTTCTTGCTCGATGTAGAGGCCTAAGAGAAGAAACATTCGTCAACATTATATATATACAACTAGGTACATCTAGTGACGATCATCGGACATCATATATATATATATACCTCGTCGGTCTGTGTTACGCGTCCATGGGCTTCTTCCTCTTGTCTGTTGGTCTCCTCTCCCTCACCGTATGAGTTCAGATACCTCGAGGGAGATCCCTCATCGGCATCGTGAATCATATCCTCGAGCAAGTGTTCTGAATCTAGGTCTCTGCGGACTGGGGGACTAGGTGGATCCATAGTTCCTGCAAAATGCACACAATATTTATTTGAACTTAACAAAATAAAACCTAAACCCCTAAACCCGGAGGTGCGGTGGGCGGTGGCCGGTGATGGTGGCCGCGGGAGAGGCGGGCGACTAAGTGGATTCCCGCGAGAACCACCACCCTAACCCTAACTCCGGTCACCACGCTAAACCCTAAACCTGGAGGTGCGGTGGCCGGTGATGGTTGCCGCGGGAGAGGCGAGCGACTAAGCGGCTTCCCGCGAGAACGACCACCCTAACCCAAACTCCGGTCACCACCGAGCACCAACACTCTAACCCTAACTCTAACTCTGGTTACAAAGAGGGTCTTACAATAAAAATACATATTACACTATTATATTACAATAAAAAACCCTATAATAAACATAACTTACAATATTAAACTATAATCCTAAACTATACATTAATAGTTGAGAGAGAGGTGCGGGGAGGCGGGCGCGCGGCGGTGGCACGGCCGGATCGGGCGGCCGACGTGGAGGGTGGAGGCACGGAGCGGGTGGAGGCGCGGTGGCGGTGTCAATCGAAAATCCGGCATCCTGACGGCGATTCTCTGTTCGTGTAGCCTCCAAATCTCCTGGTGCGTGGAACGCACCGGGGGAGAAGGGCCCTTTTAATACCCACCCACTCTAGTCCCGGTGCGTGGCACCAGCCGGGACTAAAGGGGGTCTCTAGTCTCGGCTAGTGCCACGCACCGAGACTAGAGGGGGGGCGTTTCGTTTTTCGCACGCTGGGGCTAGATCTTTAGTCCCGGCTGGTAAACTGGGTCGGGACTAAAGGGAAAAATTTGCGCGCCCTGGGCCAAAAACCCCAGCGCGCATGTGCTTTTTTTTCAATAAAAAATATCATTTAAAACATTTAAATTATACTTTTTGCATACTTGTGAATTTGACAAAACTTTCAACATGAAAAGTTCTTGAATTTGAATATTAATCCAAATCCATTTTTTATTTTATCAAATAATTATTTTAAATAGTCAAATTATTAACCATTTTGCCATTATCAATTTAAAAATACATTAACTATTATTTTTTGCATATTTTTATATTTGACAAAACTTTCAACACGAAAAGTTCTTGAATTTGAATAATTAATCCAAATCCATTTTCTGTTTTATCAAATAATTATTTTAAATAGTCAAATTATTAACCATTTTGCCATTATCAATTTAAAAATGCATTAACTATTATTTTTTGCATATTTTTGAATCTCACTAAACTTTCAACATGAAAAGTTATTCAATTTGAATAATTAATCCAAATCCATTTTCTAAAAAAGCTTTAGTCCCGGTTATATCCACTAACAGAGACTAAAGATATTTCTGATGGGTTTCACGGCATAGTAAATCAAAATTTTCTACGGATGCGAACAAAGGGAAAGCCCAGATCTAATCTAGGAGATGCAAACAACGAGAGAGATTGGATTAGGTCTTCATACCCTTGAAGATTCGCACAACGGAACGTTCGTCGGAACGTGGGTGATGTAGTCGTACTCGCTTCTCCTCCTCGCGATCCGATCCGATCTAGCACCACAAGTGGCGGTGCCTCCGTGAGATGCACACGTGCAGCACCTCGACGTCTCCTCCTTACTTGGTCCAGCAAGTATGGTGGAGAGACGGATTGGATCTACAACACGACGGCGTGGTCTATATGGTGGAGAATTTCTGCAGCAGGGCTTCGCCTACAAACAGTCGGGAGGGAGAGAGGAAGGGCAGCAGGGCGGCTAGGGTTGGAGGGGAAGGTGTGTGGGGTGGTGCGCCCCCATCCCTCTTTATATATAGGGGTGGGGCGCCGCCCTATCCCCTCCCCCAATCCCAAACCGGCGGCCCCAAAGGAGGAGGAGTGGGGGGCAAGGAAACCCCCCCCTTCTAGAAGCTCTATCTAGGGTTTAAACCCTCTTTGGCCGGTTGGGCCCTATGGGGCCTTGTGCCCCTGGCCCAATGCGGCCAGGGCACTCCCTCATAGGCCCATTCCCCCTCCCGGAAGGTGGGGCCACGTTGGTCCCCTTCCGGAAGGTTCTAGAAGCTTCCGGTACAATACCGATTAACCCGGAACAATTCCGAACTCCAAAAACTGCACTGCCTTATATGAATCTTATTCTCCGGACCACTCCGGAACCTCTCGTGATGTCCCGGATCCCATCCGAGACTCTGAACAAAAACTCATAAACCAATTATCCAACCTATCCTAGCGTCGAGACACGTTAAGTGTGTGACCCTGCGGGTTCGAGAATATGCAGACATGATCTTCTATCAATAATCAACAGCGGGGTCTGCAAACCCATATTGACTCCCAAACATTCATCGATGATCATATCGGATGAACCACGATGCCAGGATTCAATCAATCCCATATATATATTCCCTTCGTCTCGCGATATTTTACTTGCCCGAGATTCGATCGTCGGTACCGTCATACCTAGTTCAATCTCGTTCACAGCAAGTACTTTACTCGTTCCGTAATCCGATATCACTTTGTGATTAACTCCTTAACCACATGCTTGCAAGCGGTGTTGATATCGATTACCGAGTGGGCCCGAAGTATATCTCTCCGACTTGGGAGAGACAAATCCCATCTCGATACATACAACCCAACAGATACTTTCCAATCACCTGAGAGACACCTTTATGATCACCCTCTCATAGGATGACGTTTGATGACCTCAAAGCTTTCTTCCGAAACCAGGGAGTTGTATTATCTCATGGTCTAAGGAATACAATATTTGACATAAGAAAAGCTTCGCAAAGACGAAGACGATGACACGATCTAATTGATTCGCTTAGTTTGGGTCTGTCCACCATATCATTCTCCCAATGATATGATCTCATTATTAATTGACAACTCATGTCTATGGTTAGGTAACCTTAACCATCATTAATCAATGAGCTAGTCCATAGAGGCGTACTAGGGACACGGTGTTGTTCACAAACCACACAAGTATTAAAGTTTCCGCTTAATACAATTCTAGCATGGAATATAAACATTATCATGAACAAGATTTATAATAATAACATCTTTATTATTGCCTCTAGGGCATAATTCCAACAGTCTCCCACTTGCACTAGAGTCGATAATCTAGTTTACATTTGGCAACAATCTCACACCCATGGCACTGAGGTGCTGATCATATTTTACACGTGGAAGAGGTTTAGTCAATGGATCTACGACATTCAGATCTGTATGTACTTTGCTAATCTTGAGATCTCCATCTTCTATATAATCTCGGATTATATTAAACTTGCGGTTGATATGCTTGGTCTTTGGATGATATCTTGGTTCCTTAGCGAGTGCTATGGCGCCAGTGTTGTCACACAATATCTCCAGTGGGTCCAATGCACTTGGAACCACGCCAAGCTCAGTGATGAAGTTTCTGATCCAAACTCCTTCACTTGACGCTTCTGCAGCAGCCATGTATTCCGCTTCTACTGTAGATCTCGCGATCACGCTTTGCTTGCAGCTTCTCCAGCTCACAGCTCCTCCATTCAAAATATACACGTATCCTGTCTCAGATTTAGAATCATCCTTGTCGGTGTCGAAACTAGCGTCGACGTAACCTTTTACGACGAGCTGTTCATCACCCCCATAGACTAAGAGCATTTCTTTAGTCCTATTTAGGTACTTTAGGATGTTCTTCACGGCTGTCCAGTGTTCCACTCCTGGATCACTTTGATATCTGCTCATCAAACTAAGAGCATTGGACACATCCGGTCTAGTACACAGCATGGCATACATGATAGAACCTATGGCCGAGGCATAAGGCACTTTGCTCATAGCTTCCCTATCATTTATCGTAGCTGGACACTGAGCCTTGCTCAATATCTTACCTGACAACATAGGCACTGAACCTTTCTTTGCCTTATCCATTCTGAACCTTTTCAGAAATTTGTCTAGGTATGTACTCTGGCTTAAAGCTATCAGGCGTCTTTGTCTATCTCTATAGATTTTGATGCCCAATATATAAGCAGCTTCACCTAGGTCTTTCATTGAAAAACACTTGTTCAAATAACTCTTCACATCGTTAAGCATGTTGATGTCATTTCCAATAATCAATATGTCATCCACATATAGTACCAGAAACGTCACCGAGCTCCCACTCACTTTCTTGTAGATACAAGCTTCGTAGCAATTTGGAACAAATCCAAAGCTCTTGATCACTTGATCAAAACGAAGGTTCCAACTCTGAGATGCTTTCTTCAGTTCATAAATGGAACGCTGAAGTTTGCACACTTTATCAGCATCCTTAGGATCGACAAAACCTTCGGGTTGCATCATATACAACTCTTCATCAATGTTGCCATTGAGGAACGCAGTCTTGACATCCATCCGCCATATTTCATAATCATGAAACGCATCAATTGCTAATAAAATCCGAATGGACTTAAACATCGCTACGGGAGAGAAAGTCTCATCGTAGTCAACACCTTGAACTTGTCGAAAACCTTTCGCGACAAGCCGTGCTTTATAGACAGTAACATTACCATCCGCGTCCGTTTTCTTCTTGAAGATCCATTTTCACTCAACGGCCTTTCGGTCGCTAGGAGGGTCCACCAAATTCCATACTTGGTTTTCGCTCATGGATCCCAATTCGGATTTCATGGCTTCTAGCCATTTCTCAGAGTCTAGGCTCATCATCGCTTCCTCATAGTTCGTAGGTTCACTGTCTTCAACTAACCAGACAGTCAAGACAGGGTTGCCGTACCACTCAGGAGGGGCACGCGACCTTGTCGACCTGTGACGTTCAGTAGCAGCATCGTCCGAAGCTTCATGATCCTTGTCATTAGCTTCCTCTATTGTTGGTGCAGGCGGCACTGGAACAATTTCAGGTGCTGCGCTACTCTCCAACTCAAGAGAAGGTTCAATAACCTCGTCTAGCTCTACTTTCCTCCCACTCACTTCTTTCGAGAGAAACTCCTTCTCAAGAAAGGAACCGTCCTTTGCGACAAACACTTTGCCTTCGGTTCTGTGATAGAAGGTATACCCAATAGTTTCCTTAGGGTATCCTATGAAGACGCATTTCTCCGCTTTGGGTTCGAGCTTGTCCGGCATCAATTTCTTGACGTAAGCTTCACATCCCCAAACTTTAAGAAACGAAAACTTAGGTTTAGCACCAAACCACAGTTCATACGGTGTCGTCTCAACGGATTTAGATGGTGCCCTATTTAAAGTGAATGCAGCGGTTTCTAATGCATAACCCCAAAATGATAACGGCAAATCAGTAAGATACATCATTGATCGGACCATATCTACTAAGGTTCGATTCCGGCGTTCAGAAACACCATTGCGCTGTGGTGTTCCGGGTGGCGTGAGTTGCGAAACGATTCCGCTTGCTTTAAGATGCGTGAGAAAATCATAACTCAAATATTCACCTCCACGATCGGATCATAGAAACTTAATCTTTCTGTTACGATGGTTCTCCACTTCATTCTGAAATTCCTTGAACTTTTCAAATGTTTCAGATTTATGTTTCATTAAATAGATATACCCATATCTACTTAAGTCATCGGTGAAAGTGAGAAAATAGCGATATCCACCGCGCGTCGAAACACTCATCGGTCCGCATACATCGGTATGTATGATTTCCAACAAGTCCGTTGCTCGCTCCATCATACCGGAGAATGGGGTTTTGATCATCTTGCCCATGAGGCATGGTTCGCATGTGTAAAATGATTCAAAATCAAGAGACTCCAAAAGTCCATCAGAATGGAGTTTCTTCATGCGCTTTACACCAATATGACCTAGACGACAGTGCCACAAATAAGTAGTATTATCACTATCTACTTTGCATCTCTTAGCCTCAATGTTATGGATGTGTGTTTCATCCCTTTCGAGATTTAGAAGAACTAAACCATTCACAATAGGTGCATGACCATAAAAGATGTTACTCATATAAATAGCACAACCATTATTCTCCGACTTAAATGAATAACCGTCTTGCAATAAACACGATCCAGAAATAATGTTCATGCTCAACGTAGGCACATAATAACACTTATTAAGGTTTAAAACTAATCCCGAAGGTAAAACTAAGGAGAGCGTGCCGACGGCCATCACATCAACTCTTGATCCGTTGCCAACGCGCATCGTCACCTCATCCCTCGCAAGCCGCCGTCTATTCCGTAGCTCCTGTTTCGAGTTACAAATATTAGCAACTGAACCGGTATCAAATACCCAGGCACTACAACGAGGGCTAGTAAGGAAAACATCAATAACATGTATATCAAATATACCTTTGATGGTGCCAGACTTCTTGTCCGCTAAGTACTTCGGACAGTTGCGCTTCCAGTGACCCTTGTCCTTACAATAGAAGCACTCAGTGTCCGGCTTAGGACCAGACCTGAGCTTCCTCTCAGCAGGGGCAATGCGCTTGCCGCCGCCTTTCTTGAAGGGCTTCTTTGCACCCTTACCTTTCTTGAAGGTGGGCTTGTTGACCATCAACACATGATTATCCTTTTTGATGTCCACCTCCGCAGCCTTCAGTTTAGCGAAGAGCTCGGTGATCGTATCAGTGGAACCAATCTGATTGTGAGTCACTACAAAACTTTTGTAGCTGGGAGGGCGTGATTGCAGAACCCTATCAATCTTGAGCTCCTCTGGAATCGTGCATTCCAGTTGCTCAAGGCGTTGAGTGTAGCCCGTCATCTTAATGGCGTGCTCACTAATGGAACTCCCTTCCTCCATCTTGCAGTTAAAGAACTTCTCAGAGATCTCATATCTCTCAGAACGGGCCTGAGTCTGAAACATGGTTTTCAGCTCTTCGAGAATCTCAAAGGGCCCGGGATACTCTTCAAAACGATTTTGAAGTTCCGGTTCCATAGCAAACAACATGGTGCTCTTAATCACACCATAATCATCTTTGCGCGACTGATAGACAGCTTTCTCATCAGCCGGCGCAGTTGCAGCAGGGGGTTCACCTAAAGCTTTCCCAAGGACATAGTCCTTTTGACCGCCAGAGAGAATGATTCTCAGATTGCGGAACCAGTTGGTGAAGTTAGACCCATTGTTTCTAAGCTTTTCCTTCTCAGCAAAAACGTTGAAGTTGAAGTTGGACTTAGCCATTTGATCTACAATATTTGCAAGTACAAATTAGACTATGTTCATGATAACTAGTTCAACTTAATCAAATTACCAGATGAACTCCCACTAAATTCAACATCCCTCACGTTGTTTAGTGAACATGATCCAAATTCACCACACCTAATCCGATCATCACGAGAAGAGATGTGGTTTCAATGGTGGACAACGAAGTGTCGATCATATCATTCATATGACTCATGCTTGACCTTTCGGTTCATGTGTTCCGAGGCCATGTCTGTACATGCTAGGCTCGTCAAGTTAGACCCAAGTATTTCCGCGTGTGCAAAAACTGGCTTGCACCCGTTGTATGTGAGCGTAGAGTCTATAGCACCCGATCATCACGTGATGCTTGGACACGACGAACTTTCGCAACGGTGCATACTTGGGGAGAACACATGTTTTATCTTGATCTTTAAGTGAGGAATCATCTTATAATGCTACCGTCGCGATCTAAGCATAATAAGATACATAAAAGGATAAACATCACATGCATATAACTTTATGTGACATGGTATAGCCAATCTTCGCTCAATGATCTCCATCTTGTGCGTGCCGGCATGATCTCCATCACTCCACCATGATTGCCTCCACCACGAATAGCAACTACAACTATTGCTAACTACTTAGCGATAAAGTGAAACTATTACATGGCGTATAAGAAGTTGACACACAGGTCATACACAATTATAAAGACAACCATATGGCTCCTTCCGGTTGTGTACTCATCGACATGCAAGTCGTGAAACATTACAAAACATGATCATTGCATACATTATACACATCACATCTTGGGCCATACCATATCACAGAAAACACTCCCTACAAAAACAAGTTAGACGCCTCTACTTTGTTGTTGCATGTTTTACGTGGCTTATGGGAGTAGATGCTAAGAACTATTCTTACCTACGGAAAGCCACAACGGTGATATTATGGTTGCCAAACTCCGGAGTTAATCCCATGACAACTACAGTGAGAGAAACTGACATCCACCAGCCGCATGTGTGGAACAAGCCACACGTCAAGTGCGGAGCCGGTCTCGCGAACGACGTCGCGTAAGGTTGGCCTGGACCGCTTCAATCTCACTATCCCGCGTCATAAGAAGAACACAAACAAGAGGCTTGCAATAGAAAACATCAACGCCCGCAACAACCATGTTGCGTTCTACTCGTGAAACACATCTACGCATAGATCTAGCTCTGATACCACTGAAGGGTTTCGCGGCATAGTAAATCAAAATTTTCTACGGATGCGAACAGAGGGAAAGCCAAGATCTAATCTAGGAGATGCAAACAACGAGAGAGATTGTATTAGATCTTCATACCCTTAAAGATTCGCACAACGGAACGTTCGTCGGAACGTGGGTGATGTAGTCGTACTCGCTTCTCCTCCTCGCGATCCGATCCAATCTAGCACCACAAGTGGCGGTGCCTTCGTGAGATGCACACGTGCAGCACCTCGACGTCTCCTCCTTCCTTGGTACAGTAAGTATGGTGGAGAGATGGATTGGATCTACAACACGATGGCGTGGTGTATATGGTGGAGAATTTCTTCAGCAGGGCTTCGCCTACAAACAGTCGGGAGGGAGAGAGGAAGGGTAGCAGGGCGGCTAGGGTTGTAGGGGAAGGTGTGTGGGGTGGTGCGCCCCCAGCCCTCTTTATATAGAGGGGTGGGGCGCAGCCCTATCCCCTCCCCCAATCCCAAACCGGCGGCCCCAAAGGAGGAGGAGTGGGGGGCAAGGAAACCCCCCCTTCTAGAAGCTCTATCTAGGGTTTAAACCCTCTTTGGCCGGCTGGGCCCTATGGGGCCTTGTGCCCCTGGCCCAATGCGGCCAGGGCACTCCCTCATAGTCCCATGCCCCCTCCCGGAAGGTGGGGCCACGTTGGTCCCCTTCCGGAAGGTTCTAGAAGCTTCTGGTACAATACCGATTAAGCCGGAACAATTCCGAACTCCAAAAACTGCACTGCCTTATATGAATCTTATTCTCCAGACCACTCCGGAACCTCTCGTGATGTCCCGGATCCCATCCGAGACTCCGAACAAAAACTCATAAACCAATTATCCAACCTATCCTAGCGTCGAGACACGTTAAGTGTGACCCTGCGGGTTTGAGAATATGCAGACATGATCTTCTATCAATAATCAACAGCGGGGTCTGGAAACCCATATTGACTCCCACACATTCATCGATGATCATATCGGATGAACCATGATGCCATGATTCAATCAATCCCATATATATATTCCCTTCGTCTCGCGATATTTTACTTGCCCGAGATTCGATCGTCGGTACCGTCATACCTAGTTCAATCTCGTTCACAGCAAGTACTTTACTCGTTCCGTAATCCGATATCACTTTGTGATTAACTCCTTAACCACATGCTTGCAAGCGGTGTTGATATCGATTACCGAGTGGGCCCGAAGTATATGTCTCCGACTTGGGAGGGACAAATCCCATCTCGATACATACAACCCAACAGATACTTTCCGATCACCTGAGAGACACCTTTATGATCACCCTCTCATAGGATGACGTTTGATGACCTCAAAGCTTTCTTCCGATGCCAGGGAGTTGTATTATCTCATGGTCTAAGGAATACAATATTTGACATAAGAAAAGCTTCACAAAGACGAACACGATGACACGATCTAATTGCTTCGCTTAGTTTGGGTCTGTCCACCATATCATTCTCCCAATGATATGATCTCATTATTAATTGACAACTCATGTCTATAGTTAGGAAACCTTAACCATCATTAATCAATGAGCTAGTCCATAGAGGCGTACTAGGGACACGGTGTTGTTCACAAACCACACAAGTATTAAAGTTTCCGCTTAATACAATTCTAGCATGGAATATAAACATTATCATGAACAAGAATTATAATAATAACATCTTTATTATTGCCTCTAGGGCATAATTCCAACAATTTCTCACCATTTCCCACCGCATCCCGCCATGTTTTCCCGCCCTTTCCATCTATATATAGGCCGACCGCGCCATGGTTATGCACACATCCACACCTTCCTCTCTCACAGAAATGGACAGCGCCTACTGGGCCATTCTGTGTGCCTCAAGCTACCCTTGCCACCAGGATACCGGCCGCCCACCGGCTGGATGCTGAGTGCTGGAGTTGTTCCTGTCCCTCCCGTGCCTCAAGGCTTCGCCCGACAGGCGGCCATCACGAACCACTTCTACCACGAGCTCACGCCAGAGCAGTGTATGGATCCCCAGTGGGATCCCGACAACTACGACACCTGGAATGCCTTCTTCGCTAACCGGCGGGAAAGGGAGCTCGCCAGGTATGATGGTGATGGTCCGCCCCCGGTGAACCACAATGAAGCCGACCGCCGTCTGTGGTGGGCGAACTGTACTTTCATAGGCATGATGCCCTACATCGCCGGGGGAGACCATCCTCGCATGATTATGACTAAAGGGGGCGGCTTTAGTCCTGAGTGTTAGCTAGTTCCGGTTTGTCCCGGTTTTTAATATTAATAAATGTATTGAGTGTTAGTCCCGGTTTGTGGCTGGACTGGGACTAAAGGGGGCCTTTAGTCCCGATTCCGTAGTCTCGGTTTTTAAATATTAATAAATGTCTTGAGTGTTAGTCTCGTTTTATGGTTTGACCGGGACTAAAGGGGTACCTTTAGTTCCGATTCGTACTACGACTTTCCCAAACTATGAAGATGTTGTCCTGATTCGTACTTACCATGAAGATCTGATCTCCAAACACGTGCGGTCACATATTAGGGAGTGCCTCTATGACCAGTTTCTTGGAGATGCTGGAGGACTGGGCTCCGGCGGCATCTCCCTGAAACTGGCCGTAGTGGTGTCCCTGCTCTCGAAGACCATCTTGCAGCTTGTAACTTCTCTAACTAGATCAATACGCCTGGGAGCTAACCTAATTTCACATATTAGGGAGTGCCTCTATGAACAGTTTCTTGGAGATGCCGGAGGACTGGGCTCCGGCGGCATCTCCGTGAAAATGGCCGTAGTGGTGTCCCTTCTCTTGAAAACCATCGATCTTGGAGATGCCTCAAACTGGCTAGAGTACTGGCCTATTTATAGTACAAGCAGCTCGGCATAGTGTCGACACTCACCCCTATTATTAGCGCTCACTCGTGTTTTGTCCCGGTTGCTGTCTCCAACCGGGACTAAAGGTTCATCCAACCAGGACTAAAGGTTCAACCCCTATTATTAGTGCTACCTGGCCCAGCCTGCCGCAATCCCTTCAGTTGCGGTTGGTTTCTCCAACCGGGACTAAAGGTTCAACCCCTATTATTGGTGCTGCCTGGCCCAGCCTGCCCTGCCCTTTCCCTCTATTTATAGTGCGTCTGTCATGGCCATGGATAATCTTCATCATTTAACAATATGATTACATAAAAGGTTTAATATTACACCAACATCCCTATCTAGTGTTGTTGTTTTCTTCTGCGCCGTAGCCATGGAGAATCTTCATCATTTAACAGGAGGCTTGGGTCAGTTTTCAATTTGAAGGGCGGGATTTCATGATTATTATAATCTTCTCACATATGTGTCTTATCATCCACTCCCACGATGTTTCTTTTCCCTGAAAGAACTATGTGGCGCTTTGGCTCATCGGACGATGTATTCTTTTGCTGATTTCTTTTTCTCAATTTCGTAGACATGTCCTTCACATAGAAAACCTGAGCCACATTGTTGGCTAGGACGAATGGTTCATCCATGTACGCAAGATTGTTGAGATCCACTGTTGTCATGCCATACTTTTCGTCTACATGTACCCCTCCTCCTGTCATCTTGACCCATTTGCACCAAAACAAAGGGACCTTAAAAGTAGGTCCATACTCAAGTTCCCATATCTCCTCTATGTACCCATAATATGTGTCCTTCTGGCCATTGTCATCTGTTGCATCAAAGCGGACACCACTGTTTTGGTTGGTGCTCTTTTTATCTTGGGCGATCGTGTAAAATGTATTACCATTTATCTCGTATCCTTGGAAAGTACATATAGTAGAAGATGGTAACCGTGCCAACAAGTACAACTGATCTTTTCAATAGTGTTGTTATTCATGAGATGCTTCTGCAACCAAATGTCGAAAGTGTCCTCGTGTACCACTTTAATCGAGGAGTCAGGCATTCCCGGGTTTATCGAGCATACAATAATCTTGTGTTTCTCGATATACGCAGCCACCAAGGTGGAATTGTGTAGAACTATGTAGTGTGCTTTATTGAAAGAATCTCTCTCCATACATACCATTGTTTTCCTTTCTAGTGTGCCTTTTCCAGTCAGCCTCCCCTCATACCGAGATTCAGGAACACCAATCGGCTTAAGGTCAGGAAGAAAGTCAACACAAAACTCAATGACCTCCTATGTTCCATAGCCCTTGGAGATGCTTCCTTCTGGCCTAGCACGGTTATGAACATATTTCTTTAAGAATCCTATGAATATTGCGAAGGGGAACATATTGTGTAGAAACACATGACCGAGAATTCTAATCTCTTCGACTAGGTGAACTAGGAGGTGTATCATAATATTGAAGAAAGATGGAGGGTACAACAACTCGAAGCTGACCAGACATTAGACCACATCAATCTGTAACCCTGATAGACTTTCTGGATGGATTACCTTCTGAGAAATTGCATTGAGGAATGCACATACCTTCACAATGGCCAGCCGAACATTTCCCGGTAGAATCCCTCTCAATGCAACCGGAAGCAATTGCGTCATAAGCACGTGGCAGTCATGGGACTTTAGGTTTTGGAATTTTTTCTCTTTCATATTTACTATTCCCTTTATGTTAGACGAGAAGCCAGACGGGACCTTGATACTGAAAAGGACTCCAAAAAAGATTTCCTTCTCTTCCTTGGTAAGACCGTAGCTGGCAGGCCCTTGAAACTGCCCTGGATGCTTGCCGGCTCGTCCTTTATGACGTTGCTAGTCCTCCTGTGCTTCCGGTGTATATTTTTACTTCCCATATAAGCCCAAGAAGCCTAGAATATTGACGCAAAGATTCTTCGTCAGGTGCATCACGTCGATTGCAGAGCGGACCTCATGGACTTCCCAATAGGGTAGCTCCCAAAATATAGATTTCTTCTTTCACATGGGTGCACGTCCGTCGCCGTCTTTCGGAACAGGTTGTCCTCCGGGACCCTTTCCAAATATTACATTTAAATCCTTGACCATACCAAATACATCAGCACCAGTACAGGGGGCAGGCTTCTTCCGGTGATCTGCCTCGCCATCGAAATGCCTGCCTTTTTTCCTTAAGGGGTGTCTAGGCGGAAGAAAACGACGATTGTACGGGTACACATTCTTCCTAGATTTATCCAGATATATACTTTCAGTCTCATCTAAATAGTGTGTGCATGCATTATATCCCTTGTTCGTCTGTCCTGAGATGTTACTAAGAGCAGACCAATCATTGATAGTTACGAACAGCAACGCTCGTAGGTCGGCTCCTGTTTGTGCTCATCCCACACACGTAAACCTGGTTCGGCTCACAACTGTAAAATTTCATCAACTAATGGCCTTAGGTACACATCAATGTAGTTGCCGGGTTGCTTCGGTCCTTGGATGAGCATTGGCATCATAATGAACTTCCGCTTCATGCACAACCAAGGAGGAAGGTTGTAGATACATAGAGTGAAGGGCCAGATGCTGTGACTGCAGCTCTGCTCCCCAAAAGGATTCATGCCATCTGTACTTAGACCAAACCATAAGTTTCTTGCTTCACCAGCAAAGTCCGGGAAGTCTCTCTTGATTTTTCTCCACTGTCGACCATCAGCGGGGTGCCTCAACATCCCGTCTTTCTTACGTTCTTCCATGTGCCATCGCAACAACTTGGCATGCTCTTTGTTTTTGAACAAACATTTCAATCGTGGTATTATAGGAGCATACCACATCACCTTGGCAGGAACCCTCTTCCTAGGTGGCTCGCCATCAACATCACCAGGGTCATATTTTCTGATCATATACCGCAATGCGGTGCATACCGGGCATTTATCCAAATTCTCGTACTTCTCACCGCGGTAGAGGATGCAGTCATTAGGGCACGCATGTATCTTCTACACATCTAATCCTAGAGGGCAGACGGGATTCTTTGCTTCGTATGTACTGGCGGGCAATTCGTTATTTCTTGGAAGCAACCTCTTCATGAGTACCAGCAACTTCTCAAATCCCGAGTCAGTCACACCGGTCTCTGCCTTCCACTTCAGCAATTCCAGTGTGCTACCCAGCTTCTTCTGGCCATCTTCACAAGTTGGGTACAACAATTTGTTGTGGTCCTGTAACATCTGCTCAAACTGCAACCTCTCCTTTTCTGTATCGCAGTCTCGCTTTGCATCAGAAATGACCCGACCAAGATCATCAGCGGGCCGGTCTGGTTCCCGTTCTTCACCTCCTTCTTCTTTGTTGTCTTCCATTGCGGTATCAGTGTATTCAGGGAACATAGATCGGTAGTTGTCATCACCGTTCTCTTCTTCATCGTCGTCTTCCATCACAACCCCTCTTTCTCCGTGTTTGGTACAAACATTACAGCCGGACATAAAACCAGACCGAAGCAGGTGGCTCTGAATGACTCTTGCGGAAGTGTGAGCCTTCTCATTCCTACAGTCAACACATGGATAACACATAAAACCATCCTGTCGCTTGTTCTCCTTGGCCACAACTCGAAAAGAACGCACGCCTTCTCTGAAAGCGGCAGAGCGTCGGTCACCGTACATCCATGGATGGCTCATCTGTATCATACAAATATATGTCAAACGCAATCACTATGCTAAAATTAGTATCACGCGATGGTCTTAACGAGAAAATAGTTGCTAACCTTTTATTACACTTGGAAACAAAGATGTGAAAACTTAAGTGTGGCTCGGACACCTCATATCATGTCTGTCTTGTGTGACCTAAACTTGCATCGCCCTAATGGACATTTCACCGAACACCTCTAGTGCATATGTATGAACAAGAAAAAAAAAACACAACAACACTCTCTCCCACTAGGAAAAAAACAGTTGGGAGGGGGAGGGGGCTGTGCGTATATATAGGGCCAGACCACTAGTCCCGGTTGCAGATACAAACCGGGACTAAAGGGGGTGCCTCCAGCGAGCGACAGGGCCAGGACCCTTTAATCCCGGTTTGAGTTTCAGACCGGGACTAATGGGGTCTAACGGGCCGGAACATATGGTTCTGGGTGGCTCGGGCCGTCCGGCCAGGACCATTAGTCCTGGCCCCAGTCAGAGCCAGGACTAATGGCCTGGACGAAAGGCCTGTTTTCTACTAGTGGCATTCAAAGATTTTCAAATATCAAAGTTCCTTTGTTGCATCCAAATATTTTATTTTCATTAAAAATGGAAAACCAGATATTATTAAGAATAAACAAGATAAACTTGTGAAATAACAGTCTATCGGGGCTTGGTGTAGGAATTGTAAAATCAAATTTCAAGTATAGAAGCTATAAATTTTTAAATGAAATCTTCGGTCACACCACACCACCCTTGTAAGATTCTAACAACTAGTAGTAAGCTTTGCAACAATACGTAACAACTAATATTGCAGGTATTGAAGGAACCCCATAAATACATTATAAACCAGCATGACTCATTGCGGGAGCAGATTAATTAAGCATCTAATTTGTAGTGTTAGGTATGCCACCATGTGCTACAACCAGGGAGTAGCAAGGAAAGAAAATCCAGAAGCAATAAAAAGGACGCCTCTATCATCTCCTTCACCCAGCTCCAGCGTATTTGCTCTGATTCTTGCCTTCAAGGCAGCCTACTCAATGTCGATGGCAACCAATCAAAATTCTGTAGAGCCAAAATAATCGGAAACCCCATTCTATACGCATCCGGTATGAAAAAAACATTTTTCAAAAGGTTGAAAATTTTGAAAAAAATTATGATCATATGTAAATTCATGTTTAAGGTGCACATGAAGTAATTTCAGCGAAAATCGATATGTTTTGTGTGCTATGTAAACAAGATAAATTTTTGCATCCTGGAGCACGTTACTTTAGCACCAAATTTTGTCTTTTTTTCACAAGTCACCCAAACTGTTCATTTTTCGTAAAACGACTTTGCACGCACCTAAAACTCGAAATTCTATGTGCACATATTTTTTTTAATTTTTTGGCATTTTAAATTTTGACAAAAAACAAATTCCGGTGCGTGGCACCAGCCGAGACTAAAGGGGGTCTCTAGTCTCGGCTAGTGCCACGCACCGAGACTAGAGGGGAGGCGTTTCGTTTTTCGCACGCTGGGGCCAGATCTTTAGTCCCGGCTGGTAAACTGGGTCGGGACTAAAGCGAAAAATTTGCGCGCGCTGGGGCAAAAACCCCAGCGCGCATGTGCTTTTTTTCAATCAAAAATATCATTTAAAACATTTAAATTATACTTTTTGCATACTTGTGAATTTGACAAAACTTTTAACATGAAAATTTCTTGAATTTGAATATTAATGCAAATCCATTTTTTGTTTTATCAAATAATTATTTTAAATAGTCAAATTATTAACCATTTTGCCATTATCAATTTAAAAATACATTAACTATTATTTTTTGCATATTTTTATATTTGACAAAACTTTCAACACGAAAAGTTCTTGAATTTGAATAATTAATCCAAATCCATTTTCTGTTTTATCAAATAATTATTTTAAATAGTCAAATTATTAACCATTTTGCCATTATCAATTTAAAAATGCATTAACTATTTTTTTTGCATATTTTTGAATCTCACTAAACTTTCAACATGAAAAGTTATTCAATTTGAATAATTAATCCAAATCCATTTTCTAAAAAAGCTTTAGTCCCGGTTATATCCACTAACAGAGACTAAAGATATTTCTGATGGGTTTCGCGGCATAGTAAATCAAAATTTTCTACGAATGCGAACAAAGGGAAAGCCAAGATCTAATCTAGGGGATGCAAACGACGAGAGAGATTGGATTAGATCTTCATACCCTTGAAGATTCGCACAACGGAACGTTCGTCGGAACGTGGGTGATGTAGTCGTACTCGCTTCTCCTCCTCGCGATCCGATCCGATCTAGCACCACAAGTGGCGGTGCCTCCGTGAGATGCACACGTGCAGCACCTCGACGTCTCCTCCTTCCTTGGTCCAGCAAGTATGGTGGAGAGACGGATTGGATCTACAACACGACGGCGTGGTCTATATGGTGGAGAATTTCTGCAGCAGGGCTTCGCCTACAAACAGTCGGGAGGGAGAGAGGAAGGGCAGCAGGGCGGCTAGGGTTGGAGGGGAAGGTGTGTGGGGTGGTGCGCCCCCAGCCCTCTTTATATATAGGGGTGGGGCGCCGCCCTATCCCCTCCCCCAATCCCAAACCGGCGGCCCCAAAGGAGGAGGAGTGGGGGGCAAGGAAACCCCCCTTTCTAGAAGCTCTATCTAGGGTTTAAACCCTCTTTGGCCGGTTGGGCCCTATGGGGCCTTGTGCCCCTGGCCCAATGCGGCCAGGGCACTCCCTCATAGGCCCATGCCCCCTCCCGGAAGGTGGGGCCACGTTGGTCCCCTTCCGGAAGGTTCTAGAAGCTTCCGGTACAATACCGATTAACCCGGAACAATTCCGAACTCCAAAAACTGCACTGCCTTATATGAATCTTATTCTCCGGACCACTCCGGAACCTCTCGTGATGTCCCGGATCACATCCGAGACTCTAAACAAAAACTCATAAACCAATTATCCAACCTATCCTAGCGTCGAGATACGTTAAGTGTGTGACCCTGCGGGTTCGAGAATATGCAGACATGATCTTCTATCAATAATCAACAGCGGGGTCTGGAAACCCATATTGACTCCCACACATTCATCGATGATCATATCGGATGAACCACGATGCCAGGATTCAATCAATCCCATATATATATTCCCTTCGTCTCGCGATATTTTACTTGCCCGAGATTCGATCGTCGGTACCGTCATACCTAGTTCAATCTCGTTCACAGCAAGTACTTTACTCGTTCCGTAATCCGATATCACTTTGTGATTAACTCCTTAACCACATGCTTGCAAGCGGTGTTGATATCGATTACCGAGTGGGCCCGAAGTATATCTCTCTGACTTGGGAGAGACAAATCCCATCTCGATACATACAACCAAACAGATACTTTCCAATCACCTGAGAGACACCTTTATGATCACCCTCTCATAGGATGACGTTTGATGACCTCAAAGCTTTCTTCCGAAACCAGGGAGTTGTATTATCTCATGGTCTAAGGAATACAATATTTGACATAAGAAAAGCTTCACAAAGACGAAGACGATGACACGATCTAATTGATTCGCTTAGTTTGGGTTTGTCCACCATATCATTCTCCCAATGATATGATCTCATTATTAATTGACAACTCATGTCTATGGTTAGGAAAGCTTAACCATCATTAATCAATGAGCTAGTCCATAGAGGCGTACTAGGGACACGGTGTTGTTCACAAACCACACAAGTATTAAAGTTTCCGCTTAATACAATTCTAGCATGGAATATAAACATTATCATGAACAAGATTTATAATAATAACATCTTTATTATTGCCTCTAGGGCATAATTCCAACAGTCTCCCACTTGCACTAGAGTCAATAATCTAGTTTACATTTGGCAACAATCTCACACCCATGGCACTGAGGTGCTGATCATATTTTACACGTGGAAGAGGTTTAGTCAATGGATCTACGACATTCAGATCTGTATGTACTTTGCTAATCTTGAGATCTCCATCTTCTATATAATCTCGGATTATATTAAACTTGCGGTTGATATGCTTGGTCTTTGGATGATATCTTGGTTCCTTAGCGAGTGCTATGGCGCCAGTGTTGTCACAAAATATCTCCAGTGGGTCCAATGCACTTGGAACCACGCCAAGCTCAGTGATGAAGTTTCTGATCCAAACTCCTTCACTTGACGCTTCTGCAGCAGCCATGTATTCCGCTTCTACTGTAGATCCCGCGATCACGCTTTGCTTGCAGCTTCTCCAGCTCACAGCTCCTCCATTCAAAATATACACGTATCCTGTCTCAGATTTAGAATCATCCTTGTCGGTGTCGAAACTAGCGTCGACGTAACCTTTTACGACGAGCTGTTCATCACCCCCATAGACTAAGAGCATTTCTTTAGTCCTATTTAGGTACTTTAGGATGTTCTTCACGGCTGTCCAGTGTTCCACTCCTGGATCACTTTGATATCTGCTCATCAAACTAAGAGCATTGGACACATCCGGTCTAGTACACAGCATGGCATACATGATAGAACCTATGGCCGAGGCATAAGGCACTTTGCTCATAGCTTCCCTATCATTTATCGTAGCTGGACACTGAGCCTTGCTCAATATCTTAGCTGACAACATAGGCACTGAACCTTTCTTTGCCTTATCCATTCTGAACCTTTTTAGAAATTTGTCTAGGTATGTACTCTGGCTTAAAGCTATCAGGCGTCTTTGTCTATCTCTATAGATTTTGATGCCCAATATATAAGCAGCTTCACCTAGGTCTTTCATTGAAAAACACTTGTTCAAATAACTCTTCACATCGTTAAGCATGTTGATGCCATTTCCAATAATCAATATGTCATCCACATATAGTACCAGAAACGTCACCGAGCTCCCACTCACTTTCTTGTAGATACAAGCTTCGTAGCAATTTGGAACAAATCCAAAGCTCTTGATCACTTGATCAAAACGAAGGTTCCAACTCCGAGACGCTTTCTTCAGTTCATAAATGGAACGCTGAAGTTTGCACACTTTATCAGCATCCTTAGGATCGACAAAACCTTCGGGTTGCATCATATACAACTCTTCATCAATGTTGCCATTGAGGAACGCAGTCTTGACATCCATCCGCCATGTTTCATAATCATGAAACGCATCAATTGCTAATAAAATCCGAATGGACTTAAACATCGCTAAGGGAGAGAAAGTCTCATCGTAGTCAACACCTTGAACTTGTCGAAAACCTTTCGCGACAAGCCGTGCTTTATAGACAGTAACATTACCATCCGCGTCCGTTTTCTTCTTGAAGATCCATTTTCACTCAACGGCCTTTCGGTCGCTAGGAGGGTCCACCAAAGTCCATACTTGGTTTTCGCTCATGGATCCCAATTCGGATTTCATGGCTTCTAGCCATTTCTCAGAGTCTCGGCTCATCATCGCTTCCTCATAGTTCGTAGGTTCACTGTCTTCAACTAACCAGACAGTCAAGACAGGGTTGTCGTACCACTCAGGAGGGGCACGCGACCTTGTCGACCTGCGACGTTCAGTAGCAGCATCGTCCGAAGCTTCATGATCCTTGTCATTAGCTTCCTCTATTGTTGGTGCAGGCGGCACTGGAACAATTTCAGGTGCTGCGCTACTCTCCAACTCAAGAGAAGGTTCAATAACCTCGTCTAGCTCTACTTTCCTCCCACTCACTTCTTTCGAGAGAAACTCCTTCTCAAGAAAGGAACCGTCCTTTGCGACAAACACTTTGCCTTCGGTTCTGTGATAGAAGGTATACCCAATAGTTTCCTTACGGTATCCTATGAAGACGCATTTCTCCGCTTTGGGTTCGAGCTTGTCCGGCATCAATTTCTTGACGTAAGCTTCACATCCCCAAACTTTAAGAAACGAAAACTTAGGTTTAGCACCAAACCACAGTTCATACGGTGTCGTCTCAACGGATTTAGATGGTGCCCTATTTAAAGTGAATGCAGCGGTTTCTAATGCATAACCCCAAAATGATAACGGCAAATCAGTAAGATACATCATTGATCGGACCATATCTACTAAGGTTCGATTCCGGCGTTCAGAAACACCATTGCGCTGTGGTGTTCCGGGTGGCGTGAGTTGCGAAACGATTCCGCTTGCTTTAAGATGCGTGAGAAAATCATAACTCAAATATTCACCTCCACGATCGGATCGTAGAAACTTAATCTTTCTGTTACGATGGTTCTCCACTTCATTCTGAAATTCCTTGAACTTTTCAAATGTTTCAGATTTATGTTTCATTAAATAGATATACCCATATCTACTTAAGTCATCGGTGAAAGTGAGAAAATAGCGATATCCATCGCGCGTCGAAACACTCATCGGTCCGCATACATCGGTATGTATGATTTCCAACAAGTCCGTTGCTCGCTCCATCATACCGGAGAATGGGGTTTTGATCATCTTGCCCATGAGGCATGGTTCGCATGTGTAAAATGATTCAAAATCAAGAGACTCCAAAAGTCCATCAGAATGGAGTTTCTTCATGCGCTTTACACCAATATGACCTAGACGACAGTGCCACAAATAAGTAGTATTATCACTATCTACTTTGCATCTCTTAGCCTCAATGTTATGGATGTGTGTTTCATCCCTTTCGAGATTTAGAAGAAATAAACCATTCACAATAGGTGCATGACCATAAAAGATGTTACTCATATAAATAGAACAACCATTATTCTCCGATTTAAATGAATAACCGTCTTGCAATAAACACGATCCAGAAATAATGTTCATGCTCAACGCAGGCACATAATAACACTTATTAAGGTTTAAAACTAATCCCGAAGGTAAAACTAAGGAGAGCGTGCCGACGGCCATCACATCAACTCTTGATCCGTTGCCAACGCGCATCGTCACCTCATCCCTCGCAAGCCGCCGTCTATTCCGTAGCTCCTGTTTTGAGTTACAAATATTAGCAACTGAACCGGTATCAAATACTCAGGCACTACAACGAGGGCTAGTAAGGAAAACATCAATAACATGCATATCAAATATACCTTTGATGGTGCCAGACTTCTTGTCCGCTAAGTACTTCGGACAGTTGCGCTTCCAGTGACCCTTGTCCTTACAATAGAAGCACTCAGTGTCCGGCTTAGGACCAGACCTGAGCTTCCTCTCAGCAGGGGCAATGCGCTTGCCGCGCCTTTCTTGAAGGGCTTCTTTGCACCCTTACCTTTCTTGAAGGTGGGCTTGTTGACCATCAACACATGATTATCCTTTTTGATGTCCACCTCCGCAGCCTTCAGTTTAGCGAAGAGCTCGGTGATCGTATCAGTGGAACCAATCTGATTGTGAGTCACTACAAAACTTTTGTAGCTGGGAGGGAGTGATTGCAGAACCCTATCAATCTTGAGCTCCTCTGGAATCGTGCATTCCAGTTGCTCAAGGCGTTGAGTGTAGCCCGTCATCTTAATGGCGTGCTCACTAATGGAACTCCCTTCCTCCATCTTGCAGTTAAAGAACTTCTCAGAGATCTCATAACTCTCAGAACGGGCCTGAGTCTGAAACATGGTTTTCAGCTCTTCGAGAATCTCAAAGGGCCCGGGATACTCTTCAAAACGATTTTGAAGTTCCGGTTCCATAGCAAACAACATGGTGCTCTTAATCACACCATAATCATCTTTGCGCGAGTGATAGACAGCTTTCTCATCAGCCGGCGCAGTTGCAGCAGGGGGTTCACCTAACGCTTTCCCAAGGACATAGTCCTTTTGACCGCCAGAGAGAATGATTCTCAGATTGCGGAACCAGTTGGTGAAGTTAGACCCATTGTTTCTAAGCTTTTCCTTCTCAGCAAAAACGTTGAAGTTGAAGTTGGACTTAGCCATTTGATCTACAGTATTTGCAAGTACAAATTAGACTATGTTCATGATAACTAGTTCAAATTAATCAAATTACCAGATGAACTCCCACTAAATTCAACATCCCTCACGTTGTTTAGTGAACATGATCCAAATTCACCACACCTAATCCGATCATCACGAGAAGAGATGTGGTTTCAATGGTGGACAACGAAGTGTCGATCATATCATTCATATGACTCATGCTTGACCTTTCGGTTCATGTGTTCCGAGGCCATGTCTGTACATGCTAGGCTTGTCAAGTTAGACCCAAGTATTTCCGCGTGTGCAAAAACTGGCTTGCACCCGTTGTATGTGAGCGTAGAGTCTATAGCACCCGATCATCACGTGATGCTTGGACACGACGAACTTTCGCAACGGTGCATACTTGGGGAGAACACAGGTTTTATCTTGATCTTTAAGTGAGGAATCATCTTATAATGCTACCGTCGAGATCTAAGCATAATAAGATACATAAAAGGATAAACATCACATGCATATAACTTTATGTGACATGGTATAGCCAATCTTCGCTCAATGATCTCCATCTTGTGCGTGCCGGCATGATCTCCATCACTCCACCATGATTGCCTCCACCACGAATAGCAACTACAACTATTGCTAACTACTTAGCGATAAAGTGAAACTATTACATGGCGTATAAGAAGTTGACACACAGGTCATACACAATTATAAAGACAACCATATGGCTCCTGCCGGTTGTGTACTCATCGACATGCAAGTCGTGAAACATTACAAAACATGATCATTGCATACATTATACACATCACATCTTGGGCCATACCATATCACAGAAAACACTCCCTGCAAAAACAAGTTAGACGCCTCTACTTTGTTGTTGCATGTTTTACGTGGCTTATGGGAGTAGATGCTAAGAACTATTCTTACCTACGGAAAGCCACAACGGTGATATTATGGTTGCCAAACTCCGGAGTTAATCCCATGACAACTACAGTGAGAGAAACTGACATCCACCAGCCGCATGTGTGGAACAAGACACACGTCAAGTGCGGAGCCGGTCTCGCGAACGACGTCGCGTAAGGTTGGCCTGGACCGCTTCAATCTCACTATCCCGCGTCATAAGAAGAACACAAACAAGAGGCTTGCAATAGAAAACATCAACGCCCGCAACAACCATGTTGCGTTCTACTCGTGAAACACATCTACGCATAGATCTAGCTCTGATACCACTGAAGGGTTTCGCGGCATAGTAAATCAAAATTTTCTACGGATGCGAACAGAGGGAAAGCCAAGATCTAATCTAGGAGATGCAAACAACGAGAGAGATTGTATTAGATCTTCATACCCTTGAAGATTCGCACAACGGAACGTTCGTCGGAACGTGGGTGATGTAGTCGTACTCGCTTCTCCTCCTCGCGATCCGATCCAATCTAGCACCACAAGTGGCGGTGCCTTCGTGAGATGCACATGTGCAGCACCTCGACGTCTCCTCCTTACTTGGTACAGTAAGTATGGTGGAGAGATGGATTGGATCTACAACACGACGGCGTGGTGTATATGGTGGAGAATTTCTTCAGCAGGGCTTCGCCTACAAACAGTCGGGAGGGAGAGAGGAAGGGCAGCAGGGCGGCTAGGGTTGTAGGGGAAGGTGTGTGGGGTGGTGCGCCCCCAGCCCTCTTTATATAGAGGGGTGGGGCGCAGCCCTATCCCCTCCCCCAATCCCAAACCGGCGGCCCCAAAGGAGGAGGAGTGGGGGGCAAGGAAACCCCCCCTTCTAGAAGCTCTATCTAGGGTTTAAACCCTCTTTGGCCGGCTGGGCCCTATGGGGCCTTGTGCCCCTAGCCCAATGCGGCCAGGGCACTCCCTCATAGGCCCATGACCCCTCCCGGAAGGTGGGGCCACGTTGGTCCCCTTCCGGAAGGTTCTAGAAGCTTCCGGTACAATACCGATTAACCCGGAACAATTCCGAACTCCAAAAACTGCACTGCCTTATATGAATCTTATTCTCCAGACCACTCCGGAACCTCTCGTGATGTCCCGGATCCCATCCGATACTCCGAACAAAAACTCATAAACCAATTATCCAACCTATCCTAGCGTCGAGACACGTTAAGTGTGACCCTGCGGGTTCGAGAATATGCAGACATGATCTTCTATCAATAATCAACAGCGGGGTCTGGAAACCCATATTGACTCCCACACATTCATCGATGATCATATCGGATGAACCACGATGCCAGGATTCAATCAATCCCATATATATATTCCCTTCGTCTCGCGATATTTTACTTGCCCGAGATTCGATCGTCGGTACCGTCATACCTAGTTCAATCTCGTTCACAGCAAGTACTTTACTCGTTCCGTAATCCGATATCACTTTGTGATTAACTCCTTAACCACATGCTTGCAAGCGGTGTTGATATCGATTACCGAGTGGGCCCGAAGTATATGTCTCCGACTTGGGAGGGACAAATCCCATCTCGATACATACAACCCAACAGATACTTTCCGATCACCTGAGAGACACCTTTATGATCACCCTCTCATAGGATGACGTTTGATGACCTCAAAGCTTTCTTCCGATACCAGGGAGTTGTATTATCTCATGGTCTAAGGAATACAATATTTGACATAAGAAAAGCTTCACAAAGACGACCACGATGACACGATCTAATTGCTTCGCTTAGTTTGGGTCTGTCCACCATATCATTCTCCCAATGATATGATCTCATTATTAATTGACAACTCATGTCTATAGTTAGGAAACCTTAACCATCATTAATCAATGAGCTAGTCCATAGAGGCGTACTAGGGACACGGTGTTGTTCACAAACCACACAAGTATTAAAGTTTCCGCTTAATACAATTCTAGCATGGAATATAAACATTATCATGAACAAGAATTATAATAATAACATCTTTATTATTGCCTCTAGGGCATAATTCCAACAATTTCTCACCATTTCCCACCGCATCCCGCCATGTTTTCCCGCCCTTTCCATCTATATATAGGCCGACCGCGCCATGGTTATGCACACATCCACACCTTCCTCTCTCACAGAAATGGACAGCGCCTACTGGGCCATTCTGTGTGCCTCAAGCTACCCTTGCCACCAGGATACCGGCCGCCCACCGGCTGGATGCTGAGTGCTGGAGTTGTTCCTGTCCCTCCCGTGCCTCAAGGCTTCGCCCGACAGGCGGCCATCACGAACCACTTCTACCACGAGCTCACGCCAGAGCAGTGTATGGATCCCCAGTGGGATCCCGACAACTACGACACCTGGAATGCCTTCTTCGCTAACCGGCGGGAAAGGGAGATCGCCAGGTATGATGGTGATGGCCCGCCCCCGGTGAACCACAATGAAGCCGACCGCCGTCTGTGGTGGGCGAACTGTACTATCATAGGCATGATGCCCTACATCGCCGGGGGAGACCATCCTCGCATGTGGTGCCCACAAGTCCACCCGCCCGCCGTGAATCCGAGGCCGGAGTGGCAGGTGCCCCCGGTATATGCCATGGATGGGCTCAGGATCCCCGGAGTGGCAGGTGATGATGACAATGATGATGACGGTGACGAAGAAGACCCTGAAGCTGTGTACTATAGGACTAGGCATGATTATGACTAAAGGGGGCGGCTTTAGTCCTGAGTGTTAGCTAGTTCCGGTTTGTCCCGGTTTTTAATATTAATAAATGTATTGAGTGTTAGTCCCGGTTTGTGGCTGGACTGGGACTAAAGGGGGCCTTTAGTCCCGATTCCGTAGTCTCGGTTTTTAAATATTAATAAATGTCTTGAGTGTTAGTCTCGTTTTATGGTTTGACCGGGACTAAAGGGGTACCTTTAGTTCCGATTCGTACTACGACTTTCCCAAACTATGAAGATGTTGTCCTGATTCGTACTTACCATGAAGATCTGATCTCCAAACACGTGCGGTCACATATTAGGGAGTGCCTCTATGACCAGTTTCTTGGAGATGCTGGAGGACTGGGCTCCGGCGGCATCTCCCTGAAACTGGCCGTAGTGGTGTCCCTGCTCTCGAAGACCATCTTGCAGCTTGTAACTTCTCTAACTAGATCAATACGCCTGGGAGCTAACCTAATTTCACATATTAGGGAGTGCCTCTATGAATAGTTTCTTGGAGATGCCGGAGGACTGGGCTCCGGCGGCATCTCCGTGAAAATGGCCGTAGTGGTGTCCCTTCTCTTGAAAACCATCGATCTTGGAGATGCCTCAAACTGGCTAGAGTACTGGCCTATTTATAGTACAAACAGCTCGGCATAGTGTCGACACTCACCCCTATTATTAGCGCTCACTCGTGTTTTGTCCCGGTTGCTGTCTCCAACCGGGACTAAAGGTTCATCCAACCAGGACTAAAGGTTCAACCCCTATTATTAGTGCTACCTGGCCCAGCCTGCCGCAATCCCTTCAGTCGCGGTTGGTTTCTCCAACCGGGACTAAAGGTTCAACCCCTATTATTGGTGCTGCCTGGCCCAGCCTGCCCTGCCCTTTCCCTCTATTTATAGTGCGTCTGTCATGGCCATGGATAATCTTCATCATTTAACAATATGATTACATAAAAGGTTTAATATTACACCAACATCCCTATCTAGTGTTGTTGTTTTCTTCTGCGCCGTAGCCATGGAGAATCTTCATCATTTAACAGGAGGCTTGGGTCAGTTTTCAATTTGAAGGGCGGGATTTCATGATTATTATAATCTTCTCACATATGTGTCTTATCATCCACTCCCACGATGTTTCTTTTCCCTGAAAGAACTATGTGGCGCTTTGGCTCATCGGACGATGTATTCTTTTGCTGATTTCTTTTTCTCAATTTCGTAGACATGTCCTTCACATAGAAAACCTGAGCCACATTGTTGGCTAGGACGAATGGTTCGTCCATGTACGCAAGATTGTTGAGATCCACTGTTGTCATGCCATACTTTTCGTCTACATGTACCCCTCCTCCTGTCATCTTGACCCATTTGCACCAAAACAAAGGGACCTCAAAAGTAGGTCCATACTCAAGTTCCCATATCTCCTCTATGTACCCATAATATGTGTCCTTCTGGCCATTGTCATCTGTTGCATCAAAGCGGACACCACTGTTTTGGTTGGTGCTCTTTTTATCTTGGGCGATCGTGTAAAATGTATTACCATTTATCTCGTATCCTTGGAAAGTACATATAGTAGAAGATGGTAACCGTGCCAACAAGTACAGCTGATCTTTTCAATAGTGTTGTTATTCATGAGATGCTTCTGCAACCAAATGTCGAAAGTTTCCTCGTGTACCACTTTAATCGAGGAGTCAGGCATTCCCGGGTTTACCGAGCATACAATAATCTTGTGTTTCTCGATATACGCAGCCACCAAGGTGGAATTGTGTAGAACTATGTAGTGTGCTTTATTGAAAGAATCTCTGTCCATACATACCATTGTTTTCCTTTCTAGTGTGCCTTTTACAGTCAGCCTCCCCTCATACCGAGATTCAGGAACACCAATCGGCTTAAGGTCAGGAAGAAAGTCAACACAAAACTCAATGACCTCCTATGTTCCATAGCCCTTGGAGATGCTTCCTTCTGGCCTAGCACGGTTATGAACATATTTCTTTAAGACTCCTATGAATCTTGCGAAGGGGAACATATTGTGTAGAAACACATGACCGAGAATTCTAATCTCTTCGACTAGGTGAACTAGGAGGTGTATCATAATATTGAAGAAAGATGGAGGGTACAACAACTCGAAGCTGACCAGACATTAGACCACATCAATCTGTAACCCTGATAGACTTTCTGGATTGATTACCTTCTGAGAAATTGCATTGAGGAATGCACATACCTTCACAATGGCCAGCCGAACATTTCCCGGTAGAATCCCTCTCAATGCAACCGGAAGCAATTGCGTCATAAGCACGTGGCAGTCATGGGACTTTAGGTTTTGGAATTTTTTCTCTTTCATATTTACTATTCCCTTTATGTTAGATGAGAAGACAGATGGGACCTTGATACTGAAAAGGACTCCAAAAAAGATTTCCTTCTCTTCCTTGGTAAGACCGTAGCTGGCAGGCCCTTGAAACTGCCCTGGATGCTTGTCGGCTCGTCCTTTATGACGTTGCTAGTCCTCCTGTGCTTCCGGTGTATATTTTTACTTCCCATATAAGCCCAAGAAGCCTAGAATATTGACGCAAAGATTCTTCGTCAGGTGCATCACGTCGATTGCAGAGCGGACCTCATGGACTTCCCAATAGGGTAGCTCCCAAAATATAGATTTCTTCTTTCACATGGGTGCACGTCCGTCGCCGTCTTTCGGAACAGGTTGTCCTCCGGGACCCTTTCCAAATATTACATTTAAATCCTTGACCATACCAAATACATCAGCACCAGTACGGGGGGCAGGCTTCTTCCGGTGATCTGCCTCGCCATCGAAATGCCTGCCTTTTTTCCTTAAGGGGTGTCTAGGCGGAAGAAAACGACGATTGTACGGGTACACATTCTTCCTAGATTTATCCAGATATATACTTTCAGTCTCATCTAAATAGTGTGTGCATGCATTATATCCCTTGTTCGTCTGTCCTGAGATGTTACTAAGAGCAGACCAATCATTGATAGTTACGAACAGCAACGCTCGTAGGTCGGCTCCTATTTGTGCTCATCCCACACACGTAAACCTGGTTCGGCTCACAAATGTAAAATTTCATCAACTAATGGCCTTAGGTACACATCAATGTAGTTGCCGGGTTGCTTCGGTCCTTGGATGAGCATTGGCATCATAATGAACTTCCGCTTCATGCACAACCAAGGAGGAAGGTTATAGATACATAGAGTGACGGGCCAGATGATGTGACTGCAGCTCTGCTCCCCAAAAGGATTCATGTCATCTGTACTTAGACCAAACCATAAGTTTCTTGCTTCACCAGCAAAGTCCGGGAAGTCTCTCTTGATTTTTCTCCACTGTCGACCATCAGCGGGGTGCCTCAACATCCCGTCTTTCTTACGTTCTTCCATGTGCCATCGCAACAACTTGGCATGCTCTTTGTTTTTGAACAAACATTTCAATCGTGGTATTATAGGAGCATACCACATCACCTTGGCAGGAACCCTCTTCCTAGGTGGCTCGCCATCAACATCACCAGGGTCATCTTTTCTGATCATATACCGCAATGCAGTGCATACCGGGCATTTATCCAAATTCTCGTACTTCTCACCGCGGTAGAGGATGCAGTCATTAGGGCACGCATGTATCTTCTACACATCTAATCCTAGAGGGCAGACGGGATTCTTTGCTTCGTATGTACTGGCGGGCAATTCGTTATTTCTTGGAAGCAACCTCTTCATGAGTACCAGCAACTTCTCAAATCCCGAGTCAGTCACACCGGTCTCTGCCTTCCACTTCAGCAATTCCAGTGTGCTACCCAGCTTCTTCTGGCCATCTTCACAAGTTGGGTACAACAATTTGTTGTGGTCCTGTAACATCTGCTCAAACTGCAACCTCTCCTTTTCTGTATCGCAGTCTCGCTTTGCATCAGAAATGACCCGACCAAGATCATCAGCGGGCCGGTCTGGTTCCCGTTCTTCACCTCCTTCTTCTTTGTTGTCTTCCATTGCGGTATCAGTGTATTCAGGGAACATAGATCGGTAGTTGTCATCACCGTTCTCTTCTTCATCGTCGTCTTCCATCACAACCCCTCTTTCTCCGTGTTTGGTACAAACATTACAGCCGGACATAAAACCAGACCGAAGCAGGTGGCTCTGAATGACTCTTGCGGAAGTGTGAGCCTTCTCATTCCTACAGTCAACACATGGATAACACATAAA
This sequence comes from Avena atlantica, assembly GCA_910589765.1. NCBI lineage: Eukaryota > Viridiplantae > Streptophyta > Magnoliopsida > Poales > Poaceae > Avena > Avena atlantica. Next base: position 426,524,249 of record OU342738.1, read on the forward strand.
ACCATCCCGTCGCTTGTTCTCCTTGGCCACAACTCGAAAAGAACGCATGCCTTCTCTGAAAGCGGCAGAGCGTCGGTCACCGTACATCCATGGATGGCTCATCTGTATCATACAAATATATGTCAAACGCAATCACTATGCTAAAATTAGTATCACGCGATGGTCTTAACGAGAAAATAGTTGCTAACCTTTTATTACACTTGGAAACAAAGATGTGAAAACTTAAGTGTGGCTCGGACACCTCATATCATGTCTGTCTTGTGTGACCTAAACTTGCATCGCCCTAATGGACATTTCACCGAACACCTCTAGTGCATATGTATGAACAAGAAAAAAAAAAGCACAACAACACTCTCTCCCACTAGGAAAAAAACAGTTGGGAGGGGGAGGGGGTTGTGCGTATATATAGGGCCAGACCACTAGTCCCGGTTGCAGATACAAACCGGGACTAAAGGGGGTGCCTCCAGCGAGCGACAGGGCCAGGACCCTTTAATCCCGGTTTGAGTTTCAGACCGGGACTAATAGGGTCTAACGGGCCGGAACATATGGTTCTGGGTGGCTCGGGCCGTCCGGCCAGGACCATTAGTCCTGGCCCCAGTCACAGCCAGGACTAATGGCCTGGACGAAAGGCCTGTTTTCTACTAGTGGCATTCAAAGATTTTCAAATATCAAAGTTCCTTTGTTGCATCCAAATATTTTATTTTCATTAAAAATGGAAAACCAGATATTATTAAGAATAAACAAGATAAACTTGTGAAATAACAGTCTATCGGGGCTTGGTGTAGGAATTGTAAAATCAAATTTCAAGTATAGAAGCTATAAATTTTTAAATGAAATCTTCAGTCACACCACACCACCCTTGTAAGATTCTAACAACTAGTAGTAAGCTTTGCAACAATACGTAACAACTAATATTGCAGGTATTGAAGGAACCCCATAAATACATTATAAACCAGCATGACTCATTGCGGGAGCAGATTAATTAAGCATCTAATTTGTAGTGTTAGGTATGCCACCATGTGCTACAACCAGGGAGTAGCAAGGAAAGAAAATCCAGAAGCAATAAAAAGGACGCCTCTATCATCTCCTTCACCCAGCTCCAGCGTATTTGCGCTGATTCTTGCCTTCAAGGCAGCCTACTCAATGTCGATGGCAACCAATCAAAATTCTGTAGAGCCAAAATAATCGGAAACCCCATTCTATACGCATCCGGTATGAAAAAAACATTTTTCAAAAGGTTGAAAATTTTGAAAAAAATTATGATCATATGTAAATTCATGTTTAAGGTGCAGATGAAGTAATTTCACCGAAAATCGATATGTTTTGTGTGCTGTGTAAACAAGATAAATTTTTGCATCCTGGAGCACGTTACTTTAGCACCAAATTTTGTCTTTTTTTCACAAGTCACCCAAACTGTTCATTTTTCGTAAAACGACTTTGCACGCACCTAAAACTCGAAATTCTATGTGCACATATTTTTTTTAATTTTTTGGCATTTTAAATTTTGACAAAAAACAAATTCAAATAAAGGGTGCATGTGCACCCAGGAGCAAAAATGCCACGTTCCAAAATAATCTCATAGAGACAAAATAAAATTCTCAGAACCAATGAAATCCACACCTTTAGATCATGAGCAATGATGACATGTTCTTCGTATGTAAATAGGAATACAACAGCCAACACTGTGTCTAAAGTGGAAAGAGAAATCCCTAAAACATCATCGCTGGATCACCAAATCTGTGGCGAATACATGAATCTTGGTAAGGGGAGATGGTTACGGATCTAGAGAGAATAAGAAGCTCAATTTGTGGAGGTCTACTGCTTGCTATGAGGTCGACGCGCCCCATGCCCATGCTGCTTCCTACTCCCTCCGTTTCAGGGCAGAAGGCGTCCTTGTTTTGCGTGTTTTTTCTTTGACCAAGAATTACTCTAAATACGTAAAGTGTTTTGGTATAAAACTAGTATCACTGGAAAATATTTTTCAATACGAATCTAACGATACTAATAATATACAATATAATTAAGATTTTGTTGCTCAATTCTTTTGGTCAAACTTTGCTTTGGAAAGCGTGTGCGCCTTAAGCCTTGAAACGGAGGTAGTAGAAGGGTTGTCTCGATCGATTCAAGTATAGGAGGCCGCCGCACTCATGACTGGGGAGAAGCAGCACGCAGAGGTTGGGGTTGGAGCAGAGGAGGCTTCCACGCGAGCTCATGGTAGGGCTAGAGGTAACCGTCGTGGGGTCGTGGGGTGCTTCTCTGCCTGCAGCAGCAACGGAGGACAGGAAGAGACCAGTGGTGGATAGGGCATGAGGATAAGATCGAGGAGGAAGAGAGAAAAGAGGGCGCTGGTGTTGGTGAAGGATAGTGTCGACCCTTCTTTCCCCTCTCTCTATAGCCAAATGAGGGTAGGACCGGCGAGCCTCGTACCTAGCGACGAAGGGAATCCCTCCACGTAGCGGCGATGCCGTCCTTTCTCTTGACGCTCAGGACAAATGAGGAAGGGAAATGTCTATTCGCCCCTGGTGCGATAACCAACCATGCATGATGGAGCCACCGTGCCCTCTTCCGGTCTGTAAGGGCATCTCCACCGAGGCCGACCAATTTGGTCGATCCAAACAGTCCGTTTCTGTCCGTTGGGTCGAGCCCCGGTCGATTTGGGTAGGGGGTCTGTCCTGTCCGGCCAGCCGCGGCTAGCGGCGCGATCCATTTGTCCGCGCTGGGCGAGACAACTATTTTTTCAGATTCAAACAAAATAGTTCGGGCTAAAAAAGGCAAGATTTGAACTTAATTTTTTTAGATTCAAACAAAATGCCTTGTCCATCTATGGGTCAAGGTCGATGTACTCCGGCGGCGTCCAGAGGTTGGGCAGCGACAGAGCCGGAGCGGGAGTAGGCGGGTTGACCACCTTCCCAGGCCTCTGCTCCCAACCGTGCTGGAGGTGCGCCAGCTCCATCCCCACCTGCGACGCAATCGTAGGCGCCTAACCCGGCAGCGGTGGGCGGTGGAGGCAGCTGGGCGTTGATACGTCGTAAACGTATTTATAATTTTTGATGTTCCATGCTTGTTTAGTATCCACTTTGCTTTGTCTACAGTTTGAGGTATTGTTATATATTTTCTGGGACTAACCTATTAACAAGATGCCACGGTGCCAGTTGCTTGTTTTCTGTTGTTTTTTGTTCCAGAAAAATTAGAAAATGAATATTCTCGGAATTGGACGGGACAAAAGCCAAAGTCAATATTTCACTGAGGAGAACAAGGAGCGAGAAGACGAGACGGAGGAGGGCCGCGATGGACCCACAACCCTGGTCACGCGGCCAGGCCTGGCCCGCGCCTGGGGGGTGCGCCAGCCTCGGGCACCCCCTCGGTCTCCCCCTACACCTATAATAAGCCCCCGATACATAAACCCTAAGTACCCGATCAATCTTCTACGGAACAGTGCGTAGCCTCCACCACCATCGTCCCAAGATCGGGGGGATCTAAAGCTCTTCCCGGCACCCTGCCGAAGGTGAGAGATCATCTCAGAGGCCTTCTTCATCGCCATGCCAGCCTCCGGTATGATGCGTGAGTAGTTTCACCTTAGACTATGAGTCCATGTAGTAGCTAGATGGTTATTTTTCCTCCTTTGTGCTACCATGTTTAGCTCTTGTGAGCTTCATTCATGATCAAGATCATCTATTTGTAATCATGCATGTTGTGCTTGCGGGGATCCGATGGATACTAAGATTATTATGCCAGATTGATTAATGATTCTATCATGTCTGTGTTGTTTGAGTTCTTGCATGCTCTCCGTTTCTAGTAGCTATCTTGACCAAGTAGATGCTAGTGACTCCAAAAGGGAGTATTTATGCTCGATAGTGGGTTCATGCCTCTATTGAATATGGGGAAGTGACAGAAATCTCTAAGGTTATAGATGTGCTGTTGCTACTAGGGAGAAAACAACGATCTCTTGTTCATGGAACAAGTGTATTGTTTACTTTACACACCTTGCTTAAAGCAATTATCCGTTTCTTGCAACTTAATACTAGAGGGGGTTCGGATGATAACCTGAAGGTGGATTACTAGTCATAGATGCAATTGGATGTCGGTCTATGTATATTGTTGTAATGCCCAATCAAATCTCATAGGATCATGAATGTCTAGTATTGCATTATTATGCCTTGCTCTGTCTTGTCAATTGGTCTGCTGTAATTTGTTTACCCAGCATGTTATGTTGTTTATCTTAAGGAGAACACCTCTAGTGAACTATGGACCCCGGTCCAATATTTACCATTGATACGTCTTCCACTGTTACAAGGAAGAAAATGGCTATATTTACTATTGATGCACCTTATAAATATGATGTTTATGATATACTTAAATTTTGCTTTGATAACTACAAGGAAGAAAATGGCTATATTCTTAAATATTTTAATAGGTTCTTTCCACAAATGGAAGAGACTAATGCTTTCTAGGAGCTTATGAAAGAAGAAATTGCTAAAACGGGAAGCTCATTAGATGAAAAAGAGAAGGAGAGTGATGAACAAAAGGAGGAAGAATGGATTAGCTACCCATGCCTACCTTCTAATGAGAAGAACTCTTTATCATCACATTATTTGATTGTCCCCCATGCTTACCAAAGGAGGATGAATGTTATGTTCCCGTGGATTCTTTTGAAATATCTACTATGGGTAAAACTTGTGATTATGCTCCTGTTATGCATGGTACAAAAGAGTTTTTTTTAGAAAATGTTTAGGCTATATACATTTTTAGTCCCACAACTTGCATCGTGGGAGCGTTTTAGTCCCACATTTTGCAAAATGAGCAGATTAGTCCCACAACTTGTACCCTAAGACCAATTTTAGTCCATTTTAATTAAATTTCTATGATTTTGATCAAATTCATCCATGAAGCTGACATGTGGCATCGCAGTCATTGCCTCTGTGTATTTTTTCTACCGTTTACAACCCTTAGTCTGAGAGAAAGGCCCCACCTGTCAGTGTTGTACAAACATGAAAATAAATAAGAAAAACCTATTTGTGGAGTGGAGGGAGTCGAACTCACGACCTAGGCTTGTAGAGAAAAAAGTTTACCACTAGAGCACATACGACATTATGATAAATTCAAGAGCGATCATCTATTATACATTATTTTGGGGCTGATGAGCCCTAGTTTGCTACATGGGCATGAAGCACATAAAGAAAAAGTTAGCTTTAAGTCATGTAATAGGCTAGCTAACTCTAGATGGCTCACCCGACGTTAAACACAGAAATAATAGCACAAACGTAGGAAAGCTTGATTGATTGAGTGTATACACGGATACATATAAGTCTTTATTTTAGACATTCAAAAATACGTGTTCTACAGTTGTGAAAAAATAAAAAAAAATGCAAAATTTAAATCCGAAAATACTTATGTTCTAGACTACATAGAAAATCTTACATCATTGCCCACATATACATATTTTTTAAAGGTGTTTTTGATACTTTGAATTGTATTTTTTAAATGTTTAAAATATAGGCCTCCATCGTAACATGACATTGGACATAGATGATGCGCAAGATTACCCTGATGGTAGACACGGTCATTTTTACGTGTGTATGCGCTTTCATACCGTATAAATAAACTACGGTTCTCAGATGTACCACATAGCACCTAATGGCGTAGTGGCTTGTCTAGTTGTGTATGCATATGAAGGTACCAGGGTCAAATCCCACCATCGCCTCTAGTTTAAATAATTTATTTGTAAATTACTGGCTGGTGGGTCTACCTTTCAGTCCGCACTAAGGACATAAATATTAGAGAAAAAATATTTTCTAAACAATGTGACGCCATAGATAGACGAATTTAGTCAAACTTGCTAGAATTCAATCAAATTGGACTAAAATGCTGTAGCGATACAAGTTGTGGGACTAGTGTTACTCACTTTGCAAGACATGGGACTAAAACGCTCTAGGGATGCAAGATGTGGGACTAAAAATGTATATACCTCAAATGTTTATGATAAAGCTCTAGATGATGGTCCTATATTGAATGATCAGTCACCTTATTATAAAATGTTAAAAGTGGGTTTGAATCCCACTATTTTTGAGCTTGATAAAAATTATGTGTTTGTAGATCATGAAAAGCATACTTTATGTGATAGTTATATTGTTGAGTTTATTCATAAGGCTACTGAAAATTATTATGAGAGGGTAAAATATGGTTATAAAAGTTCTTATGATACTAAAACACCTCTCTATATGCTGAAAGTTTTAAAGTTGCTCTTGTTTTATCTACCCATTCTTGTTACTATGTGCTTCTTTGATTTATTTTTATACAAGATTCCTATACATAGGAAGTGGGTTATACTTAAATGTGTTATGAATTTGCTTCTTGATGCTCTCTTTTACTCCAATCCATATGGTAAATACTATAGGTCGGAGTCCGATGGCAAAGCTTTCGTCGGACCACTCAGACACCCTCCATCTATCCTCCCTCCGATGGCTGGTAGCGTGATATTTGTTTCCATCCGATTTCACATAGGATCAGCCCCGCAGGACGCGTTAATTCCGACATCACCCTCGTCGTTCCCCACACCTCATCGCCGCGCCCATCGTAGCCATAGACCGCATGCGCCTCCCCAGATCCGTTCGCCCCGATAGTCATTCCCGTTGCGCCCCTCCTCGTCGTTCCTCTACTGCCACTGCCCGACTGCCGGTTTTTGCCGCTGCGTCGTGTTCCTGATTCGTGGCCGCGTAGGGACCTGCCCCGCACCGTGTTCCTTAATTATTCATAGCCACCCTGTTGTCTCACAACCGGTCAGCTTTCTTAGCGCCTCGACTTGCCGTCATCCAATCCGCAATCATACGCTGCATCACCCTTCTACATAGACAGCCTGTGCCGGATCCATTACTGACCATCGGTGGAGCTGACTTAGTCGGGCCTTCAAGGATACACTCACGGGAAATCAGCAGACTGTGCTGATTCGATTGTGGACTACAGGATTCGGTAATTGCTTCTGATCTAGTTTTGAAAGTTCTTGTCCTAGTATTCCTAGGTCACGATGTGTTCTTTTTTTGGGGGTTCTAGGCTAGTTTTTATGCTTTCGCTTGATCGTGCGCCAGGGCTGTTCGATGGGAGGCGGGGGAATTTTAGCACTTTAGGATTGCCGTTCATATACTTTAGCACCTACATGGCTACATATTTGCTTGCAAGGATGCTATTTTTTTCTTAAAATTTAAATGCTTCTGTGTTGTGATGATAGTATTTTGTTACAGAGATTCAATGCTTCATATATAAATATATCCAATATGTGCCTCTTATGTCTAGAGGATTGGCAACACGACCATGCTTCTTAAGTTTGCATCGATGCTTCTTGTTTCTCATGCACATGCTTCTTGAGTCTATATACATTGTGTCAATAAAACCACACTTACATTAGTTTTGTACATATGATTTTCATTTGTTAAGAGACTTACTTTTGGCACCGCAACATTCTTACTATATTTCTTATAAAAGAACGCTTTCTCATTTGTGTTGCACATGAGGAATGTTATCACCTATATGTCATGGGGACATTTATGCCACCTAACATGATGTTGAAACTTTATTTTTCCAGGCAACCTTTTTGTACATGATGGAAGCGGAAAGGAAGTGTGTTCTAAAAATTCACTTTGCTGCACTTTGTTTCAAATATGTAGTCTAGCGACGAAGGACAATGGAAGCTGAATTTCATTTGTATGAAGCAAAATTTGTAGTATAGCTATGAAGGCGGTGGAAGATGACTTTCATTTGTACGGAAGCAAATTTTCAGTCCATTGTAAGCATAACTTTGCAGTAGAGAGTTGATAATGTAAATATCCGCTTATTTAGAAGCAGATTTCTAGTTATTCGGAAGCCAGCCCTATTTTTTTAGAAACATGTATGTGATTTTTCCTGGTGATATTTTTTGGTTAGATGGAAACATACTCCCAATTTATTGCAAGAAACTCTCATGTCGAAGGATAAAATCTTGTAATTCAAATATACCTTATGGCGCACACAATTTTCTATTAGATCGAAGCATAGTTTATTTGCAATGAAGTAATTTTTCCTATACAAGGAAACATAATATTATTTGGGGAACCAATCATTACATTAGAGACGTCCTTCATATGGAAGCAAAATTCAATTATACTTGAAGCACTCAAGTCTTTCATATGGAAGCAAAATTCAATTATACTTAAAGCATGCAAATCAAATCAGGGCTTGAAGCAACTGCCCTCTACGCTGAAGCGCAGGGTCACACATTCCAAGAGCCTGACAACATTACTGGAGCGTGTCACGGAATCAATTTACGGAAGCATGCAACCGTTTCTCAATTAACGGAAGGAACCTTAACGGAAACTGACTCGCGGGTGCGCGGCCTGCTTAAGATCCTACGGTGGGTTTGCTTTTAATCCTGCGGGTGTACATTGGTCCGATGGAAAGCAAAGAAACGGCGTCCGATTCCTAGCAGTGCCCAATCCATATTTCTTATGTGAGCATCTTTCTTGTGCCTAACTTAAAGGCGTTAAAGAAACGTACTTCTTGGGAGATAACTCAATAGTTTTCTTGAGTCTTGGAAGTTATTACTTTTGTAATATCCTCTCCTTGTCCTTTTTATTTGATTTTTGTGCCAAGAATAACCTCTAATGAGACGGAAGTAAGACTTGGGAAAGTGCTGTCCCGAAACAGATTTTTGTGCTCCACTGTAAAAATTCTTGAAAAAACTCTGTAAGTCCGTTTGAGCTGTAATTTTCTGAATAAAACCCCTGGGTTGTTAGCTAACTTTCGTTAGTTCAACACTGTTTTATTTGAGCAACAGAAGGTCTTCGAAAAAATCGATTTCTACTTGATGGTCTGTTTTGACAGATTTCTGCCATTATTTGCATTTGCTTCTTATTGATTCCTTTTTGGGTACTTTTTGAAAAATTGAGATTTTTGTGGGAATTGCTATAGTAGCTTGTGTATTTAGTGAAAGTTTTGCTGTTTTGAAACTAAATCCAAATATTTATTATCTTTTGATTGCACTAATGTTGCTAATGAAGATTGTGTGAAGTTTTGAATGCAGGAAAATTTTCAGGTGTAGGGAAAGAATGAATGTAATGAGATGAAGAATGGACAAAAGATCAAGTTTGGGGATGCCACCCCATGTCACCCCAAGAAATATTCAAGAAATATTCAAGAGGTACAAGCATCCCCTTCTTCATCAATAAAAATCTCAGGTATTTGTAGATACTTTATTTTTATTGTTTCATGCACTATTGTGTTGTTCTTGGAGAGTCTTAGTTTTGGTTTTTAGTTTGCTTAGTTTGCTTGAATAAAGTAGTTGGACCCCCGTGTTCCAAGTGTTGTTTCAAATAAGTTCTTGCTTTAGTAGTACAAGAAGGAGCTTGCTTTGATCGTGACTTAAGACTTTATAATGTCATGCTAGATATTGTTTTGACCTTATGCTTATTGATTATTGATATAGCATGACTTGTTCCAAACAATTAGGATTTCTTAATGTGCCTTGAAAAAATCATGCGTTGTTTTAGCATACAAAAGTATAGTATTGTGGTATTCTCCTTTGATGTTTTATTTGGGTTGACTTGGCACATGCTCACACCTTGTTATGACTATGAACCAGTCACCTTAGCCTCCATCATCATTTAGTTTTTAACTTGTGGTACCACTTTATGCTTTGATTAGTAATGTTTTGTCGCTCTGCATTATTATGACCATTATTGCTCTCTTAGTTGGTCGCTCTCAGTTTTTGCTAGCCTCCACTTGTATGAGTATGCTCTACTCATTCATCCAACTTCCAAGTGTATTGTTTACCTTACACACCTTGCTTAAAGCAGTTATCCGTTGCTTACAACTTAATACTGGAGGGGGTTCAGATGATAACCTGAAGGTGGATTACTAGTCATAGATGCAGTTGGATGGCGGTCTATGTATATTGTTATAATGCCCAATCAAATCTCATAGGATCATGAATGTCTAGTATTGCATTGTTATGTCTTGCTCTGTCCTGTCAATTGCCTCGCTGTAATTTGTTTACCCAGCATGTTATGTTGTTTATGTTAAGGAGAACACCTCTAGTAAACTATGGATCCCGGTCCAATCTTTACCATTGATACATCTTCCACTGTTACTGTTTACTTTCTGCAAGCCACCATTACTTTCCACACCATAAAGTTAATCCTTTGTTTTCAGCAAACCAGTGAGATTGACAACATCACTGTTCGTTAGGGAAAGTCTTGAGTTTGAGTTGTGCAGGTTTCCAGGTTGCTAGCAACACCTCTGAGTCGTTCCCTTCCTCCTACTAGTTTGATAGCCTTGGTTTCTTACTGAGGACAAAAAATGCGGTTGTACTCATCATACCTTCCTTTTGGGGTTTCCCAACGAAGCTCTATAGTGATCTGAGCCGCGTCAAGCCTTCATATCTACCATAATGTGGGTCAACTAGAGGGCCTCCTCGTAGCCACGCCACTGGGCGTCCTCCTCGTGCGCACTGGCCGCAATGGCCTGCTCGGTGAAGGCGTCCTCGTCGTAGCCCCGAGCCAGCACCTCGCGGTACTCCGGGTCAGGTTTGCGGCGACGCCGTCCGCTGCCTCCTGTTTGATGACGACGTCGTCGTCATCCTCATAGTTGCCGTCCTCACTGCCGAGGTCAGGGTCGGAGTGGTTGTGGGCTCCCTCGTTGTGCGAGTCGATGTTAGGGATCTGCTAGATGTAACACCCCCGGTCACTCTGGACCGGTGGCTGTCACTTCTGGCATCTCAATAGGATCTCTAGACTAACCCCACAGAACAACACTAGTCTTTTCTGCGCACTTTGTCCACACTCATGCGCACCCGGTACCCATTTCCCGGTCGGTCACCCATCCTAGAATTGCTCTAGGCCAAGCATGCTTAACCTTAGAGTTCTTTTCAGATGACCTTCCGAAAAATAAGTTGCAACTTGTTGGTATGGGTTTCTTATCAATCCTATTGAGCCATGCGCTAGGGTCTCACATACACCCACCCTTAAAAGATCGACGTCCTCGTCGATCAACCACAAGCCAGGAACGTCCCCTCTTGGCACACGTCTGTGCGTCCAGTGCCGGCAGATTGCCATGCCGTGTCCACTCCAGGCCACACGCGCCATTTTACACATGTCCGCCACTGACCCGCACACGCCCATGTAACCGCGAGGGTCGGCTCTGATACCACTTGTAACACCCCCGGTCACTTCGAACCGACAGCTGTCACTTCTGGCAGCTCAATAGGATCTCTAGACTAACCCCACAGAACAACACTAGTCTTTTCTGCGCACTTTGTCCTTACTCGTGCGCACCCGATACCCATTTCCCGGTTGGTCACCCATCCTAGAATTGCTCTAGGCCAAGAACGCTTAACCTCAGAGTTCTTTTCTTCTTTTTCGGAAGCTCATCTAAAAAGAACTCTGAGATTAAGCGTGCTTAGCCTAGAGCAATTCTAGGATGGGTGACCGACCAGGAAGTGGGTACCAGGTGCGCACGAGTGAGGACAAAATGCACAGAAAATACTAGTGTTGGTCTGTGGGGTTAGTCTAGAGTCCTATTGAGCTGCCAGAAGTGACAACCGTCGTTCCGGAGTGACCGGAGGTGTTACACTAGACCTCCCCCTACTGCAGGTCGCAGCGGATGGTGGTGGCGCGCCGCACCTTGTGCTCCCGCTCGAGGAACTTGATCCAGTACGCCTTAGAGTGGTAGCCCCTCTCCCACCGTTGGGTCCGGGGGAGGTTGCTGATCCGGCGATAGATCTCCTCCGCCAGCCCTCTGCCCTCCTTGGGCGGTGGTGGCACCAGGACACGGTCCCGGTTGAGGTTCCATCCGGTGGGGAGGGAGACATCCCTGTGCTGGATGCCGCGACCCTCCCTCCACAGCTTCTCGCACTCCCTGACGTGGTAGTACTGCCGGGTACAAAGTTCCCATGGCACTAGTGGAAACGAGGGCTTTTGTTGATCCCGAAAATGGGCTTTAACACCGGTTCTTCTACGAACCGGTGTTAAAGGGGGGGCCGTACCAGCGTGGCCTCTGCGGCATTAAAGGAGCCACCCCTTTAACACCGGTTCGTGCCACGAACCGGTGTTAAAGGTCCCTCCACCAGTGGCCCGCGCACCCCCCCCTTTAACACCGGTTCGTGGCACGAACCGGTGTTAAAGGGGTGGGGGCTATATAAGACACCACCCCAGCCCACACACACCCCACTCTTCCATTCTTTCACATTTTGGAGCCTAGCAAGAGGGTGTGAAGAGTGCTAGTTTGTGTTTTTTTCATATGCACTAGAGGTGTTCGGTGAAATGCCCGAGAGCTCAAAATAAGCTTTCTTGTTGCTCTTTCCGTCTCGGTCGAGGTCGGCAACTATAGTTTCATGTGTCATTGATGTACTATTATATAAATGGTCATCTCCCTATTATTTTTTGATATATACTACATATTAATGCAGATGAATCGGCAATGGATGTACGGTGACCGCCGCACTTCCGAGTACATTACGGGCCTCCAAAATTTCATCGTTGTGGCTAATGCAAACCGTGGTCACAATGGTTTTATGTGCTGTCCGTGTGTTCACTGTCAGAACAAGAAAGACTACTCAAATACCAGAACCATTCACGCCCACCTGCTTCGATCTGGTTTCATGCCCAGCTATAATTGTTGGACCAAGCACGGAGAAAAAGGGGTTGTGATGGAAGACAACGAAGAAGAAGAGGATGATGAAAACTATCATAATATGTATCCTGAATATGATGATAATGCAACGGAGGTAGATAATGAAGATCAAGAGGGAGCAGATGGGCCCGCTGATGACGATCTTGGTCGGGCCATTACTGATGCAAAGGAAGAATGTGAAACTGAAAAGGAGAAGGAGAAGCTGGAGCAGATGTTAAAGGATCACAAAACATTGTTGTATCCAACTTGCGAAGATGGCCACAAAAAGCTAGGTGCCACACTGGATTTGCTGCAATGGAAGGCAGAGAATGGTGTGACTGACAGCGCATTTTCAAAGTTGTTGGTAAAAATGAAGAATCTTCTTCCAAGAAATAATGAGTTGCCTAACAGTACATACCAAGCAAAGAAGGTTGTCTGCCCTCTAGGATTAGACGTGCAGAAGATACATGCCTGCATTAATGACTGCATCCTCTACCGCGGTGAGAAGTACGAGAATTTGGATGCATGCCCGGTATGCACTGCACTGCGGTATAAGATCAGACGAGACGATCCTGGCGATGTTGAGGGCGAGGCCCCTAGGAAGAAGGTTCCCGCCAAGGTTATGTGGTATGCTCCTATAATACCACGGTTAAAACGTCTCTTCAGAAATAAAGAGCATGCCAAGTTGTTGCGATGGCACATGGAAGACCGTAAGAAAGACGCGATGTTGAGACACCCCGCTGATGGGTCACAGTGGAGAAAAGTCGAGCGAGAGTACCCGGACTTTGCACGTGACGCAAGGAACTTAAGGTTTGGTCTAAGTACAGACGGCATGAATCCTTTTGGTGAGCAGAGCTGCAGTCACAGCACCTGGCCTGTGACCCTATGTATCTATAACCTTCCTCCTTGGTTGTGTATGAAGAGGAAGTTCATTATGATGCCAGTGCTCATCCAAGGCCCGAGGCAACCCGGCAATGACATTGATGTGTACCTAAGGCCATTAGTTGAAGAACTTTTACAGCTGTGGGCCAAACCAGGTGTACGTATGTGGGATGAGCACAAAGGGGAGCCATTTGACCTACGAGCATTGCTTTTCGTAACCATCAATGATTGGCCTGCTCTTAGTAACATTTCAGGACAGACAAACAAGGGATACAATGCATGCACACACTGTTTAGATGATACTGAAAGTGTATATTTGGATAAATGTAAGAAGGTTGTGTACCTAGGGTATCGCCGATTTCTTCCAAACCTGCATCCAGTAAGAAAGAAAGGCAAGCATTTCAAACGTCTGGCAGAACCCCGGAGGAAGCCTGTCCTCCGTACCGGTGAGGAGGTATTTGGTATGGTCAAGGACCTAGAAGTAATCTTTGGAAAAGGTCCTGGCAGTCTATCTGTTCCGAATGACGATGCCGGACACGCGCCCATGTGGAAGAAGCAATCTATATTTTGGGACCTACCCTATTGGAAAGTCTTAGAGGTCCGCTCTTCAATCGACGTGATGCACATGACGAAGAATGTTTGCGTGAACCTGCTAGGCTTTCTAGGAGTGTATGGGAAGACAAAAGATACACCGGAAGCACGACAGGACCAGCAACGTCTGAAGGCCCCTGAAGAGCCTATGCATCCTAATAACGAGAAGGGTAAACGATGCCACTTAACTCCTGCCAGCTACGCTCTTACCAAAGCAGAGAAGGAAATCTTTTTTGAATGTTTGAGCAGTATCAAGGTCCCGTCTGGCTTCTCGTCGAATATAAAGGGAATAATAAATATGGCAGAGAAAAAATTCCAAAACCTGAAGTCTCATGACTGCCACGTGATTATGACACAATTGCTTCCGATTGCATTGAGGGGGCTTCTACCTGAAAATGTTTGAGTACCCATTGTGAAGCTATGTGCATTCCTCAATGCAATATCTCAGAAGGTAATCGATCCAGAAAGCCTACCAGGGTTACAAACAGATGTGGCCCAATGTCTTGTCAGCTTTGAGTTGGTGTTCCCACCATCCTTCTTCAATATTATGACGCATCTCCTGGTTCACCTAGTAGAAGAGATTGCCATTCTCGGTCCTGTATTTCTACACAATATGTTCCCCTTTGAGAGGTACATGGGAGTCTTAAAGAAATATGTTCATAACCGTGCTAGGCCAGAAGGAAGCATCTCCAAGGGCTATGTAACAGAGGAGGTCATTGAGTTCTGTGTTGATTTTATTCCTGACCTTAAGGCGATTGGTGTTCCAGAATCACGACATGAGGGGAGACTGCGTGGAAAAGGCACCCTAGGATGTAAAGCAATGATATGTAGGGACGGGAATTCTCTCAATCAAGCACACTACACGGTTTTACAAAGATCTATCTTGGTTGCCCCGTATATCAATGAACACAAGAATTTAATACGCCTCAAACACCCGGGGCAGTCTGATGAATGGATTATAAGTGAACACATGGCGAGTTTTGGCGGCTGGCTGCAAAGACTTCTCACGAATAACACCACTGTTGGGGATCAGCTGTACTTGTTGGCCAGGACACCGTCTTCGACTGTATGTACTTTCCAAGGGTACGAGATAAATGGGAATACATTTTACACGATAGGCCAAGATAAAAAGAGCACCAACCAAAACAGTGGTGTCCGCTTCGATGCAGCAGAAGACAATGGGCAAAAGACCACGTATTATGGGTTCATAGAGGAGATATGGGAACTTGACTATGGACCTAATTTTAAGGTCCCCTTGTTTCGATGCAAATGGGTCAAGCTAACAGGAGGAGGGGTTGAGGTAGACAAGAAGTACGGAATGACAACGGTGGATCTCAACAATCTTATGAAGAACTTAGACGAACCATTCGTCCTAGCCAATGATGTGGCTCAGGTTTTCTATGTGAAGGACATGTCCTCCAGACCAAAAAAGAAAAAATATGCAAACGAATACATCATATGATGAGCCAAAGCGTCACATAGTTCTTTCAGGGAAAAGAAACATCGTGGGAATCGAGGACAAGACAGACATGTCAGAAGATTATAATAAGTTTGATGAAATTCCGCCCTTCACAGTGAAAACTGACCCAAGCATTCCGTTAAGTAAAGAAGATGCTCCATGGTTACGACTGAAGCGATCATAAGGAAGGGCATATGCCAAGAAGTTCATGCTCATATTATGTAACTCTAGTTCATGTTTTTAATACATGTCTTGAGTGTTAGTCATGTTCTGTGGATGGACCGGGAGTATGAGAAGAAGTTGTCCCGATTCGTACTTACCATTAAGATCTGATCTCCAAACGCGTGCGGTCACATATTAGGGAGTGCCTCTATGACCAGTTTCTTGGAGATGCCGGAGGACTAGGCTCCGTCGGCATCTCCCTGAAACTGGCCGTAGTGGTGTCCCTGCTCTCGAAAACCATCTTGCAGCTTTGTAACTTGTCTAACTAGATCAATACACCAGGGAGCTAACTAATTTCACATATTAGGGAGTGCCTCTATGACCAGTTTCTCGGAGATGCCGGAGGACTGGGCTCCGTCGGCATCTCCCTGAAACTGGCCGTAGTGGTGTCCCTGCCTCAAACTGGCTGGAGGACTGGACTCACAAGGATGCCTATTTATAGTACAAGCAGCTCGACATAGTGTTGACACTTACAAAATAATGTCGACACTCACCCCTATTATTAGTCTCGGTTGGTGTCTCCAACCGGGACTAAAGGTTCATCTTTAGTCCCGGTTGGTGACACCATCCGGGACAAGGTACACGCCGCACGACATAATGTCGACATGCACTCACCTCTATTATTAGTGCTGACTCGTGTTTTGTCCCGGTTGGTGTCTCTAACCGGGACTAAAGGTTCATCTTTAGTCCCGGTTGGTGTCTCCAACCGGGACTAAAGGTTCATCCCGCCATTTTTTCCCGCCATTTTTCTTCCCGCCAGTTCTTCCCGCCATTTTTCTTCCCGCCATTTTTCTTCCCGCCAGTTCTTCCCTCCAGTTCTTCCCGCTAGTTCACTATATATATATATGTAGGGGGTTGGCCTCCATTGTCATTGCACATCTCTAGACTCATATCTGCAACCTCATCACTCTTTCCCATGGCTTCCACCGTAGCACTAACCCCCAGGGAGGCGGAGGCGCTTTGCGCCTCGAACTACCCCTGCCCGCCGGGCTACTGTGTCCCCGTCGGCTGGATGCTGAGCGTCAGAGGTGTGCCGGTTCCTCCTGTCCCTCTAGGTGTGGCGCGCCGGATGGCCATCACGAACCACTACTACTTCGAGCTCACGCCGGAGCAGCGGAGGAATCCCAGATGGCATCTCGACTATTTCTCTACTTGGGAAGCCTTCTTCGTGGATCGGCATGAGAGGGCGCTTGCCAGGCACGAGGAGGACGGCCCACCTCCTCCTAACTTCAACGAGGCCGGCCGTCGGCTATGGTGGCGCGGTCGGACTCTCCAGAGCGTCATGGCCTATGACACTGCCGCCGACTCTAACCCCCGTCTGCGCTACCCTCAAGTCCAGCCCACGCGCTACCCTCAAGTCCAGCCCACGCGTACTCTCCAGAGGTTCAATTACGGTGACCCCAACGACGACAGCGATGACGGCGGCGGCGAGTACGACGACTACAGTGGCGAGTATTACAGGTGTAGGCAGGAGCATGACTAAATCACTCCAACATTCCGAAACAAGTTCGGCCGATTGTTACTTAATCTGGCCATGTATCTTAATTTTCAGTTCTTTTATGTATCTTAATTTTCAGTTCCAGTTCGGCCGATTGTTACTTAATCTGGCCATGTATCTTAATTTTTAGTTCTTTTATATATCTTAAAAAAGCCCCTTTCATGCATGAAATAAGTGTTTATTTATTTTAAAAAAATTCATGTAAAGTAAATATAAAAATCATTTACATGAATGGATAGATATTATTTTTCTGAAAATTATGATATATTATTCATATTTTTCTGAGTTGAAATGAAAAAGATATGAATTTTCTAAATTCATATCATATTTTTTGAATTAAAAAAGCCCCTTTAATGCATGAAATAAGTGTTTATTTATTTTAAAAAAATTCATGTAAAGTAAATATAAAAATCATTTACATGAATGGATAGATATTATTTTTCTGAAAATTATGATATATTATTCATATTTTTCTGAGTTGAAATGAAAAAGATATGAATTTTCTAAATTCATATCATATTTTTTGAATGAAAAAAGCCCCTTTAATGCATGAAATAAGTGTTTATTTATTTTAAAAAATTTCATGTAAAGTAAATATAAAATGATTTACATGAATGGATAGATATTATTTTTCTGAAAATTATGATATATTATTCATATTTTTCTGAGTTGAAATGAAAAAGATATGAATTTTCTAAATTTCATATCATATTTTTTGAATTAAAAAAGCCCCTTTAATGCATGAAATAAATGCCCCCCCTTTAACACCGGTTCCAGACAGGAACCGGTGTTAAAGGGGGGGGGGCATTTATTTCGTTTCCCGCGCGCACACCCCCCCCTTTAACACCGGTTCCAGCCACGAACCGGTGTTAAAGGGGGGGTGGGTAATAAATGCGCGCGGGAAACACCCCCCCCTTTAACACCGGTTCGTGGCTGGAACCGGTGTTAAAGGGGGGGGGTAATAAATGCGCGCGGGAAACCCCCCCTTTAACACCGGTTCCAGCCACGAACCGGTGTTAAAGGGGGGTGTATTTATTTCACCTTCCCCTTCCCCTTCCTTTCTTCCCCCACTGAGCCAGATCGATCTCCGTCTCGCCGCCCGACCTGCCGTCTCGCCGCCGCCGCTTCGGAGCTCCCCCGACCCGCCGTCTCGCCACCGCCGCTTCGGAGCTCGAGGTCCGCCGCCCCCGATCCTCTCTTCCCCGCATCCTTCCCCTCCCTCTATGTCTCCACACGACGGTGGCCGAAGGTCGCTGCGGCGGATACCAGGGAGGAGGCCGACGACGCGGGCGCAGCGGTGGCGCTGGAGGGCGGTGGCGCTGGAGGGCGCTGGCGGTGGCGCTGGAGGGCGGTGGCGCTGGAGGGCGCTGGCGGTGGCGGTGGTGGAGCCGGGCGGTGGCGCTGGAGGGCGCTGGCGGTGGCGGTGGTGGAGCCGGGCGGTGGCGGCGCTCGCGAGGCACGAGGAGGACGGCCCACCTCCTCCTAACTTCAACGAGGCCGGCCGTCGGCTATGGTGGCGCGGTCGGACTCTCCAGAGCGTCATGGCCTATGACACTGCCGCCGACTCTAACCCCCGTCTGCGCTACCCTCAAGTCCAGCCCACGCGCTACCCTCAAGTCCAGCCCACGCGTACTCTCCAGAGGTTCAATTACGGTGACCCCAACGACGACAGCGATGACGGCGGCGGCGAGTACGACGACTACAGTGGCGAGTATTACAGGTGTAGGCAGGAGCATGACTAAATCACTCCAACATTCCGAAACAAGTTCGGCCGATTGTTACTTAATCTGGCCATGTATCTTAATTTTCAGTTCTTTTATGTATCTTAATTTTCAGTTCCAGTTCGGCCGATTGTTACTTAATCTGGCCATGTATCTTAATTTTCAGTTCTTTTATATATCTTAAAAAAGCCCCTTTCATGCATGAAATAAGTGTTTATTTATTTTAAAAAAATTCATGTAAAGTAAATATAAAAATCATTTACATGAATGGATAGATATTATTTTTCTGAAAATTATGATATATTATTCATATTTTTCTGAGTTGAAATGAAAAAGATATGAATTTTCTAAATTCATATCATATTTTTTGAATTAAAAAAGCCCCTTTAATGCATGAAATAAGTGTTTATTTATTTTAAAAAAATTCATGTAAAGTAAATATAAAAATCATTTACATGAATGGATAGATATTATTTTTCTGAAAATTATGATATATTATTCATATTTTTCTGAGTTGAAATGAAAAAGATATGAATTTTCTAAATTCATATCATATTTTTTGAATTAAAAAAGCCCCTTTAATGCATGAAATAAGTGTTTATTTATTTTAAAAAATTTCATGTAAAGTAAATATAAAATGATTTACATGAATGGATAGATATTATTTTTCTGAAAATTATGATATATTATTCATATTTTTCTGAGTTGAAATGAAAAAGATATGAGTTTTCTAAATTTCATATCATATTTTTTGAATTAAAAAAGCCCCTTTAATGCATGAAATAAATGCCCCCCCTTTAACACCGGTTCCAGACAGGAATCGGTGTTAAAGGGGGGGCATTTATTTCGTTTCCCGCGCGCACACCCCCCCTTTAACACCGGTTCCAGCCACGAACCGGTGTTAAAGGGGGGGTGGGTAATAAATGCGCGCGGGAAACACCCCCCCTTTAACACCGGTTCATGGCTGGAACCGGTGTTAAAGGGGGGGGTAATAAATGCGCGCGGGAAACCCCCCCCCCTTTAACACCGGTTCCAGCCACGAACCGGTGTTAAAGGGGGGTGTATTTCTTTCGCCTTCCCCTTCCCCTTCCTTTCTTCCCCCACTGAGCCAGATCGATCTCCGTCTCGCCGCCCGACCCGCCGTCTCGCCGCCGCCGCTTCGGAGCTCCCCCGACCCGCCGTCTCGCCGCCGCCGCTTCGGAGCTCGAGGTCCGCCGCCCCCGATCCTCTCTTCCCCGCATCCTTCCCCTCCCTCTATGTCTCCACACGACGGTGGCCGAAGGTCGCTGCGACGGGTACCAGGGAGGAGGCCGACGACGCGGGCGCAGCGGTGGCGCTGGAGGGCGGTGGCGCTGGAGGGCGCTGGCGGTGGCGCTGGAGGGCGGTGGCGCTGGAGGGCGCTGGCGGTGGCGGTGGTGGAGCCGGGCGGTGGCGCTGGAGGGCGCTGGCGGTGGCGGTGGTGGAGCCGGGCGGTGGCGGCGCTCGCGAGGCACGAGGAGGACGGCCCACCTCCTCCTAACTTCAACGAGGCCGGCCGTCGGCTATGGTGGCGCGGTCGGACTCTCCAGAGCGTCATGGCCTATGACACTGCCGCCGACTCTAACCCCCGTCTGCGCTACCCTCAAGTCCAGCCCACGCGCTACCCTCAAGTCCAGCCCACGCGTACTCTCCAGAGGTTCAATTACGGTGACCCCAACGACGACAGCGATGACGGCGGCGGCGAGTACGACGACTACAGTGGCGAGTATTACAGGTGTAGGCAGGAGCATGACTAAATCACTCCAACATTCCGAAACAAGTTCGGCCGATTGTTACTTAATCTGGCCATGTATCTTAATTTTCAGTTCTTTTATGTATCTTAATTTTCAGTTCCAGTTCGGCCGATTGTTACTTAATCTGGCCATGTATCTTAATTTTCAGTTCTTTTATATATCTTAAAAAAGCCCCTTTCATGCATGAAATAAGTGTTTATTTATTTTAAAAAAATTCATGTAAAGTAAATATAAAAATCATTTACATGAATGGATAGATATTATTTTTCTGAAAATTATGATATATTATTCATATTTTTCTGAGTTGAAATGAAAAAGATATGAATTTTCTAAATTCATATCATATTTTTTGAATTAAAAAAGCCCCTTTAATGCATGAAATAAGTGTTTATTTATTTTAAAAAAATTCATGTAAAGTAAATATAAAAATCATTTACATGAATGGATAGATATTATTTTTCTGAAAATTATGATATATTATTCATATTTTTCTGAGTTGAAATGAAAAAGATATGAATTTTCTAAATTCATATCATATTTTTTGAATTAAAAAAGCCCCTTTAATGCATGAAATAAGTGTTTATTTATTTTAAAAAATTTCATGTAAAGTAAATATAAAATGATTTACATGAATGGATAGATATTATTTTTCTGAAAATTATGATATATTATTCATATTTTTCTGAGTTGAAATGAAAAAGATATGAGTTTTCTAAATTTCATATCATATTTTTTGAATTAAAAAAGCCCCTTTAATGCATGAAATAAATGCCCCCCCCTTTAACACCGGTTCCAGACAGGAACCGGTGTTAAAGGGGGGGCATTTATTTCGTTTCCCGCGCGCACACCCCCCCTTTAACACCGGTTCCAGCCACGAACCGGTGTTAAAGGGGGGGTGGGTAATAAATGCGCGCGGGAAACACCCCCCCTTTAACACCGGTTCATGGCTGGAACCGGTGTTAAAGGGGGGGGTAATAAATGCGCGCGGGAAACCCCCCCCCCCTTTAACACCGGTTCCAGCCACGAACCGGTGTTAAAGGGGGGTGTATTTCTTTCGCCTTCCCCTTCCCCTTCCTTTCTTCCCCCACTGAGCCAGATCGATCTCCGTCTCGCCGCCCGACCCGCCGTCTCGCCGCCGCCGCTTCGGAGCTCCCCCGACCCGCCGTCTCGCCGCCGCCGCTTCGGAGCTCGAGGTCCGCCGCCCCCGATCCTCTCTTCCCCGCATCCTTCCCCTCCCTCTATGTCTCCACACGACGGTGGCCGAAGGTCGCTGCGGCGGGTACCAGGGAGGAGGCCGACGACGCGGGCGCAGCGGTGGCGCTGGAGGGCGGTGGCGCTGGAGGGCGCTGGCGGTGGCGCTGGAGGGCGCTGGCGGTGGCGGTGGTGGAGCCGGGCGGTGGCGCTGGAGGGCGCTAGCGGTGGCGGTGGTGGAGCCGGGCGGTGGCGGTGGTGGAGCCGGGCGGTGGCGCTGGAGGGCGCTGGCGGTGGCGGTGGTGGAGCCGGGCGGTGGCGCTGGAGGGCCGTGGACTCGCAGTTGGCGAGGGCGCAAGGTTGGCGTGGCGAGGCCGTGGTCGGGCTCGGGCTTGGCGTCGGGGAAGTGCGGAGGCGGCGCCGTCGGCCCCGGTGGCGGCCAGGCGTCGCAGAAGGAGGTGTGGGGAGGGCCCCGACGGCGGAGGTTGGGGCGCTGAGGACGAGCGGCCGGAGGGCGAGGCAAGGGCGCGGCGCTCGGCCCAACGAGCTCATCGAGTGGCGACGGGAGAGGTAGACAGAAGCAGAGGCGAGGCGGACGGCCAGAGCGGAGGGAGGCCGCGGGCTCGCCGGCACGGGGCAACTATAGGGAGCTGGCGGGGTGGGTCGACGGCCTGGCGGAGGGGGTGGATGCAGGGGAGTTCGATGGGGAGGGTGCGGGTGACGCTCGGAGGTGGGAACCGGCGAAGCGAAGAGGGGAGATGCGGCAGGCTTGTTGAGCAGAGGGACAAACCCCAGGAACATTGTCGTTGTATCTTGTGATTGCTATATTAATATAGCGGGGCGCAAGCCTATTTCGAGGAGCCCTGGCCATCTCGTTGTCTTCCCCGTGCAGGAGCGTCTCGCCGCCGCCGCTTCGGAGCTCGTAGGCCACGCCTCAACGCCGACGCCGCCCGCCGCCCGACAAGCCCGCCGCTAGCACCGCCGCCCGACGAGACCGCCGCATCCGTCCGACGAGCACCGCCGCCCGACGAGACCAACGTCACCCCACCGGTGAGCGCCACGTGTCTGCCACGTGTGTGATTGCTGACTCAGCCTGATTAAAACTTGTTTGCTCGATAAATTGTACTACATGCATAGATTAAAACTTGTATACAAATTGGACCTCTGGCTCATTTGTGTATTTATTTGTGTATTTTGGTATGAATAATATGTATATTTGTGTATGAATCCAAGTCCACTTGAATGTTTACACTCTTACTCTAGATAATATTATTGTTTTAGAAACTATGGATCCACTTAGTAGAAACCTTGAAGAAGAAGAAATAATGGAGAACATTATTGATGAGGACACCTCACAATATCTGAACTTGGAGGGACATGACGACGACAGCTCAAGTACTAGTCATGGAGAAGATGAAGACTCCGGTGAACGCAATTTAATGGTTACAAAGTCCGGCGAGGTATATGCATTGATTAAGCCTCAGCTGACTTCCACCAACAATCTTCTTCTACATGTATTAATTAACGCTTCTTTCTTCTTTTAGCCCTCTGGATCGACCAGCCAGCAACCATCTTCTTCTACGAAAAAGAGCAAGCGAGGTGCGAGCCAGCGGTTGAAAGATCGTGCAAAGTTCACGATCGAAGCAGTCCGTGTTGATGGAAGGCCGATGGATCCCAAGAAGGCCGCAGACAAATTTATATGTCAGGCTGGAGTTCTTGTTAGGGACCAAATCCCAATCATAATTGAATATTGGAATAAGCCAAAGAAGGGCGACGGTACATTTGTCGATGACAGATCCAAAGAAACGCTTTGGAATTCGTTGTTGGTAAATTTCACCCTTCCGCCAGAGGAGGATGAAAACAACCCGGTTATAAAGAAAAAGGTCAAATAGTGGACTCTAAAGAAGATGGCTGAGGCTTTCCGCAACTGGAAGACAAAATTGAACAAATTTGTCAAAGCTCGCGAGACTCCAGATTTCGAAGACGCATATTATGCGAAGATAAGACCTCACTGGCCCGAATTTGAGACATATAAAAAAAGTGCTATAGCTAAAAAGAGGTCAGAAACCAATACGCTTAATGCCCTGAAGAAGGAATATCACCAGAGGACGGGGTCAGGTGGCTACATATCTCAGAGGCCTAAGTGGGAGGAAGCTGAGAGGGCCCTGCGCGAGAGAGGGATCACACCCCAGACAGATGGGTGGGACTTACGTGCAAAGACTTGGTTCTACGGAATCGGGGCAAGGTTGGACCCAGAAACAGGATTGTGTATCTTCCCAACCATCCTTGCCAAACCCGTCACTGAACTCATCACGGCATACGAGGAAACATCCGCCAGGATCTTCCATCCCGACAGAGAGAATGACCAGCTCACACGCGCCATCGGTAAAAAAGAACACCCTGGACATGCACGAGGCACAGGGGGTATGACGTGGAAGGATGGGTTTGCCGACTGGAGCGACTCTTACAGATGGCGCGGCAGAAAAGAAAAAGAGCATATAGATCGGATGACACAGATAGAACATGCACTTGCGGCGCTGCAGACGCAAGTGAATGCACAACAGAGCCATCAAGCTACCGGCCCATCTCAGCGGCATGAAGAGCCTGCATTGGAAGCTGCCCGCGGCCCAGACTCTGCGCGGAAAAGCAGTGTGGCTTCCACGGAGAACGTGCAGCCAACGCTTGAAATGACGGGTCCTCGATACCCCGTTGATGAGATCACGGAGAGCGAAACACGCTGAGCTGCATGTGAGATTAATGGGCTTATCCATTAAGGTGGCTGTCGGCTATGCCTTACCTCCTGTAGCTGGTGGAAATTACCACTGCCGACCGATTCCAGATGGCTATGCTATTGTCGGGGTGGATGAGGTTGTGAAGGAATATGAGGAAGCACAGCTTGACCATGCTACAGGTAAAGGGGAAACTCAACTCAAATTTGCAGTGAAAACAACCATTCTTTGGAAGAAGGAACACATTGTGCTTCCAAATTGGAGGTCACTGGCACCCCCGCCGTCTCCACAGCGTCAGCAGTCTGAGCCGCTTCAGCCATCTCCTGCGCGGCAGCCATCTCCGGCCCGTCAGCCATCTCCTGCGCGGCAGCCATCTCCGGCCCGTCAGCCATCTCCTGCGCGGCAGCCATCTCCGGCCCGTCAGCCATCTCCGGTGCTTCAGCCATCTCCTCAGCGTAAGCGGAAGAGCACTGCCACGAGGAGCATCAGTAGCACTGCCACAAAGAAATCCGCAGGAAACCGTACGCCAAAGAGTTCAAAAAACTACGTCCCGCAGCCTTCCGCCAAGCCATTGCCGGTTTTACCGTGGAATCGCAGCGACGAGGAGACCAATAGGATCTCGGGAGAACAGGTCAAGAAATTCTTTGCACCTAGACGGGCCGAGCCAAAGGAGAAAATAGATCCGGCGGTGGTGGAGAAGTTTTACAAAAATCTTTTGAAACCTGAAACCCCACTTGTGCCGGACTACGAGCGCCAGATTTTGAAGGCGGGTGCAAGGCGCCGTAGGGAGACTGAAAGTAGCAGTCGTGAGGCACCCCAGAAAACAGTTCCCATGCTCGGAGAGCAGGAAAACCAATCATGCGCCCCGCTCCAAATGTTTGACAAACGGGACGCTCCTCCCGTAGATGATTACGAGGCAGAGCTACAAAGAAAGGCCAATGAGATGGGGATGACTTACATTGCATACTGGAACGTCATGGGAGACAACTTGCCCAAATGCGATGTCAACCCCATACAGCCATGGAAGTATGGGAAGAATCTCGTCAAGAAAGAGGAGCTTAAGAATCTACCAACAAAGATGCGAAAATTGCACAAGTGGTACCTTCATTTCTGCAAGACGAGAAAAGAAGAATGGATCACGGCGCATATAAGAGATGAGATTTTCTTGTGCGGAGACGACGCGATCGACTTCAACATTCAAGACTTGCATTTTCTATTCAATCAGAAGGAACTCGACAAATCTGCCATCAGCCTTTATTGTGTGTAAGTACTATTTCTGTAATTTTTATCTCAACTCATTCACTTCATTAATTGCATGTATATATATATGCTCACCATATATGTATATACTATTATGCAGGAAAAAGGTTATGGAATGCATGAAAGGAGGCCCTTTTGACATTGGGTTCGTTGACCCAAATAGAGTTCATGAAGAAGTGGTAAGAGACAAACCCGGGCAAACAGAAGATTACTTGCTAAAGTCTTTACTGAGACAACAAACCAAAAGGGAAATACTATTGCCTTACAACTTCTCGTGAGTACTGTTACCCTCTCTCTTGTACACATTATGTTTCGGCTTACTCGATGTTAAGTGTAACTGATGATGAGTTATGCGTGCGTAGGTTCCACTTTATTCTGCTAGTCATTCAACCCGACTCAGGAAAAGTCCTTGTCATGGACTCGTTACGAAAATAAAAAGAGCTATGGGCAGACTTTAGAGAGATGCTCCAGAGGTAATTTCAATCATATTATCGCACTAGATCGGCAACTTTCGTGACAATAAGTAATTAATTACTCCTTTATCCATTTTCTTTGTCGGACAGGGTTTGGAAAATGTTCACGGGCAGGGCCGTGGGTGAATGGTCAGAAGAACTAAAATTTGTAGACCAAAATGTAAGTAATACTAGCTAGCTTCCAATTCCATTATATCATGCTTTATTGATTATTATTTTGATTGAACTCTCTATTCTCGTAAAGTGCGCGCATCAAGGACACGGCAATAACTTATGTGGGTACTATGTTTGCGAATTCATTCGCAACACGATATGTGCGACAGGCCAAGCCGCACTAGAACAACTTAGAGTAAGTAAACAAAGTCCACAACATTATTTTATTACCATCAATTGTGTTGAGTTTTATTCTTATATATATATTGACGGCCCATTCTTCATATATATTCAGATCGAACGGATGCGGGACCAACTCCTACCCTTTGAACGCATACGAGCCATTCAAGAGGAATTGGCGGGGTTCATACTTGATGAGGTCGTCACGCCTGGCGGAGAACTCTATAGATATCCACCAAAATGAACGATGACGATGTATGTGCCGATGGCGATGTATGTGCCGATGACGATGTTTGTGTATAATAATAGTTGCTTAATTATTCATGTACTCGTATGTACCGATGACGATTTATAAGTATACCGCTCCCGATCGATTTCCCCTCGCTCCCCCCCCCCTCCCGCAGAAATACGCCCAGAACGGGGCAGAGGCAGAAGTCTGCCGCGGCAGAGATTTAGGCCGTTTTCCTGTCGCGGCAGGAAAACGGCCTAAATCTCTGCCGCGGCAGAAGAACCTTTAACACCGGTTCCAGATACGAACCGGTGTTAAAGGGGGGGGCCTGAGGCCTGTGGCAGCCCCACGTGCGCCACCCTTTAATACCGGTTCGTATAGGAACCGGTGTTAAAGGGGCCCCCCCTCTAACACCGAACCCTCAACAGCGGTTGGGGAACCGCTGTTAGAGGGCCCTCCCAACCGGAGTTAAAGGGGGGGCTCTGCACTAGTGTGGTGGCGGGTAGTTTCCCACGGGCTGGCTCCGAAACTCCTCTGGCCGCGGCGGAGGCGGCAAGGACGTGCCGCGGATGAAGGCTGGCAGCCGAGCGCGCTGGCTGCCAGACGCTTCGTGGTCGTTCTTGCTCCGCTTCAGCCACGACGGGGTCTTCATCGTTGATGGTGGTGGTGGCGGCTAGGTTTTGCGATGGTGAGAGGTGAGGATGAAAACACCGACGGGCGCATGGTTAAATAGCCCAGCCACCCGTGAACGTGCGCAGCTTCCCGCTCCTTCACCATCAATGTTGACGCGGGAACATAGGCGGCGTCAACGTGCCGTCTTTTCGCCATTGCGCGTAGGCTGTCGCCGGCCAGCCTTCCGCGCAGCGCCTCTGAATCGCTGTCGCAATTGCGTCTGAATCGGTGCCGCTGACCGTCTGAATCAATGCCGCCGGTAAGTGGCTGACGGGTGGGCCAGTGGACGAGTCCCCGCGCTGTCCAGCGCGTCCGAGCCGACGCAACCGAGCCCCAGATTAGATGCATGGATGGGTCGAGCCGGACGCGTTTGCCTGGATGGGTCGGCCCGCTGGGGGGCGCGCACGACCCGTGCGGATAAGTTCGTACACGCTCGGACCGGATGACTCGGCCCGGTGGAGATGCCTAAACACACATCGTGCTGCGTACCATCCCTCACCGACAAGTGGTATATAAAAAGGTTTGTTAATATTTTGATAGACAAAAGATAGAAATATTTGATAATATATGAACGGTAAAAATACCTCAAATGATTGTTTTCATCAAAAAGCGATATTATGTAATAAGATTTGTTCTGAACCTTCCTACCATTTTCATTATGATACAATGGTTGTTACGACAAGAACTTCGGTGAAAATATTTCTTGTACTTGGGGCAAAATAATATTGATATAAGAAGTCGCTTAAGAAAATCATACTTCGTTAGAGTTCTCCTATATATCCTTTTTATGTAACTATCTTACAATCTTACCTACAGTGAGCTTCTAATGTGAGGATCGTCCAACATCCACAAAAAAGGTTTGTGTGGTCTACAAACGTGAAGAGGAAAATAAGTCATTTTTCAGTATAATATAATAAAATTAGCAAAAACCAGAACTCCAGTGTTCTGTTGGGATAGGTAGCAAGGATTGTAGCTTCATCTGAATTATTATTGGCCAATTGGTCGGTCGTCGGCCTTCTTTTGGTCTGCATTGTCATCTTTTTAAGTGAGTAAACATCAAAGATAGAGAAGGAATGTAAGAGTTGTTGGTAGACCAATGTACCATGCAAGTAAATTGATTAATTTTCTTTGAGAAAGTGACTTGATTAACTTACTTGGAATGCTTGATTCCGTCAAAGAAACTTATGGCTTATGTATCCACCATCTCAGTACAAATTAAAAAGTACTACCACCCATCTTCTTGCAGATAGAAAAGTAACACTACCCAGCAATCATACAGATACTGTGAATATCCTGTCAGAGGGACCATGGATAGTACAAACCTTAATAAATTATTATGCAACTCAAAACTTTTCCAGTACACCCAAAAGAAATAAGTGAAAACGTAAATGAGACTACCTATCTTCTTGCGTATATATGGTACTCCAAACGCGTATTCAGATCCCCAAGCTAAACTAGGCATGGGAGGTGGGTATGTCTGATAAAGAAAAGAACCTATCTTCTTGCTAATTTTCGTGGATCTCTTCCATATCCCAGTATCTTCCCCGAAGTTCAAAGTTAAACTATATGTATTCCACATATGAACTCCTGTAGAACTGGAGATCGATGATCAACCCAATAGTAAGAAATAGCAAGCCATCGAACGACCGATTCTCTATGCTGCGTTGGGTTGAGCTTGAGAGCCCGAGCATCATTGCGACCATCAAGTTTTCTCTCTTGCACGTGCACAACCTCCTTCTTGTCAGTGTAGTATCTGTTAGGGATAGACTAGGTTACTTGTCTTGTACTCTAAATAGGTTACTTGTCTTATATTACAAGTCGGTCCCTGTAAGGCTATATATACTCGCCCGAGAGGCTCAATAATACAACCATCATATTTCACAATCTCTCTCTCACTTTACCCATCAACATGGTATCAGAACGGCACGGTCCTTGACCTAGTCGCCGCCTCCGCTTCCGCCGCGCCGCCCCCGGGGAGGTCGATCTCCATGATCTCCGTCGGGGGCCGCACAACCCGTACGCAGGGTTCGTTCGCCGATCCGTGATCGGCTGCCCTGCAAGTCTTTTTTTTCCGATCTCTTGATCGGTTTTCTTTTTTGGTTTACCGATCTTAGATCGGATTGCGTCGCCCATCGCCGTCATCATCGCCGCGCCTCTACTCCGACCATCGGCATCGACGATCTACACCGCCGCCGTTCGTGCATGGTCTTCGTCACGTCATCGGGTTCTTCCTCGCCTACTTCGAGCACCGCCGCCGCATCTCCACAGGTAGCCTGCATGGCCACTCCTGGCCGTCGTAGGTCCCGTCGACTGCCCCTCCGTCTAGGCATCCAGTATGACCCTTCTTGGTCGTCGCTGGTTCGCCGCATTCTACGTCTTTGTCCAGCATGACTTCGTCGCCATCGTCCTCGCCTCGTCCTCGACCACACCTACTTGTCTACTCTGACAACCGCGGCCTGCATCGGCACTTCGCCGATCTGCGCAACGCAACCGTCGTAGAGTCCTCCTCTGCTAGTCTCCTCTCTGACATGGCATGAAGCTGTTTCTATTGGTCCCGTTCTTCGCATGCCCGATACTGGCAATACCGGTGCGTGCCTTCGTCCCCGACGCGTTCCTGAGTCTGGCAAGCTCGGTTGTAGCGCCTCGTCTTCATCGGCTTCGACAAGGTCTTCATCGGCATCGACTACCTCTTCTACGTCTGCCTCGACTGCGTCACACCGACTTCGTCTTCGCATACTCAGTTTTGCCACAACCAGAGTATGCCTTCGTTCCCGACGTGCGCCTGGTTCTGGCAAAGCCATGGCCGCACCTCGTCCTCGACGGCTCAGACTGCATCGGTTTCGGCATCGCTCTCTCCAACGTCTGCCCTGACGCGTCTACGTCCTTCTACTGGCTGCACTATGGGCACGCGGCTTAATATGCGGCTACCTCGACAACGGCAACCCCGACCATGACATCGACCACGGCGACCCCTTGCGCGGCTACCTCGACCAAGGTTGCAGCACCGACCGCTCTCGGCTCACTCGACACCGACACAAGGGCTACCACCTTGCCTGAGCTCCTCACGAGCATCCTCTACGGTCCAAGCTTCTGCGACGTGACACCGTCTACAACTGCGGGGATATGTCAGCACACTGATCTACTTCGGCTTTCCAGTCTGACCGTTCGCGATGTTCGAGTTGTTCACAATGCTACCGCTACGACTGCGGGGGAAAGTTAGAGTATACGTATCTGTTAGGGATAGACTAGGTTACTTGTCTTGTACTCCATGCAGGTTACTTGTCTCGTACTCCAAGTCGGTCCCTGTACGCCTATATATACTCGCCCGAGAGACTCAATAATACAACCATCATATTCCGTAATCTCTCTCTCCCTTTACCCATCAACACTTAATTTCCACCGAGGCATGAAACGCTATAAGAACAGAGTTGTCCATGCGTGCCAACATAATCCTACCGGCGCAGCCAAGACAAAAGAAATCTAAAAGGATTGCAATCTTTCAGTTTCAAGACAAAGACAGATCGAGTTGGGGAATGACATATTGGAAATCGAGAACGACAAATCCAACACAAGGAGAGCAATTCACATCAATGATCCCGACAGTTCCTTAAACAAAAATAATTAGCTGCCTGCACACATGGTACCACGGGTCAAGCGGAAAACCATACCTAGACAATAGCCATGGCTGCCGAAGGAAGATATAGTACACACCATATAACGAGGAACCTAGCAAATAAGACGGCTACACGCAGAGTAACGCGCCCTTTGCTCCCAGCAGGCCAGCAGCTGTAATTGAAGGGAAGTGGTCTAGCTTTCTCGTCATTTCTCCATAATTGAATGGTGGAGTTGCAAAACTAAGCTGGGCCTAGAACATTGACCCATCCAAGATGGCGGCGTAGTCCATAAAAGTAGCGGCCATGAAAACCTGCTAGCCAAGCTGCGGCCCATCGGCAATGCAACACCTCTAGAGATCAAATTGGCCCGACTCACAACAAAAGTCCCAGGTCAATTTTTGGAGTAGAATCCCGGTAATGGTGGGTGGGCCGGCCGAGACGGACAGGTGGGATAGTAAAAACTGCACGCCGTCGTGACCAGAAGATCAAGCATGTCCAGAAGTATGATGGGACGGCTAAAGACCCCAAATCGCTCTGATTGCTCATAGCTAGGTGAGTTTTACTGTTTCTCAATAACTTGCATGCTATATACACTAGTAGAAAAAGAGCCATTCGTCAACCCTAGTTCGGAGCATTACTTCCGGTTATGGTGTGAGCATTAGTCTCGGTTCTAACGGCTAGAACGCCAGCAATCTTTAGTCCCGGATCAAACGGAACCTTTAGCCCCAGTTCGTATCACCAACCGAGACTAAAAAGGTGCCCCCGGTATCAACCCTTTTAGTCCCGATTCGTATCACACACCGAGACTAAAGATGTGACATTTAGTCCCGGTTCGTATTACCAACCCAGACTAAAGAAAGTGGACAAAAAAAATTCTCAAGTTCTGTTATGGCAGTAAAACGGGCACAAATCCTTTTGAAGGTCGTCTTTTTTAGATTCAATATCATGCTGAAAAATTATAAAAAAATCTAAAAATAAATTCCTTCGAACCGTAATTATATTAAGTGATTTAGTTGTTATGAAAATTAACAAATATAAATTTCGACACAATTTAAAAAAATGTTATGAAAAATTCAAATGGCCATAACTTTTGCATACGATGTAAAAAAAAGTACAACCTATCAAAACATGTAGAAAAAAATTAGCTCTTAGATTTCAACATCCTTAAGCCATTTTGGATTCTTAAAATTCGAAAAGAAAAAAATTTATTTCAGAAATTAAATTATTTTAGTATTTTTTATGTCATATTTGAATTCCTCGCATTCTGATAATAATGGATATATTATTTGTCGAATTTCGATTTACAGATTTGACGGTATTATTTATGTCATATTAAATGCATAACAATATAGTAGTACACATATATCACATCAGTTCACATGAACTACAAAGTTTAATTAGTATATTAACCAAGGCATATCAGAGAGGGGTTATAACTAGAACATCATTTTGAACAATGAAGTCGAACACGCAGATTGTTTTCTCCTTCATCTTAAAGGCCTCCATAACAGCAACCCAACGAATCGTTAAGATGACCATATCCCTAGTCTTGTCCTTATTTAGCAAAACATACTTCCCGGGTCTCGATGAACTCAGGCCACCGTATGTCCATTGGCAGTCTTCCTTCTTCAATGCCAAAGTCTAGAAGGTACGTCCTTATGTAACTGATTGAGAAGTACCGAAACAAAAATAAAATAATGAATATATTAGTTTATATCTACATTATTTTCAATAGGAAATTCAAGTACCAGTGACTAGATAATTGCTTCTCATCTTGCTTTTTTCCTTTGAAGACATTTGACTTTGTCACCCGGGAAACATACAGAGGAATGGAAGGAACATCTTGACGCACACACATCCTACGCCTATTGAATTGTGACCTAGTCATATCTATGTCATTGTCCCATATGAAGTGATGCTCAAACATTTTGATTCCTATATAATTAGGACCATGCTTCGCTTTGTAGGTATGCTGAGTCATCCCAACCAGTTTCCTAAGATATACCCGTGTGCACGACTCGCATATAATTATCTCATTGGTGTTGTGAGCATATGAACGGCAGTCCTCCAAATTGATTTCATAGTCATCGTCTGAGGAGGTCTAGCCAAAATACGAGGGGGAGGAGCCTCCATCATGGTCTGCTGGCGGGATAGGGTGCTCTAGTTCCCCAACCTCCGTACCTCCCTCCTCCTTCACCACCGAAGAGTCATGTTCATCACGGCGTCGCCGGTAAGCACTACCAGCCGCAAGAAAGGCGAGCGGTCAGCGCGACGGACGCAGGGATTTATTCACTCATCTAGGAAGCTGCATCATCCCCAATGCGTAGCACGTGGTGGAAAAATAAGAGGCTACAGATTGTCTTACGGAATTCGAGAAAACACAATAATCTATGACTCACCGTGTGAAAAAGGGAAAAAAAGAAATAGTGGCTATGCAATGTCGGAAATACGAGGCACACCATTAGTGGTGGAGGAGATGTGGGCAATGGTTTGCTACTAAGAAAACGACTTCGTTAAAGGAATTTCTATTTCTGTTCCTCTGGTTCATTACTTGCAATCATTTTTTCCCGGCTCTTAACTTTTCCTCACTTTTGCCCTCCCTCTATTCTAAAACCTTCGCAGACGCTCGGATAGAGGGATGCTGTCAGGTCAAATGCTTGACTGTTATATGCTGACCAGTGGGACCGCGTTGGGACGGGTCTTGCCGTGGCCATTACATGTTGACGGGTGGGGCCAGGATACATGTCGAACCAGCCATCCATCTCTCGTTGACTTGTGGGTCGCTTTATTTCCTGATTGTGTGGCCGGTCCAGCCAATGACAAATGAGGCCGTTCTATGGGGACGCCGAAGCCAATGACTGATGGGGCCGTCATGTGGGGCCGTGGTGTGGGGCTGGAGGGGGGATTTGCATATTTTCCATGTTTTACTTTGCAACTTGCATATTTACCATTGTGTGTGTCACTGACATGTGGTGGTCATGTGGAAAACATGCAAATTTCAAAGGAAAAGTTTGGAAAATATGCAAATATGCAAAAATCTCGGAGCAGCTACACCCCAAACAATGAAAGGTGGGGTCGTGTATGACACGTGAGGTCGTCTCTCTCTCTCTCTCTCTCTCTCTCTCTCTCTCTCTCTCTCTCTCTCTCTCTCTCATCCGCTCCCAGCCCTCCAGCCCTGAGCTGCTCCAATCCCATCGGTGGACAGAGGAGCCATCGTCGGTGTGTCGGCGCATCGCCGGAAGCGTCCTACGGCAGCATCAGACGGACTGCCGCGCTGCACCTCAACCATGGCTCTAGCACCTGTTTCATTCGCACACATTGTACGTTGAGGCATTATTGACCGCAGGAAGGTCCGTGGCCCATGACAATCGGGATTTTGTTCTGTCGCCTTAGCTCGACGAACGGTCACAATAATTTCTAGTAGTGCTTGGTAAGACCTTCGCTCCTGCTCCGCCCACCCTAATCGATTCGGTTCTTGTAATTTCCTTAATATTGTAGGTGCAAATTAGTCCTCAATGTCTGGTTGTAGCGGGTACACCGGCGAGGGTGGGGATTCAATCATGTTGTGGCCACATTCTCCTTCTCCTACCACTTTAGAAGTGCAGGTAGCTCCTTATCTCTATACTACCATTTAATTTGAAGTGCCACCATGGCCTATCAGACTGATTTCAATTGGATTTGTTTTTGAATTGTTATAGTGTGCTATGCAGGCCGAAGATCCATGATATGTTGCATACCAAGATGAACCAACCCAGTGGTCTAGCCAGAGGACGGATTTGGAGGAGATGGTTGCCAATTTAGGTGATGAATTGGCCCATAAAAACCTGTTGATATTCGAGCTGAAGCATACTGTTGAGGAAGAAAAGACAAATTCAGAGCTTATTCGCAAGGAGAAGTTGACACTTGAGGATGATCTTGCCGTATCTGATCAAGTGGTAGAAAATCTAAAACATGAACTTCAAGTGAAGGGGGGGAGGGAGAATATGATTTATGTGGGTAGTTTTAGTAGTTGTCATCCCCGTCCTAGTAGTTATAGTATGCGGTTGTGGTGAAGGGTGGCACATGTAATGATTAGTTGATGTCGGGGGGATAATCCCCGGTAGGGTCATAAGGGGTAAAACATTGCCCAACTTGTCTTATGCCGAGCCAAAGAAATCTCAGGCCGGGTAAGAAGGTCGTGTGCGGACGGCATACGAATTATGTCGGCCCATATAAGACAAGTTGGTTTACCTTGAGGAAGAAATGAGCCAAATCTTACGAGAGAAGGGCGAGTCACAAAGGACGCGTGGCAGCTTTTTGAGTAAGGTTCAGGAGGGACCATGGTAAAGCACGCTCAAAAGAGAAGGGTGACGCCGGGTGACACAAAAGGAGCCGGGTGACGCCCAAAGCAAGGGCTGACGTACAAAGTCACTGTATGACGCCAAAAGAGCTAGAGGATACGTACGAGAAGACCATTAGCTGCTCTCTCTCTCTCTCTCTCTCTCTCTCTCTCTCTCTCTCTCTCTTATCCGCTCCCAGCCCTCCAGCCCTGAGCTGCTCCAATCCCATCGGTGGACAGAGCAGCCATCGTCGGTGTGTCGGCGCATCGCCGGAAGCGTCCTACGGCAGCATCAAACGGACTGCCGCGCTGCACCTCAACCATGGCTCTAGCACCTGTTTGGTTCGCACACATTGTACGTTGAGGCATTATTGACCGCAGGCAGGTCCATGGCCTACGACAATCGGGATTTTGTTCTGCCGCCTTAGCTCGACGAACGGTCACAATAATTTCTAGTAGTGCTTGGTAAGACCTTCGCTCCTGTTCCGCCCACCCTAATCGATTCGGTTCTCGTAATTTCCTTAATATTGTAGGTGCAAATTAGTCCTCAATGTCTGGTTGTAGCGGGTACACCGGCGAGGGTGGGGATTCAATCATGTTGTGGCCACATTCTCCTTCTCCTACCACGTTAGAAGTGCAGGTAGCTCCTTATCTCTATACTACCATTGAATTTGAAGTGCCTCCATGGCCTATCAGACTGATTTCAATTGGATTTGTTTTGGAATTGTTATAGTGTGCTATGCAGGCCGAAGATCCATGGTATGTTGCATACCAAGATGAACCAACCCAGTGGTCTAGCCAGAGGACGGATTTGGAGGAGATGGTTGCCAATTTAGGTGATGAATTGGACCATAAAAACCTGTTGATATTCGAGCTGAAGCATACTGTTGAGGAAGAAAAGACAAATTCAGAGCTTATTCGCAAGGAGAAGTTGACACTTGAGGATGATCTTGCCGTATCTGATCAAGTGGTAGAAAATCTAAAACATGAACTTCAAGTGAAGGGGGAGGGAGAATATGATTTATGTGGGTAGTTTTTGTAGTTGTCATCCCCGTCCTAGTAGTTATAGTATGCGGTTGTGGTGAAGGGTGGCACATGTAATGATTAGTTGATGTCGGGGGGATAACCCCCGGTAGGGTCACAAGGGGTAAAACATTGCCCAGCTTGTCTTATGCCGAGCCAAAGAAATCTCAGGCCGGGTAAAAACGGCCGGGTAAGAAGGTCGTGTGCAGACGGCATAAGAATTATGTCGGCCCATATAAGACAAGTTGGTTTACCTTGCAGGAAGCAACGAGCCAAATCTTACGAGGGAAGGCCGAGTCAGAAAGGACGCGTGGCAGCTTTTTGAGTAAGGTTCAGGAGGGACCATGGTAAAGCACGCTCAAAAGAGAAGGGTGACGCCGGGTGACACAAAAGGAGCCGGGTGACGCCCAAAGCAAGGGCTGACGTACAAAGTCACTATTTGACACAAAAAGAGCTAGAGGATACGTACGAGAAGACCATTAGTTGTATGGCTTTGTGGACTGGGTCAAGGGGCTCAGGGCTAGACCTTGACTCGGCCCGCATAGTAAGGACCAAGATCCAAACAGTAACCCTAGGACCCAAAGGGATGTAACCTAGCTGGCCATCGCCTATATAAGGAGGGGCATAGCTAGGGTTTAGGGGGGTTGGACCAAGGAGGAAACTAGTGCCCAAAGGCTATGCTCAAATAGCTCTAGGAGAACTTTTAAAACTTGTTGGATCAATAGAAATCCTAAGGATGGAGAGTTCATCTTGTTCTTCGTGCGCGGCTAGACCATGCGCTCCCTCCCCGGTTACCACAAGCGTCCATTCGGCCCCCAACTTAAGCCTACACATGGCATCTGCCATGACACCACCACGACAGTTGGCTCCCACCGTGGGGCAGAAGAAGGCGCTTGCTAGAGTTTTCATCCGGATGGGCAACATCATTGCCAAGATGGGCGAGCGCGTCTATTCCGGCCTCATCTAGAGGTTCGCGGTACTCAACTTCGTCAGCGACAGCGCAGGCAGTTTCGGGACCAAGCCGTTCCCAAGGGGCGGCCGCTTCATCAAGTTTGGTGAGCACCAGGTCTACGTCACGGTGCGCGTGGAGCGCGCGTACCCGGAGCGCGTCATCCTGGCACCGGATCCACCTGCGGCTCCTGCCGTAGGAAAGCTTCATCAACTCGTCTCCATTGTGGTAATGATGACAACTCCGAATCCCCAAGCACCTCTAGTAGTCCCTGTGGTGAATGAGGATGCTGAGGGAGGAAATACAGAAGAAACGCCAAGGGCGACAAGAACAGCAAAAGCGTCGCTAGAAAAGGCAAAGAACATAGCTAGGAGTAAGAGAGCCAAAGAATTGCAAAAAGCAATAGAGAAATTAGCAGAGCCAGTAGTGCTAGCAGCTGATCCAGCGCGTGTGCAGGACGAGTTAGAGGAGGCCAGGATAAAATTCTTGGAGAAGGCAAAGGAATTAGCGCAGTTACAGGAAGATGTGGATATCACAATTCGAGAGCTCAACTCGGCAAATCGAGTCAAGGGCGCTAATGCCCGGCTTGATGCAACAAGGTTGAGAGGCAGAAACCTCAATGAGGAACTGGCGGATGCAAAATCAAAGATAACACTAGAAAACAACAACGGAACAGCCATACGGCCAACATACAACACATCGGCAGCCAATTTGAGAGCCGTAGAGGCAGCAATGTCTGAGTTGCCCCATCTGACGGGTGAAGCAAAGAGAAAACAACAGGAACGAGTCAATGAATTAGTAAGAGTAGCAGGCATGTTGAATGAAGCGTACTACAGGGCAAATCCGGGTATAGATGGAAGGTCATAGTTGGTACACTCGGCGACTCCCATCCCGGCGAGATCAGCAGGCCATACAACCTCTTCACCAGGAGTAGCGCCGAGACAGAGAAAAGAAAAGAGTGTGGATTCAGGAAGGAACAAGCAGATGGTTGCTTATGACCCAACAGTGGTTCAAGGAAACCCAGCCCGTGCATAGGGAGCGAGAATGACTGTCGCTCATGGAAATGAGAACCAAGAAAAAAGGAGACAACAAAGCGTGGGAAAAGCAGTGCAGCAACCTGCAGACCCGAACGCTAACAGATACAATGATGGCTACTTGACAATGGTAAACAACGGGTATGAATTTCCGGATCACGTGTACCAAGCAATGGGAGCAAGACTCGGAGGCAGAAATCTCCAGCCGGATGATGCAATACTAAAGTTCAACCGAATAAAAATGACAGAGCTGATCGAATCGCAAGGTCGACAGGGTCCACCATGTTTTGGCCCAAGGGTCATGAAAGAGCCACCAATGCCAAACTTTCAGATGTCCAGAGGGACAAATACCTACAATGGAAGCACAAAGCCAGAAGATTGGCTCATAGATTATGGAACAGCAGTAAAAATCGCACAGGGAATTCTGAGATGGGCAGTACGGTATGTACCGCAAATGCTAGAAGGACCAACAAGGGTGTGGATGAATAATTTGCCACCCAGAAGCATCAACAACTGGATTGATTTCCAGGAAGCTTTCGTGAGCAACTTCGCCAGCACGTACAAGAGGCCGAATCACCCACAACAGCTAGCTATGTATAAGCAGAGGCCGAATGAAACAAACATGGAATTTCTCACAAGGTGGTGCACAATGCGCAACTCTTGTAAGGGGTAATTGAATCCCAGTGCATTGCATGGTTTGCACAAGGATGCATGCATGGAAGTGTACTGTGGCCGAGGTTACAGAGAGATATGCCGGCTAGCCTGGAAAAAAATAAGAATTGCCGACTCAGCCTCTGCTCATATCGGCAGATGGTATGACTGAGACCCAGATCTATGAGGCAGCCGGGTCTCAAAGGCGGCATGAAAGGGCGAGTATAGAAGCAAGAAAAGAGATGAAAGGCCAGATTATAGGTATGGTTCAACTCAAGTCGCAGCCGTAAATCAGGATAATCCAGATGCTGGAAGTAGCCAACGTCAAAGGAAAAATGGGCAACAACAATGGATACCAAAGAATGATGGCAAAAATCCATATGAGCAGAGAAAACCATATCAAGACAGGCAGAAATATACTTATGAAATGATGTTGGACCAACCGTGTAAGTTTCACACGCCAAGTCCGAGTAAGCCAGCGAATCACACAACAAGACAATGCACTTGGTTTCAGAAGGGAGATAGAGTGGATTCACCAACTCAGCAGTTACCACCACCTCCCCCACCACCGCTCACAGGAGGAAATGCTCAAGCTGTGGGAGCCAACCATAGTTATGAGAACAGGCAGCTGAGATATCATAACCAAGAAAGAAGGGAGGTTGTGCATCAGGTGCATAACCCAAGAGGTGATGACACTCATGTCGGCCATGGAACCTGAAATGAGTACAGAGAGCATCACCAGAGCTATGTCGTATTTGTCATAGAGCCGAATGACAAGAAAAGTCAACATAGACGGATGATGGAAGTGAACGCCACAATGCCAGCGATACCAAAATACATGCATTGGTCTTAACAGGAAATAACTTGGAGCATAAAGGATCACCCCAAGATCATGCCAACACCAGGAGGTTATGCTCTTGTCTTGGATCCAACGTTCAGGAGCCCAGATATCAATGTGAAGTTCTCCAAGGTACTGATAGACGATGGTAGTAGCATTAATATCATGTACAAGGATACCATGCTCAAGTTAGGCATCACTATGAACATGTTGGAGCTGACTAAGACAACTTTCCATGGTATTGTGCCGGGACTGTCCTCTGAGCCAATTGGCAAAATCTGGATTGACGTCTTAGTCGGCAACAGAGAAATCTGTCGCACTAAAGCCATAGAGTTCGATGTGGTTGACCTAGTCAGCTCATACCATGCCTTACTCGGCAGGCCGGCTATGGAAAAATTTATGGCCACTCCTCATATTGCTTACTCAAAGATGAAGATGCCAGGTCTGTGCGGAGTTATCACAGTTGAGGGGGATTACAAGAGATTTATTGCATGTGCCTCAGCCGGATCTTCGCTGGCCGAGTCACTTATCATAGCGCAGGAAAAGCATCAAATGATGGAAGTGGCAGCACTGGCCAAGGCGGCACAAATGTCTATTCCGACACTCACTAACCCGCATGTCAGTGTATCTTTCCAAGCTACCAAGGAAACAAAGAAGATACAGGTTGATGAGGCCTTCCCAGAGCGCACAGTTACCATTGGTGCTGGGCTGACTGAAAAATAGGAAAGCGAGCTCACCAGCTTCCTCTGTGAGAATCGGGATATCTTTGCATGGTCCACACAAGACCTGCAAGGAGTTCCGAGGGAGTTGGCTGAGCACTCTTTTCTTGTAAGGCTAGATGCCAAGCCGGTGAAGAAACCCCTCCACCGCTTCGCCAAAGATAGGAGGAAAGTGATAGCCGCCGAGATAGCTAGGCTCTTGGCTACCGGGTTCATCATGGAAGTACTGCACCTAGATTGGTTCTCAAATCTAGTCTTGGTCAGAAAGAAAAAGGATGACCCGAACGTGGCAGTGGTGTGGCGCATGTGTATTGACTACACGAACCTCAATAAGGCGTGTCCAAAAGATCCGTTCCCCTACCACGTATCGATTAAGTCATTGAATCTACTGCCGGGTGTGAGTTGTTGTCATTTGTGGATGTGTACTCTGTTTTCCACCAGATACCACTGAATCCGGATAATCAAATAAAGACATCTTTTATCACCCCGTATGGGGCTTATTGCTATCGTACTATGCCATTCAGATTGAGAAATGCAGGTGCAACATACCAAAGGTGAATGCAAAAATGCTTGCAAGATCAACTAGACAAAAATGTTCAATTATACGTCGATGTGTGGTGATAAAAACCAAACAAATTCATACTCTAATTGAGGACTTGCGTCAAACATTCGCAAACCTAAGAAGATTTCGGATGAAACTCAACCTAGAAAAATGCACATTTGGTGTCCCGGCTGGAAAATTACTCGGATTTCTTGTGTCCAGCCGATGAATTGAGGTACCCCAACAAAAATCAGGGCCATTGAAATAATGGAATTTCCGAAAACCCTCAACGATGTCCAGAAGTTTACAGGATGTCTGGCCTCGTTGAGTAGGTTTGTGAGTCGGCTAGGCGAAAAAGCCTTACCATTATATCAACTGATGAAAAACCAGACAAATTCACATGGACACAACAAGCTGATAGTGGTTTCCATGAACTCAAAAAGATGTTAGCAACAATACCAATATTAGCGTCACCATTATCCAAAGAGCCAATGCTGCTCTATGTCGCGGCAACCAATAGAGTTGTTAGTGAAGTGATAGTGGCGGAGTGCGAAGAAGAGGGCAAATCAGTCCAAAGGCCAGTTTATTACTTGAGCGAAGTGCTCTCTATATCAAAGCAAAATTACCCCCATTACCAAAAAATGACACATGGGGTGTATATGGCAGCAAAGAAGCTGAAGCACTATTTCCAAGAACACCCAATCCGGGTAATATGCGAGGCACCTATCTCGGATATATTGGGCAGCAAATATGCCAGTGGCCGAGTGGCGAAATGGGCCATAGAGCTAGCACCATATACTCCACAATATGACAGACGAGATGCAATTAAATCTCAAGTTGTAGCTGATTTCTTCGTGGATTGGATGGAAATGCAATATGAACCACCATTGTCAGACCCAAATTACTGGAAGATGCACTTTGATGGATCCAAGACAAATTATCGGTCTAGATGCTGGGATAGTACTCATATCACCAAAAAAGGATCAACTCAAGTATGTGTTGCAGATCCACTTCGCTGCATCCAATAATATAGCCGAGTACGAAGCACTTGTCCATGGGATAAAAGTGGCCGAGGAAATTGGCATCAAAAGGATCATGTGTTTTCGCGACTCGGATTTGGTTATCCAACAAGTATTTGGGCATTGGGACGCATTGGATGCGAACATGGCACTGTATCATTTTCATGTGCAACATATTTCGAGATACTTTGACGGGTGTAAATTTCATCACATACCAGAGCAGAGAATGAGGCAGCTGGCATACTATCCAAGTTAGGATCATCTCGACAAGCAATCCCACCAGGAGTAGCGTTGGAACATCTCAGAAAACCATCGATCAAGCCGTCACCAGAGTGCGAGTCAATATTCATCCCGGCAAGCCAGGAGTCAGACGCTATGCCAATAGACATTGGTACAGGGACATGTTCGAGTAACTTGGGGACTGTTCCGCTCAACCCAGGGGCTGACGAGTCACACTCGGGGACTCCTCAGGTTATGTCGGCATAGCATATGTCGGCTGAGCCAATGGAAATTGATGCAGAAACAGATCTGGCACCAGTGATACCATCCTGGGCGCAACCAATATTCAATTACTTGAGAGATGGAACCTTACCTGATGATGAGGTATTGGCAAGACAAACGGAAAGAAGAGCAAAGGCATACACAATAATCAACAAGGATTTGTACAAAAGGATTGTGATGAGCGTATTGCAACGTTGCATAAGTCCAGAGAAAGGCCAAGAAATACTATTGGATATTCACCAAGGGGAATGTGGGCACCATGCCTCGTTAAGAGCATTGGTAGACAAGGCATTCCGACATGGATTCTACTGGAAAAGTGCACTAGCAGAAGCGTAAGACCTAGTGAGAAAATGCAATGGTTGCCAACATTACGCGTCAAAGTCACATTTACCAGCATTTGAGTTAAAAACTATACCAATCACCTGGCCATTCGCAGTATGGTACCTGTATATGGTAGGACCGTTCAAACCAGCGAGGGGTGGCATGCCTCTCATACTAGTGATGGTTGACAAGTTCACCAAATGGATAGAAGTGAAGGCCATTAAAAAACTAGATGGAAAAACAGCTGTCACATTCCTGAAAGACATAATCCTGAGATATGGTCACCCTCATAGTGTGATCACAGACAATGGAACAAACTTTGCTGAAGGATCTTTTGCTCGCTTCTGTGGGAAAAACCGAATAAGACTTGATGTAGCGTCAGTCGCCCATCCAGAGTCAAATGGACAAGTCGAACGAGCTAACGTCTTAGTTCTATCCGGGATAAAAACCCGCCTAATGGAACCACTCCAGAGATCACTTGGTTGCTGGATCGAGGAATTACCCTCAGTACAGTGGAGCTTAAGAACAACTCCGAATCGATCAATAGGCTATACACTATTCTTCCTTGTGTATGGGGTAGAAGCAGTTTTGCCTGCCGACATAGAGCATGACTCACCAAGAGTAAGACAATACTCGGAAGCCGAGGTAAAGAGGCCTGAGAAGATGGAGTTGACTTACTCGAAGAACCAAGAGAATTGGCATTATCCACATCCGCCATATACCAACAAAGTCTCCGTCGCTATCATAGTCATAAAGTTCAACCTCGTGTTTTTCAAGAAGGGGATATGGTGCTCAGAATAGTGCAATGCACAGCTAGGATGCATAAACTATCACCCCCATGGGAAGGACCATTCATTGTAAGCAAAGCATTGCACAATGATTCGTATTACCTAATAGATGCTCACGAAGCACAAAAGAACAAGGCGGACAGATCGTATGATGAGAACAAAAGACCGTGGAATGTGGCACTGATGCGCCCTTTCTACACCTAGCAGAAGCAGTGTATGTATCTCTCAATCTCTCATATGTTGGATGCTTATGCCGCCTATGTGCTGATAATAAAATGGTATGGCGCGAAAAACTGACTCGGGGACTGCCCCTCGTGTTTATTCTTAAAAATTCTATGTCGGCTGGCGTTGACACTTAAACTTATCTCGGAATAATTAATATTTACTCGTACAGAATCAAATCTTCGACTATGTTGTGTTGAGAAATAGAGCAATTTACCAAGCGAATTATCCAAAATAAACGCTAGATAAAACATGACTAGAATAAAAGGCAATATACTAATCATGCTAAATAGCGAATACAAATTAAGGCATATAGTCAAACAAACTGCAAGGCATAAAAAGGATCAGAACAAGATTGAGACAGAAGATGTACACGGCAGTAGCAGAAGTAGAACCGCCGGCGTTGGAACCGTCATTGGCCATGTCGTCGAGGAAGAGGGTGCTGATGTCGGGGAAGAAGTCCTCGTCGGGGAAGACGTCGCTATCTGTGAGGGAGTCCGTGACGAAGCCAGTAGTCGCGCTGATAGCGCTCCCCAAAAACCTTATCGCCCTTCTCCCGTACAGGACTCGAAGCAGCGGGGTCTCGGAGGCCTACTGTCCCGGCTCGCGGTGCACGCCGCAAGACGGGATGGGGAAGATGAAAGTAGCGCAGTGCTCTGGAACTGAAGGCGCAAGGGATGTGTGGCAGCGTAACCGAGAGGAGGCGCGACCTCTCTCTTATAGGCGAAGAGGGGAA
The DNA here is from genome assembly GCA_910589765.1 of Avena atlantica. Taxonomy (NCBI): domain Eukaryota; kingdom Viridiplantae; phylum Streptophyta; class Magnoliopsida; order Poales; family Poaceae; genus Avena; species Avena atlantica. Next base: position 426,569,188 of record OU342738.1, read on the forward strand.
GGCAGACCGTGCAGAAGATGAAACGAATGGACGAAAGATGAAGCGAACAGGCGGCAGCCCAACGGACAGCCTCCACTCAATTCGTATTCATTTAATTCATTTAACTCGTATTAAAAGTCCATTCAAAGCAAAAGTTTCACCTTCTGTACATCTGTTCATATACCATTCATGCGTGGCAAAATAAAGCTCGGCTCGGCGAGATTCCCGCAACCCGCGGAGCGCGCGCGCGCGTCGTGACGTGACGAGGCGAGGAGGAGGAGGAGGAGCGCGCGTGTGGAACTCTCTCTTTCTCCTTCTCATCCTTTTACCAAGTGGTAGGAGAGCTCACCTTATAAGCTGGTCCAACTTCCACTCAACTAGCAATGTGGGACTAAACATTTGTCCCAGCTCTTGTCTTGCATGAATGGGCCACATGGGCCTCTAGGATTTTCAGGAATTATTGAAATAGAAAATGGGCTAGACTATTTGGGCCAAAATTCCAACAATCCCCCACCAGATCCCAGAGGCACATGTAATTTGCCTTTGGTTCCAAAACACTTGTTTATATACTGGTACTATAGTGGAGACTGTTAAGTTGAACTTCCACCTAGAATTCTATGCTACACTAGGTTGCGACTTGTACAGTGGACTATCCCTAGAACTGCAAGTTTGCTGCAACCTAGCTTCACACGAAGTCTTGACCGATACTGGGCTACCGTGGGACTTCCCCGCGGGTGGAGCTTATACGTCATACTCCATGACCATTCATGAGTTTATTAGAGAGCACCCTACTCTCATAGACTGCGACGTTTTAACAGTCAGACTCATATAGGTGTGTTCTTAAAAAGATGTTCTGCAGGACAACATCTTTGCTTAGGATAAGCCACTTAGAACACATTAAGATAATAAATCAACCTGCCATGCAGAATAGGAAAGTATTGCATCTTTATGGAGTGGTGTTTATTAAAGTAGGGATACTTTCCTCTCAGCTAACCAACAGCTTGTTTCCCAATTCTAATTCACGGGATCTCCGATCACATAGAGTGGTTTACCACTGTGGAAAGCTCAAATTGTGGGTCTCATACCCATCTCCTTCGATGCATTTTCTATCACGTTGCGTGATAGTCCCTTTGTGAAGGGATCTGCCAAGTTTTTAGATGTTTGGATATAATCCAATGCAATAACTCCGGAGTTTCTCATTTTCCTGATAGATTTCAGTCTCCTCTTCACATGTCTTGAGGACTTCATATTATCCTTAGAACTGTTCACCTTAATAATAACAGTTTGATTATCACAGTTCATTGGAATTGCGGGTATAGGTTTTTCAACCACAGGTAAGTCCATCAAGAGTTCATGAAGCCACTCTGCTTCAACAGTGGCCCTGTCTAGTGCTGTGAGTTCTGCTTCCATAGTTGACCTCGTTAAGATGGTCTGCTTGCAAGACTTCCAAGAAACAGCGCCACCACCAAGTGTGAAAACATATCCACTCGTGGCCTTTATCTCATCAGCATCAGAAATCCAATTTGAATCACTATAACCCTCTAGTACCCTCGGATACCCGGTATAGTGTATGCCATAGGTCGTAGTACCTTTTAGATATCGCATAACTCTTTCAAGAGCATGCCAGTGATCATCTCCTGGATTTGAGACAAATCGACTGAGTTTGCTTACAGCAAAGGCGATGTCAGGTCTCGTGGCACTAGCTAAATACATAAGCGAGCCAATGATTTGAGAGTATCTTAGTTGGTCTCTAGCATTTCCTCGATTCTTTCGAAGCAAAACACTAGGATCATACGGTGTAGGAGAAAAATTGACGTCGCTATACCCGAAACGACTCAAGATCTTTTCCACATAGTGGGACTGAAGCAATGTAATTCCACCATCATCATCTCTCAATATCTTGATGTTCAGATGACATCAGCTACTCCCAGATCCTTCATCTCAAAGGAACGAGATAAGAAATCTTTGACCTCCTTAATTGCATTAAGGTTGGTTCCGAAAATCAGTATGTCATCAACATACAAACAAAGGATGACTCCCTCACCCCCACCATGGCGATAGTATACGCACTTGTCAGCTTCGTTTACAACAAAGCCGTATTTTTTTAAAATGTGGTATTATCATTTTGAAACTTTCATTTGGTGGTTGCTTCACAAAAACACCCCGTTTTTTGCACTCAGAAAATGAAAAATGGCTTTTCGGTGTGACAAAAAGGAAAACTTCCTCCTGCAACATTGTTCACCATTCCATGATACACATGTGTGCACAATATGGACACATTATCTCAAACTATACCACGATTATAGCAATAACATTGGTCATTTGACCTGAAATCCAGAAAACCTCGATTGAGATAGGCCATTTTGTGAAGGTTTTTTTAAGACTCAATGAATATACCAAGTCTGGTATTTTTCCATGGAACTATGTCATATAATATGACACCACGCGAAGGTTTTGCATTGTTTCGATCTTTTTTAATTTTTTATGCACATTTCAAACTATCATTAAACTTCCTAAATCGAGGGGCATGATGATTCTTAGCTCGGGGATGAGTCTCACTAAACTTGCATTAGATCTCTGATGAAATAGCATATTGTGAACCTAAAAATGATTTTTACAAAAAATCATGAGCAATATATCATGTACCTGTAGTTCAAATCTAACTCATTTCCTACCGATTCAGTAGGAATTTGTCTTTTTCACGAGAGGTGAACGGAAAGGTTTGAGATTCCTAGGTTGGAAAATTTTCCATTCATTATGGTCTAGTATTTTTGAAAAATATGGTATTATCATTTTGAAACTTTCTTTTGGTGGTTGCTTCACAAAACACCCCGTTTTTTACACTTGAAAAATGAAAAATATGTTATACGAAAGTATTTGTATTTTTTTGAATAAAAATATATAATATTTGACTTTATATAGATATATCTTTTTTTTTGCAAATTTTGATATATTATATGTATTTTTCTGAATTTAAATGATTTAGTTATGATTTTTCTAAGATTAATATGGCAAAAAAAGAAAAATAGCTACGCCGACGGCAAAGCCGTCGGCATAGGTCTGAAACCGTCGGTGTAGACTTGACGTCGTTGCTCTGCCGTTAGCCAAATGGGCTACGACGACGGTCATGTTTACGCCGACGGCGGCCGTCAGCCTATTTATTCTACGCCGACGGCAAAACTGGGCCGACGGCCCCGACATTTTGCCGTCGGCGTATAAAAAGGCCGTCGGCCTATTTAGTTATTCCCGTAGTGATGTGAGAAACACCTCGGAAGTGGATATCGATCAAAACCAAAAGCGGCCAGCTATCCAGCCATGCGATAGACAAGGTATATGCGCTTCCTAGTCGATCGATAATCCCGATCCAATGTCTTGCACGCGTGGGCGACTATGATGCCAATCCCTATCCGAGACGTAAGGCCGCCGGTTCCGTCAGTCTGTCGACGAGGAAAAAACCAGACAAGGCCACCATTGTTTTTGCTCATGAAGATTTCCACGACACCGCCAACTAGGTCACACGCTCGAGCGGAGAAACAATAAATCCTCCGAAGACTCAAAAGCAACGACAAAGCCGGCGCGTCCATGGAGATTGATTTGGCCATCATCAAAGACGACGAAGGATCCCGTCCGGATCTGTGCTGTAAGAGCCTCCTGCCCCACGGTGGACGCCTACTGTCGTGGTTTTGTCGACACTTATGCCATAGGGGTATCCCCATGGCGAGTTTAGAGACGTGGGGGGAAGACGGAGAGCGTCCGGGTCGGCGTGACACAGTTTACCCAGGTTCAGATCTCACGACGGTGGAGAGATCCTACTCCCTGCTATAAATCACTATAATGGCAATAAGCCGAGTTACAGGATTGAGGGTTCACTGTGTGCGAGTTTTGCTATGCACATGGTGTTCTCTTTTGTTGTGCCCTAAAGGCTCCCGTAGGCCGGCTTATAAGAGCGCCAGGACCTAGGGTTACATGGTCGGGACGGTTACAGAGTCCTATACTAACACTAACTAGTCTTCTTGTCCTCCAAGGCTCTGGCTTCCATCTAAGGCAGTGGCACGCCGCCTTCCTTTATCCATGCTGGACCTCCATGTTGTCTATCAGCAACTGGGAAGCCCGGTGATGTCATAGGTCTAACCACCAACGGTGGGCCACCCGGAGTTACCGGTATGAGACTATGTCGTAGGTATACCCATTTGGTATATCCACAACACTCCAAGAACAACACAACTGTGCATGAAACAATAAAAACGAAGTGTCTAGATAGACCTGAGCTTTTTATTGATGAAGAAGGAGATGCCTTGGGCATCTCATTGCATCATTCTTTCTCTACACCTGAAATTTTTCCTTCATACAAACTTCACAAAATCTTCATTAGCAACATTATCTTATTCAAAAGATATTAGACCACTGGCAAAGTTTTGGAACAGCAAGCCTTTTCAGTAAAAACATAAGCTACTATAGTAACTCCTTCAAAGAAACTCAATTTACCTGAAGAGAGCTCAAAAAGGAATCAATAAGAAGCAAATGCAAATAATGGCAGAAATTTGTTAAAACAGACCAGCATGTACAAAACAAATTTTTTCGAACATCTTATATTTCTCAAATCAAAAAGTGTTGAACTAACGAAAGTTAGGTAACGTACTGGGGGATTTATTCGTAAATTTTGACCTCAATACGAGTTACAGAGCCTCCTCACGATTTATTTTTGTGGAGGACAGAAATCTGTTTCGGGACAGCAACTCCCCAAATCTTACTTTCCTCTCATTAGAGGTCATTCTCGGCACAAAAAGCAAACAAAAAGGATAAGAAGATGTCATTACAGTAGTAATAACTTCCAAGACTCAATAAAACTCTTGGGTTATCTCCCAACAAGTTCTTCTTGTGCCTAACTTAAAGGCGTTAAAGAAAAGTACTTGTTGGGAGATAACCCAAGAGTTTTCTTGAGTTTTGGAAGTTATTACTTCAGTAATGACCTCTTCTTATCCTTTTGTTTGCTTTTTCTACCAAGAATAACCTCCAAGGAGAGGGAAGTAAGATATTGGGAGTTGCTGTCCCAAAACAGATTTCTGTCCTCCACCATAAAAGTTCGTGAGGAGTATCTATACGTCGGATTGAGCTGAACATTTACGAATAAATCCCCCAGTATGTTAGATAACTTTCGTTATTTTCAACACTTTTTGATTTGATCAACATAAGTTCTTCGAAAAAATCGGTTTCTACCTGCTGGTCTGTTTTGACAGATTTCTGTCATTATTTGCATTTGCTTCTTATTGATTCATTCTTTGGTTCTTTTTGAGAAATTGAGATTTTTTAAGGATTTGCTACAATATCTTGCGTTTTTAGTGAAAAGTTTTGCTTTTCTAAAGCTAATCACAAGGGTCTATTATCTTTTGAATACACTAATGTTGCTAATGAAGATTGTGTAAAGTTTTGTGTGAAGGAAACATTTCAGGTGTAGAGAGAGAATGCTGAAATGAGATGAAGAATGGACAAAAGCTCAATTTGGGGATGCCACCCCGGTGTCACCCCAAGAAATATCCAAGAGGTACAAGCGTAAAATCTTGGAGATGCCCAAGGCATCCCCTTCTTCATCAATAAAAAGCTTAGGTCTGTCTAGGCACTTCGTTTTTATTGTTTCATGCATAGTTGTGTTGTTCTTGGAGCGTCTTAGTTTTCGTTTGCTTTGCTTAGGTTGCTTAGTTTGCTTGAATAAAGTAGTTTGGACCCCCGTTCTCGCTGTGTTGTTTTGCAAATAAGTTGCTTGGTGTTGGAAAGGAGTAGTAAGTTCTTGCTTGAAGTGCAAGAGGAGCTTGCATTGACTATGACTTAGAATTTAGCATGACATGCTAGTGTAGGGTTCGCAGCATAAAAAACAAAAAAATCCTACGATGGGAACAACTATGTACCAAGATCTATCTACTAGATACAAACAACGGGCGGATGTATATCCATAGAGAACATACCCTTAAAGACCGACAAAGCTTAACGAGTTAAACTTGTGGTTGATGTAGACGATCTCTTGCCGATGTCAAGATCGAGAGGAAGTCCTTACCACCGCAACTTAGCGGCGCATCCATGCTCGCACACACGTCCGAGGCACCGAGCAACCTACGCTTCCTCGCTCGAGCGATGCAGCGGAAGCACAACTCTTTCTTGCCGAATAGCCACTGGGAACATGTATCTCGCTAGTGCGAGACCATGGGGAATAAATAATAGAGGGGGAGAGAGATCCTTCACGAGGAGGTGTAAGTGAGAGAGAGGGAGGAGGATCCTTTAATAGGGAGAGGGGGGCACCCAAGGGGACATGCGCCCAGCCATGGGGCTGCCCCGTCCCCTCCTTCCATTCATGTGGGTGGACACTCCACTCACACAAATGCCTTTCAATTTCCTCCACTCAAAAACCCACTCATATTCCCATTAAATTTCCACCAAATTTAATGCAAACTCTCATTAAATAAAACTCCTTTTATTTATTCAGAATTTTGTCAATTACTTTAATGACAAACTTTCTCATATAACCCCTTCTAGTATTTCATTTCATATGCAAAAACACTTTCTGCAATTTCACCCGACAACCCGTTTCGGTATCTAGTGAAATAAATTACTGCGCTTGTTATTCTTTCCGGCATGAAACTTTTGCTCCAAATGGATGTCGGTGTCTCTTAAGTCTGTCACCCTACGGTTCGCGAATAATGCGGACATGATCGAGACCCCTCTTGGATCAATAATCAGAAGCGGGATCTGGAGACCCATACTGACTCCCACACATTCAGCGATGACTTTCTTGTGATCGCGAGAACCTTTTACGCTAGTATCTTAATACCTTTGTTTCGCGATATATTACATGTCCGAGATTCGATGATCGGTATATCTATACCTAGCTTGATCTCCTTAATGTCATGCACTCTTTTCTGTTACCGTGATATAACATTCTAGTGATCAAATCACTTACTTGCAAGCTAATCAATGTGATATCACCGAGAGGGCCCAGAGCATATCTATCCGTCATCGAGATGAACAAATTCCACTCTCGATCCATGGGCCTCAACATAACACTTTAGTAGTTCTGAACCCATCTTTATAATCACCCTGTTACGGTGTGACGTTTGATGTTATCAAGAAACTCATCCGGTGTTAGTGATTGACATGATTTCATGGTCTAAGGATTAGGATCACTTCGTAAGTTGTAATAGCAATATAAACTCAATGACTTTGATCATAATGCTATACTTTGAATGAATGTTCATCACACCATTACACTAATGTTGTGACCTCGTTATTAACAACATCCAATGTCCATGATCAGGAAACCTTTGATCATCTTGTTAATCAACGAGCTAGTTTATAAGAGAGGCATAACTAGGAACTTCCTTTTGTTTATTAAACACACATGTATTAATATTTCTGTATTAATACAATTATAGCATGTAAGATAAACATTTATCATAAACAAGGAATAAGATAATAACCACTTTATTATTGCCTCTCGGGCATATTCACTTCAGTCTCCCACTTGCACTAGAGACAATAATCTAGTTTGAAAACTTTGCGTAATGAACACCTATGGCTTTCTGGTGTTCCATACGCGATTGCAAGTGGTTAACATAATCTACGGATCTGACGCTTCAGGTCCGTGTGTATTTCCATGTCTTTGCGTCTTCACGCATCACTCATTCTCCAATGAGATGGCATTGTATAAATTTGGTATTTTGGTAATACCTTTAGTTCCTTGGGGTTAAATCATGTCGATACTATTGTCATACAATATATCTTTAGTGTTAGACCGTTGCAAACCACACCTTAGTTTGGTAACAAACTACTTGACACAAATGCCCTCCTTTGTTGCTACTATAGCAGTCATATACTTAGCCTTTTGTTGTAGTATCAGTCATAATGTTTTAACTTTGGAATACATCCAAATCCATCATGAAAACTTTCTTTCCATTTCATTGTGCCACCCATAGTTGAAATTGAGATAAACTTAATTTGTATCTTGTGAAAAAACTAGTATTAACGTAACGCTTTACAATGAACTATTTGTATTTGTTTGTCACCTCTACGCAAATATAGTTTTAGTTCTTCCAAAATATCATAAGAATTTCCTTACTATTGTCCAATGATCATTATACGATTCATTCTGGTATATGATCATAAAACTTAGAGCATAGGACATATCTGGATGTGTACATATCATGGTATGATTGATCAAAACATTCTTGTGATTTCACTCATCAAGTGTCAAAGAACTTGAATCTTGTTTCACTTATCAAGTGTCGATACACTTGAATCTTGATTCAATTCTTTTCCATGCGACAAGAACCGTTTCTCGTTGTTTCTATATTGAACTCCTTTAATATCTCATATATGTACATTTTTCACAACCATATTAGCGTCAAAATCTATCTATGTAGACATTCATGCTAAATATTCGGGTTTTGCTTAAGTCTTTTATCAAAATGAAATTCTTAACCTTTGTCAATAAAAATTACATCATTTCTAATCAACAAGATGTCCTCCACATAATTTATTAGAAATATGTCTCAGCGCTCCCACTTAATTTCTTGCAAATGCAAGCATCTTCATCGCCCCCTGATGAAAACTCCTTTTTCATCACGGTGAAGATTCCAACTCCGCGATGCTTACTTCAACCATTGAAGTTTGCATGCCCTTTTAGCATCCTTTGAATTAACAAAACCCTTTGGATCGTGTCGTGTACACGTCCTAGGTAACCATTCGTTTAGAAGAATTTTGTTTTTTTATTCATCTATCATATACCAAAATATATGTAGTGGTTGCTACTTTAATCCGTCCAGACTAAATATCGCTATGAAAGATCAAATCTTGTCATAGTCAACTCCTTGAACATTGTCGTAAAATACTTTACCGACGTGTCGACTATTTCATAGATGTGAAACATTCATGTCTGTTTCTTTATAGATCCAAATACGACCGATAGGTTTTTACACCTTTTCGGAGGGTCTTCCAAGTTCAAAACTTGATTTTTCGTGTATGGAACTATCACGGATTTTATGGCTTCAAGCCATTTGACGGAGTCAGGGCCCATCATCGCTTCTTTTCATGTGGTCGGTTCATCATTATCAAACAATAATGGTTTACTGTCAAATCTTAGCATTTGATTGTTTATCCAACCAACTTAGATCTCCGTGACCACAACCTTTGAGGCACATAAGCTATGAGCATTATGGCTGCCTCCGGAACAATTTCCGGCGCTGCGCAACTCATCACATTTAGCTAAGGTTCGTTAACCTTATCAAAGTTCTATTGTCCTCCCACTTAGCCTTTCTGAAAAATTCCTTTTTCAAGAAACTTCACGTTTCAAGCGACAAACCCTTTTATCCTTGGTGTTATGGAGGAATAACCAATTGTTATTTCAAATAACCTACAAATACATGCTCATCCGACTTTAGTTGTAAACATCATACTTATGCTTAGCATACCAAAATATAAGAAAGGACAATTTGGGTTTTACCCCAAACCATAACTCATATGGTGTCATTTCAACGGATCAAGATGGAGATCTTTTCAATGTAAAAGCGGTAGTCTCTAAAGCTTTAATCTTTTAAAACATAATGGCAGTTTTATAAATAACACCTTTTGATCCAACCATGTCACACAAGGTTTCATTACAAATCTCAAACACTCCATATTCCTATGGTGTTCCGGGAGATGCAAATCTAGGTGTTTTTGCTAAACTTGTAACTCAAATAAATTCCTTTATGATAAAATCATAATTTATTTATTTTCTTGTCACACTTGCAACTCAAATAAATCCCTTATGATAAAATCATAAATCATTTATTTTCATGTTACAATGATTTTCCACTTCATCTTTGAAAGTCTTTTAACTTTTTCAAATATTTCATACTTTTTTCTCACTAAGTGAATATTCACTCAAATTTCTGGAGAAAGCATATGAAGTTGAAATCCATCGCTTACGACTATACATAATGGACTACATACATCGATATGTATAAATTCCAATATTTTAGTCGTTCGTTCTTCTTTGGCCTTTGAACGAAGTTTTAATTATGACGAGGAAAGTCTCACAAGCGTCACTTGATCAAATCAAAGACTCCAAAAATCCATGAATATGGAGATTCTTCATGTTTTCTTTCCAATATAATTTAAACGGTGATGTCACTTCGTAAGTGATCTTTCAATCATTTGTCTTGCGACATTTTAGCTTTAGTTTTTATGGATGTGATTTCTCCAACTAGATTTGTAAATCATCCGTATTATATGGAATACGGTAATTATTTGAACAATCTTTGTTCACATGATACCTGATTTAAATAACTTTTATTTAAAACAAATCTTGAAGGCAAGCTTTGATGTCAACGAGAAATACAAACAACGGTTTGTTTGATTTCGATGAACATCATCACATATTCTCTTGCTAGTTACTTAGGCCATTGTGGTTCAGGAATTGCGTCGTTCTGTATGAAATTTCATACCAACCAATTCGGTATCCAATACCCAAGAACCACATTGTTTAACAAGCAAAGAATACAACCATAACATGTATATCATCCATATACCTAAATTGGATATTTCCAATATTTTCTTTTCTGCCAAATATATTTTATTGATTCTCTTTCAGCATTTCCTTTTCCTTTTTAAAAGAATCTATCAACATCAATAGTGGCTCCATATACATGACACATAGTCCAAAGCGTGTATATTCAAATAATAATACCGTTGGACTCGCACTTTCAAGTAGATCACCATCATCAAATGATCGGTGTTCTTTCAAAATCCATTCTTTAGTAATCTTTTAGTGTAGTAAACACTTTACATACATCTTCTATTCATCCTTATCATGACGACTTTCATGATCAAGCTATTGTAGCTTATAAAGGCGAATCGTGAGTATAACATTACTTTCCAAAACCCTTTTAGATGATTAGAATGTCTAGCATCTCCAACCTTTGCAAATTCTCATCCAATATGAGAACATATATTATACTCTATCATATTGCAACCAAAACATTGTTTCAGATATCATTATATCTGCCACACATGATGTATTCTGAAACAATTCTTCCAGCTCCTAGATAATCTCGATATTTAAATCAAGAATCATGGAGGCAAACATGATACTTAAGATACTAACACTGGAATTGTTACTCTCGGTTTAATACTAATTATCAAATTTCATGGAGTAAAAAAAGTTTGCTGAAAGTTTGCAATAGGACTTTAAACTTTAGATTTAAACTCAACACAATATGATACCAGTTCGTAAAGTAAATATCCAGAATTCTATAGATCTATTATCTCAATTACAACTATGCATAAGATGGTGAACGAATGCCAATGAATACAACAAATTATGAAAATTCACTTTGATTTAATTTATGATAAATTGAGTTCTACTAATCCAAATTAGAAATTAACTCCCACTCAAAAACGACATCCCTCGTGTCTTTTTGGTGATTACATGAACCAAATCCACTTCACCAAGTCCGATCATCACGTGAGTCGGTGTAGCTTCAAAGGCGAGCATCAAATGGGCATCATATCTTCCATATGACTCATGCTTAACCTTTCGGTCCGTGTTCCGAGGCCATGTCTGTACATGCTAGGCTCGCCAAGTAAGAACCTTAGTATTCGCCTGTGTAACTATCTTACACCCGAAATATGATCATGGATCCAAGAAAATCGGATCATCACGTGATGTCTTGGAGCGAAGAAACATAATCGGTGCATACTTAAGGAAGAACATACTCTTATCTTGATATCTCAATGAGGGATCATCTTATTATGCTAATAAAACGTCAAACAAGCAATATAAGATGCAACAAACATCACATGTTAATAAGTGAAATGATATGGTTCTTGCACTTGATCTCCATCATGTGCATCATGGTATGATCGCCATCATACCTCTATGTGTAAGTCCAAGGTCTATGGAACTTACACGTTATGTGTGTTATAAGAGTATCGACTTATAATTCTACTTACAACATCACCATATCATGACACTAGCCCAGCAACAATCTAAACTAGATGCCTCTAATTTATCCATTGCAAGTTTTACGTGGCTTAGGGCTTTAGAAGATAGAACCGTTCTTACCTACGAACATGAACCACAACAAGGATAACCAAATTGTTGACAACTCGTTGCAAATTAGATATTGACTATAGTAGGAGAGACAGACACCCGCTAGCCACTTATGCAAAACTAGTTGCATGTCAAGCGTGGAACAGGTCTCATGTGCGAGGACATGTAAAGTTTGTTCGGGCCGCTTCATCCCACTGTGCCATTAATATCCAAAGTACAACTAAGAAGCAATAAAATGATCATCATCGCCCACATACTCATATGTGTACTACCCGTGCAAAGCATCTACGCATAGATCCGGCTCTGATACCACTATAGGGTTCGCATCATAGAAAAAAAAAATTTCCTATGATGGGAACAACTATGTACCAAGATCTATCTACTAGATACAAACAACGGGCGGATGTATATCCGTAGAGAACATACCCTTGAAGACCGACAAAGCTTAACGAGTTAAACTCGTGGTTGATGTAGACGATCTCTTGCCGATCTCAAGATCTAGAGGAATTCCTTAGCACCGCAACTTAGTGGCGCATCCGTGCTCGCACACACGTCTGAGGAACCGAGAAACCTCTGCCTCCTCTCTCCAGTGATGCAGCGGAAGCACAACTCTTTCTTGCCGGATAGCCACCGGGAACATGTATCTCACTAGTCCGAGACCATGGGGAGAGATCCTTCACGAGGAGGTGTAAGTGAGAGAGAGGGAATAATGCAGACATGATAAATGGATGTCGGTATCTCTTAAGTGTGTCACCCTATGATTCGCGAATAATGCGGACATGATCGAGACCCCTCTCGGATCAATAATCAGAAGCGGGATCTGGAGACCCATACTGACTCCCACGCATTCAGCGATGACTTTCTGGTGATCGCGAGAACCTTTTTTGCTAGTATCTTAATCCCTTTGTTTCGCGATATATTACATGTCCGAGGTTCGATCATCGATATCTCCATACCTAGTTTGATCTCGTTACTGACATGCACTCTTTTATCGTTCCCGTGATATAACATTCTGGTGATCAAATCACCTGCTTGCAAGCTAATCAATGTGATATCACCAAGAGGGCCGAGAGCATATCTATCCATCATCGGGATGAACAAATTCCACTCTCGATCCATGAGCCTCAACATAACACTTTAGTAGTTCTGAACACATCTTTATAATCACCCTGTTACGGTGTGACGTTTGATGTTATCAAAACTCTTCCAGTGTTAGTGATTGACATGATCTCTGGTCTAAGGATTAGGATCACTTCGTAAGTTGTTATAGCAATATAAACTCAATGACTTTGATCGTAATGCTATAATTCGGATGAATGTTCATCACACCATTACACTAGTGTTGTGACCTCGTTATTAACAACATCCAATGTCCATGATCAGGAAACCTTTGATCATCTTGTTAATGAACGAGCTAGTTTATAAGAGAGGCATAACTAGGAACTTCCTTTTGTTTATTAAACACACATGTATTAACGGTTCTGTATTAATACAATTATAGCATGTAAAATAAACATTTATCATAAACAACGAATACGATAATAACCACTTTATTATTGCCACATTTATCAGCTAGGTGTTGTTTTGACCTTATACTTAGAGATTATTGTTGTGGCATGTCTTGTTCCAAACAATTGGGATTGTTTAGTGTTCCTTGAAAGAATCATGCGTTTTTTTAGCATACAAAAGCATAGTATTGTGGTATTCTCCTTTGATGCTTTGTTTGGGTTGACTTGGCACATGCTCACACCATGTTATGACTATGAACAAGTCACCATAGCCTCTATGATTATTTATTCCTTGACTTGTAGTACCACTCTATGCTTTGATTAGTAATGTTTTGTCGATTTGCATGATTATGGCCATTATTTCTCTCTTAGATGGTTGCTCCCAGTCTTTTGCTAGCCTCCACTTGTATGAGTAAGTTATACTCATGCTTCCAACTCCCAACAAACCAAGTTATTCCAAAGTGTCCACTATAAATTCTTATGCACGGTGTGTTACACCATTCCAAGTATATTCTTGTTTTCAGCTACCTTTCAATTAAAAAGTATTTTGTTATGTGAAAACTTAGTGATTAAATCCCTCACGAACTTGATGGCACACTTTATATTCCTTGACCCTAATAAACTTGAACCATTGTGTCATCTATGTTGTATATGTTTGCCCTTATACATTGGAATTAGCAGAACCATGCTGTCATGGGGAACGTTTTCAACATTGCACTTGTACTTTGTACACAGTTGATATCATGTTCTTTTGCCTATGGATGTCGCCGGTGTGAAATAAAGAGGGAGCTTGTAAGCCCATGGAGTTATGTATGTTTTGTTAGAGAAACGCCTGGGCCGCTAGCCAAAGCCATGCCTAATCATGGTGGAAACTTGCAGAATCACCATAATGAGCAATCTGTGAAGCATCCTCAATAAAAATCTATGTAAATAGTAAATAAAAAGATCGTTGAGATGCTCATTGTCTTCTTGCCTTGTCATTTTAGTTATGGGCTAGCTCATGTACCATGTGCAAGGGGTACCACATTGGCGGTTCTCTATGGTACACATGTAATTACTATGACAAGAACTTAGAGGTGACTAAAGTTGAATAGCATGAGCTACGGACCTCGTATTCAAGGGACATGAGATTGCCAACTTATACATTGTCAAGCATATACTCCATAGTTTGTTCACTTTAACCTTAATCACTTCAAGATGCTTATGATAGGGGCAATGAGGGATGAAAGCTAACAAGTACCATAATTTTTGGAAGCTCTTTTTGAAACTTGAAATCCCTGCTTCCCTTTATGAAGGGCCTTTCTTCCACTATTATATTGAGTCTCCACCTTCTACTTTTAGGCACCAGTTAAGAGAGCATAGTTTCCATTCTTAGTGTAGTGTCCCAAAACTTATTGATTGATGCATATTGTTGATATTGCTTGTTCTTGTGCTATTTGTATCTAGTCACTCTTATGGACTTTGAAGGTGTCCTATGCATCTATTTGCTACTCTATGAGGGACAAGCTGAATGCCACTATGCCATGTTTTCTATATGTGAAACAAACAAACGTTTTTCAATCCATGTTATTCATGAACTTTGTTTGTAGCCTTCATGTTGCATGCATAGTTACTTTGTCTTATTGTTATAACTCCATCTTTCATGCACATGTTTAGAGTTCTTTGATCCTAGCTTTCAATGCTTGCAAATGGTTTGATCTTGGTTTTGATGGTGTATGTCACCTAAAAAATTATTCTTTTATCACTTACCTACTTTGCTTGTTAAGCTTGAGGATGCTTGATATCTCGGAAACGTATCTATAATTTTTGATGTTCCATGCTTGTTTAATATCTACTTTGCTTTGCTTTGTCCACACTTTGAGGTGCTTTTTACATGTTTTCTAGTGCTAACCTATTAACAAGTTGCCACAGTGCCAGTTGCCTGTTTTCTGCTGTTTTTGGTTCTAGAAAAGCTAGTAAGGAAATATTCTCGGAATTGGACGGGACAAAAGCCAAAGTCAATATTTCACCGAGGAGAACACGGAGTCGAGAGGAAGATGGAGGGGCGCCACAGGGTGGCCACACCCCCAGGCGCGGCCTAGGGTGGCCCGCGCCTGGGCAGGGTGTGGGCCCCCTGGCGCTCCCAGCCTTACCTCTTCGCCTATAAGAAGTCCCCGATGCCAAAACCCTAATTACCTGATCAATATTCCATGAAACCATCTGTAGCCGCCGCCACCATCGTTCCTAGATCGGGGGGATCTGAAGCTCTTTCCGGCAACCTACCGGAGGGGAGATCATCCCGGAGGCCTTCTTCTTCATCATGCCAGGCTCCGGTATGAAGCGTGAGTAGTTCCACCTTGGACTACGGGTCCATGTAGTAGCTAGATGGTTGTATCTCCTCCTTGTGATTTCATGTCTAGATGTTGTGAGATCCGTTCATGATCAAGATCTAATCTATTTGTAATCATGCATGTTGTGTTTGCGGGGATCCGATGGATATTGAGATTACTATATCACTTCCCTTGTGTTTTCTAGTGTTTTATAACACAGTCAGTGGTGGCCCTAACTGCAATCGTGACAGTGATATCCTGATTCATAAGGAGTTTTTTCATCAATACGAAGAATATGATCTAGACAGTGTCTTATAGAAAATGTCATGTAAGGATCAATCTTTGTTGAAAGTAATTCTTGCCAATGTATTCCACATAAAACACATGTAACATCATCATCAAATATATGTTTCTTGTAAAATATATAGTTACAATCTATGACTTTCAATATACTCTATTTTCCCGAGTATACAAATTGTCAACACAACATAACTAGTTCGAACTAACCATACATGGATATTCTGTTAACTAAATCTATTACATAATATTCCGATTAGCCATAAAGATGCACATCCAACCGTGGTTTCGCTTACAAAACCAAGAGACCGGCAAGGGCAAGTCTAGTATAGCACTCTTGGAGATTCAAATAGCATGATCGTAACAGAAGTGCCATGTGAAATCCCATGACAACCCCTCCTTCCGGTGCTAGATGAGAGAAAATGTAGATCGGGCTCACTTAGGGAAACATTGGTATTTGAATCATGATTACTTAGATGCTGCTCTGGTTGAAACTCAATTGGTTCATTCTAGACCTTGGGGTTTCGACTAAGTCCAACCCGGCTTAGAATGATCTGACTATCCTTTCGTATCTTGTAGCCAGCAATGACCATGTCTGCCATAGCGACATGGGGTAGGTTAAAATCATGGTATGGATGGATGCGGAAGGCCTCCCGAATGCATGATTTGAGATAATTAAGCTTAGGAATATCAATTTCTTCTACTAGTCTCTCTTTCCAAACAACTCTGTCAAGTTCTTGCATTGCTTTCTGCATGACCTCTGGCTTATTCATCATCTTAGCAAGTGCCCACTCAAAAGAATTGGATGGATTGTCGATTGTTGCATACATTATTTCCTGCGCCAATGACTAGAAAAATAAGTGCCAACAACTAATGCCATTCCTAAAAAAAAAGGAATGTAGTTTCACTTTGAAAAGGATATGGAAAATATTTCAGTGGTCTACAGCTAATTCCCTTTTGATACTTGATGCGCATGAAGTCCAAAGAATAATTAGTATAAAGGAAAAAGTACTCATCCTAGGATTTCTTCAATGGACAATAGTGGCCGTCCGTCATAATCCTCGAGAGAAACAAGGACATCCAAAAAGTTTCTCTTTTCACCTTGTCCACGAAGAGTGGACCGTTGATGGATCCTCTCGTCTATGATGGGATCGTGCAACCTGTTCAGCGTGGTCATGAGTTGCTTCACAACCTTATCATAGCCTCCCATGTTTAGGCCAACAAGTGCCGTTAAGTAATCCAACATGGAGAAGCTATAGACATGGTTCACAAGCGTGAATAGTGCACTGCGCGGTGTCCAGGCAACCGTCCATGCATTGTCCTGTTGTAATGCGCTGCACTGCCTAAGGTTACATTGCACTGCGCGGTGTTCTGGCAGTGCACGGTTCATGCACTGACTTATTTTACTGTGTTGCATTGCTTTCGGTTGAAAGTGCACGAGTTGCACCGTTCATGCATTGTGTTGAACTTCCTTTGGTCGGGTGCACTGCATGAGCAGCTAGCCATGCGTCGGGCTGCCGTGTGACCGAAAATATGCGCGCACCCAAGCGGCTAGAAATACGCATGAGTAAACGCCACGTGTTGGGCTGCCATGCGGATGAAAATATACGTGCATAGGGAAATTCATAACTGCACGATTTCACGAACTTATCCACATGTGTTTTTGGAGGTGGGTGCAAATGAATTTCATAGCTGAACGATTGTACGAAGTTATCCGCATGTGTTTTAGGAGTAGCTTTGTGCAGACTGCAGACAAGTGGATACATAAAGGAGCCAATAAACTGCGCTGGATAGTAGTGGAATGTACTGAGGTAGAATCCTCCAATTAATTATCTAACACCCTTGTAAGATCATGCATGGGAAAAAGTTGCCGACGTCTCCTGTGGTCCAGCACGGGATAAGCATGATGAAAAAGAATTGACCTGGAAATGGTGTCGCTGACCCAGGTAAGCAGTGCACTTGTTTTCCCTAATCATATCCAGAAGCTCATGAATACGTTGATCTTCCGGTAATTGATTAATTTTGCAGGACTGCATGCTCACGTGTGGTTTTGTCCCACCGATCTGTTCTCCCGGTAATTGATTTTGCAGGACTGCACCAGGACTGATTTTAGAAAATAAAAAGTCGGACCTGGTTTATATGCTCCATAGGTAATTTCAATCATTATCGCACTATATCGGCATCTTTTGTTCATTTTCTGATATCAAATACTTAATAAGTTCTTTCCTCATTCTCTTTGCCTGGTAGGGTTTGGAAACGGTTCAGCAATATTGCTAGGGGTGAATGGAAAGAGGTACTGACATTTCGAGAACTCAATGTAAGTAGTACGATAGCTATCCACGCATCTATTTGATTCTTATTTCAATACCATTACCATGCTTGATTATTATTTTGATTAAACTCTATTCTCGT
The DNA here is from genome assembly GCA_910589765.1 of Avena atlantica. Taxonomy (NCBI): domain Eukaryota; kingdom Viridiplantae; phylum Streptophyta; class Magnoliopsida; order Poales; family Poaceae; genus Avena; species Avena atlantica. Next base: position 426,587,772 of record OU342738.1, read on the forward strand.
AAAGTGTTTGAGGAAGACGGGAATAATTCATGTGAATACTACGTTTGCGAGTATATTCGGCAAACGACCTGTGAGCTGGGCAGATTTTCAAAATAACTTGAAGTAGATCAACAATGTTCACAATCTTATTTTATTATCATCAATTGTGTTGAGTTTCATTCATATATATTGATTCTTTTTAAATTAGATAGAACGGATGCGGGACGGTCTCCTAGATCAGGATCGCATACGAGCTATTCAAGAGGAATTGGCGGGATCCTTAGTTAAGAAGGTCATAGATCCAACCGGAGAATACCATCGGAAATTTATATTTATATAATAGGGATCGTGTAAGCGAAATTATATTGTATATATTGATGAACGTGTACTATATAAATATGTTTGACCAAGCACTAAGAAAGAGGTTATTGTTTGATCTCTATATTCATGATGATGTTCTGTAATGGTTCCTTCATTGCATGTCATAAACGTCAAACCTCGCTCTCCCTCCTCTACCGATCCTCCTGCCACGGTAGAAAACCGCCCCAAAACTCTGTTGCGGCAGAACCTGCTGCCGCATAGCCACCCGCTGTCGTGGCAGCCAAACCCTCAAGAAGTTGCTGCGGGAGAGATCATCTAGGACCAAAGATCCTCCATCCCCCGCTCTACATCGCCACCACGTGGACTGATATTTGTCCCTATTTGTGGCGGGACCGGGACTAAAGGGGGCCTTTTGTTCCGATTCCATAGTGCCGGTTCGGAAACAAGGACACTAAAGGCCGTTATGAACTGGAACTGATGGACCGTTTTCCACAAGTGTATGTTCTTTACCGTGATGATTGAGATTGCATTAACTTGTACGGTGCTTAACATCAAATAAAAAAATTCAGTGTGCACAACTAGGGCGACACTTGACTAGCTGATTGTTGATCGACGTACACTGAAGCAACCGAGACAAGACATATGAGATATATTTAATTTAACACGAGTATCATGAGGCTGTTAAATAATGCGGCTGCTTTGTGGGATATGTACCGACTTTACTAAAATAGAAAGATGTCACATTAATCTTAACATTCACAAGTACTACACACTCTACTTTGTGTGATTCTTACCAAACTTAATTAGTGTAAAAGGAGTTCACATTTATCTCGATATTTTCAAGTAATATGCACTCAGTTTAGCTAAAGAATCCATACACATCATATTAATTAGTATCTAGATGTCAGATTCTGCTTGGAAGAGTATGATCGATAAGTTTGATCTGTCAATTTAATCTGTTCCGGGTAAGTTTTTTACACATAAAAACAGAAGCTGCCCATCTTGAAAGTTTTCTTTGTAGACATGTGACTCCCCGTCCACAGCTATTATAATTATTTTTTCATTTTTACTTTTGCACATGTCACGCTGATCTCAAGATAGTGGAGGCTCTACTTTACATAGTCAGACACGTCAAAATCACCCGATAGATGTCAGGTGAACACAACCTACGTACATTTGCTAATTAATTGTTTCCACGCCGGTTGAACCTACAATTGCTAATGAATTTGCTACAGATGCATATAGTTGCATACAGCTCTTCAAATCTCGCCTGACGCAAAGCCAGCTAGCAAGATACATATTTATTCTGGTGCTACTAGATGAAACTCCACGAAGATTACCTAGGTGAAGGAATCGACCTATTTTGTGCGTCTCGGCATAATGCACATTGGCATCGACTCCAATCGATGTATTTTTTGCAAATTGTCTTTTGCAAAACTTCAACCGAATCTCACCCTCCCAGAAACTAATATGGAATCTGACCCCTAGGATCGGCGCCATATCACATGGCGCCGACCACCCTGGTCTTCCTCCGGCTGCTCCGACTTGGCGCCGACCTGCACACCTATGGCGTCGTTTTAAATGGCGCCGATCCCAGGGGTCAGATTCCGAATTATTTTCTAGGAGGAGTCAGATTCTGTTGAAGTTTTCAGATTTGGCAGATTTGGCAAGAAATACCCAATCGATCACTAGACTATGGTTCCGCAGTGTTGTGTTCACGGCTCAGTGCATTGTTCTGGATCATGAGTCCGTTGTTCACAAACTGACTAGGTGTGTCGATTACGTCCGATTTTTCACAATCTATGCACTTATGAATTTATATTTTTAGGCATAACTACGTTAATATGCTACAATGAGGATTAGGAGCATAGGCAAATGATTTTTCCAACAAAATAATATTTATCATGACATAATGGTTGGGTTAATGTATCATTTTTGGCAAGTAGGTTTTCAATGTGTAGAGAAAGCACAATATCCAAATGCACATGATTTTTCTAGTTGTGCATGAGCATCAACAATCAAGATGAAATAGATAAGGCAATATAAATATGTTGTTCCTTGATTGAAATAAACATCACTTATGGTTCGCATATGTTATATATTCGTTGTCAAGTACGTGTTAGAATTACTGAATTTAACTTTTGTTTTCAATTCCATTGATCAAAGGTATGGCCATATATATCTTTCTATGAATATTTTATTAATGATTTTACATTATCAAAAGCATTATTGAAAAGGTACGACAAAATCATGTTGGCCTTGTCATAATATTGTTTTATTCATATTCATTATAAAATATATATTAACCCTATATATTTAGTTAGAATTAAGAACTTTCATCGAAATTAGCTGTCGTTTTTTAGTCTTCTATTTTGATTTTTTTTGTTTGGTAATTAGTCCATGGTACAAGTATTATATTGACATTTTTTTCAAAAAGGGAGCAAGGCCCCGGACTCTGCGTCGTAGGATGCACACAGACCGTTTTAATAAAATCCAAAAGGTATCAACAAAGTATTACTAAACATAGGCTCGCCAATTAATTATTGACATTTATTTTAAACATGCCACTTTTTTGCCGAAATATGTGAGAAAATAAAAAAAAATACCTGCATAGGTTGTAACATCAAATTCAAATATCATGCCTTCATTGTATATGTCTAACCTTTGTGATGTCACATATACTAATGTCTAACATGATTTTGAAATTTATAATAAATTAATAACTCATGAAGTTCCTTTCTTATGTAGTATAGCACAAGTGTAGAAAGGGATTTGTTAAAAAAACAAGTGTGAGTTATTGATTATAATGCAATATAAAGACTAATGATGCAATTTGATGAAGCTTAGATTATGTAGCTATTACAGGTTCCCACCGCATAGATTTAGCAAGCTTTCAAAACCAGGTAAAATATGTCATCTAATATACTTACAAATATGTGGCAGGTGGTATCCACATTTCATACTTATGGCCATTGTTTTTATTTTGTAGATAGGTTGCATCTGGCAAAGGATGTTAAAATAAGAATTGATACAACAATCACTAGTAGGAACAAAATTCTATTAGTAGCACGCGACTTTTGAGGTTGGTAGCGTGCCACTCACAATATTTACTAGTACCCGGGGCAAGCTACCACTATGTATGGTTAGTGATGGCTTGTGGATGGCTTAGGCTACTTGTAGTGCGGGGTGGAACATCACCAATTGATTTTTTTTTAAAAAAATCCTACTGAATTATCGAATTAGTTGTAATAATATATGATTATCATCCACAAGCAATAGATTCATAATAGTAGCATTATTGGAGCTCATCAACTATATAGTAGTTAGCATATTGAAGTTCTCAACATTGTACAAGCTAGACGTAGCGACTAATCGCTATCATAATTGCTACACCAGATGATCATTGGCCTCAACATCCTATTAGCATTAGCAGGGATGGCGTCATCCCATGGGTCATGGTATGAAGAGTCTCCATGAGAGTCGTTTAAGTTGTCGATCGGGCACCTTGTAATGGAAGTGGGTCGTGCTATCACTATAGATAAAAGATGCACCTCTTCCCAATGTCTATCACAAATTTATTGACCAGATCAACCCACTCAGGTCTAATGAAATAGATCCAGTTTGCCTCTTGGTGACTTGAACTGGTGTAATGGGGTGCGTCCTGTTTCAGACAGTCCAGGACAAACTTAG